>VWPU01006755.1:0-45113 GCA_013398955.1 Callaeas wilsoni
GCGCGTGGCTGACGCAGGAGTTGTGGACACAGGAGTTGAGCAGTGGGGTGGTGCAGCACGGACACGGCGCATGGCTGACACCGGAGTTGAGCAGTGGGGTGGTGCAGCACGGACACAGCGCGTGCTGGTGCTGCCAGCGGGATGAAGGATCTGCTCTCCAACAGGATAATGATCTGCCCTTCCCCAGCACCTGTGGAACACGAGCTCAGGGTTGATGGCCCTTGGGAGAGCACTCTGAGCACGCTGAGCGTTGGTCCTGACTGAAACCAGAACCTCTGCCGAGTCTGCGAGTGGGTGTGCACAGAGGTCTGGGGCTGAAAAAGGCAGACTGCGTGAGAAATGTAGCATCAGTAGTGGTGGCCTTGCTGGATGGTTGTTCTGTGTCCTGACTTGGAGGGAAATGGATTGGTTTGGGTTGTTTTGTCAGAGATTTTCCAAAGAGATGCGGGAAAAGAGGTAGCATTTGGGGGGATATAAGAAAAAGGGTCAAGAAAACCAGGAGTAATGTGTGCAGGTAGGAAGGAGAGAGGACTAAGGGACTCTAGAGACGAAAAGCAGTAGTGAAAGAGAGAAACCTTCAAGGGCAAGAGCTGCAGGACTCCAGCTGCACGCAGATGACACTGTTAGTGGTGTCAGGCTGCTGTAGTTCCTCCTGTCTGTCCCAGCAGCTGGGCCACTGCTGCTTTAATCAGCGTGGGGCCGTGCCCGTGGCCCCGGTCACGGCCGTGTGACAGCGCTGCCTCTGCCCCTGCAGTCTGCCTCAGGCAGGAAGATGGGAGAGAGGGGTCCTAACCTGGAACATGGGGATGGCATTTTGCTGTTATTGAAAACTGATATTTTTTATGAAAGCTTTTGTAACAAATTGCCTAGAAAGCTTGTGATCCCCAGAGGGTTTATATCTGTCTTGCCAGATAGCCAGTCTTTCATTATAATGTGGTTGCAGCACATTTTACTTGAATTTATAAACAAACAACTCCTCCCTAAAAGCAGCCTTGCCAATACACTCTGTTGGTGGTCCTAACCCTCGCTGAAGCGAGTGCAGCTCGGAGCTGGTCTTGTCCCACAGCTTTGGAGCAGCCCCTGGCATGGCAACTGCAGCCTTTAGCTGTGCTGCTGTTACAGAAAAACCTTCTCCCATGACCTTGAGCTGAACATCAGAGCCACAGGGACAGTTAGACCTCAGAAAGCTTTATCTCATCCATGGGAAGGACTGGAAAATCCTTCAAATCAAAATGCATCTTACCTCCCCGCAGCTTGTGCTGGTTGGGTCAGCAGCCTTCCAGAACATTAATGTGTTGAAAACGTTGAGATTTTACTTCAAATTTTTGTAAGGACTCACCTATCTGATGTGAGATGGGTTTCAGGCTTTCATTTCGATTTTCAGACACTGCAGAGGTATGTGTTGATGTGCTGATGTCATATATACCCCACCTTCCCTCCATCCCTCTTCTTCCTCATTGCAGATTTACGGGGAGTGGCAAAGAAGCCAGGCTGTGACCCGTCTTTCCAGCTCTGTGGTGGAGGGGAACAGTCCCTCACCTCTCCCCACTGTGTGGCCCTTGTTCCATGTGAAAGCTGATGTCTCAAACAGCTGCCAGTTAACCAAGAGTGGTTGTTGCCTGGGAGAAGCAGCAAGTTCAAAGCTGACCCTCTCCCCTGATGAGGACAGATGCATTCCTTACGGGGGAGGGATCTGGCTGGTGCCCAGCCCCTGCCCAGGATGTGCTGTCCTGTTCCGTGGCATCCCACGCGTGGCTCCCTGTCCTTCCCACTGAGCTCTGGCCAGCCCAGGGCTGAGGGGCAGTGGTTCCGTGGCATCCCACGCGTGGCTCCCTGTCCTTCCCACTGAGCTCTGGCCAGCTCAGGGCTGAGGGGCAGTGGAGGGTGGGAAGTGGCGTGGCAGCTCGTGGGTGCCGTGGGACAGCCGTGGTGCTGGATCTCTCATCTGCATCGCAGCAGGTTTCATCCCTGAAGTCTCAGAGTGCTTGAGCTTTTCTGCTGCAAAAGAGGATTTCCCCTCGCAGGGGTCAGATAGTGAGATGAGGGTTAGCGGGTTTGAATGTGACCTGGAGCCTGGCCGAGGTAAGGAGGGTGCTTCCCACAGGAACTCGCTTCCTTTCCTGCCTCCAGGGTCCCATTTGGGATGGGCAGCATGTGCTGCTTGGTTTATCTGAGCCCGTTGTAAGGACAAGAGGACGTTTTGGAGGCAAATAGAAGGAATGCATCTGGTGAGGAAAATGAGGGGATGCCACTGGCACTTACTGAGATCTACGGGTTTGCTTGTCAGTGCTCCCTAGTGTTGTCTCTCGCCTTTAAAGATCCATTTCACATCCATTTGTGGTTGCAGACACAGCAGAGAAAGGTGTAACTGCCGAACCCAAATAAAAACAAAACAGATCTCGGCAGCAAGAAGTCAAAATTGTAAAATTGCTGGACAGACCAAATACTGTGCAGGGTCCTGTTTCTATGGAGCAGTTTATAAAAGACCTATTTTGTGTTATTGAATAAAATTCCGAGAAAAATGTGAAGGACCGTGGCCTTCCTAAGCGTAGTGCTTGTGTGTGTGGGTCTGCACAATTTGGTGATGCTCCAAAACCTCTCAGCCACCCAGAGCCCAGTGTTCCAACCACTTCTATCCCTTCTCCTGGCTGATGACTCAGCAAGTTATTGTCTTTTTCCACCAATGTCCAGACTTGTCTGCCTTTAAGAATCCAGACGCTTTGTTCTTTCCTTATTGCTGTACGGCCGCAAAGGGCCTCATATGGATCTTATTTTCAACAGCCTCTGGGCAGCACTATGGCTTTACTCTCATCACGAGCTGTTAGCACCCTGAACTAGAAACCTGGATAAAAAACTTCAGAATTCAACCATCCTGGTATTTTGATCGTTCAGGTATAATTTGCACAAGTGCTTTGTGGGAACGGACGTTGCTTTCCCGGTGTGTGGTTGAATATTGAAAAAGAGAGAAACTGAGAAGAGCACTCCACTGATTTACACACAAATAATGAAGACTGGGTGTTTTTGGAAAAGTATTGATGAAGTGATATGTGAAGTTTTGCCTCTTTTAATATTTTCCTTTACTCTGTTTTAGGTGTCTCCAGCAGAAAGTAACTGTAATGAGTCTTTGTGGGAGACACGAAGAGACTCCTCCACCCTTCATTAGAATTTGCTGCTTTATCTCAAATGCTCCAAAACACATTTAAGTCACATAGCTGGAGCTTTTCACAAGTCAGTCCCTTTTCTCTCTCTTCATCTCTGATTCCAAACTGAAATGTGATTGGGAATGTAGCTTCCTTTAAAGGTGGCTGCAGCGTGTGTTGTCCAAGTAGGAAGTGTGAGCCAGAGTCCGCTGTGGGAGATGGAGCTCCAGCCAGGATTTAACCTGTGCCTGTGTCAGGTTGAGCATGTGGGGTGGTGGAACCTGCCCCGTGCACACTGTCCTCCTCCGGCTGCTCAGGACCAGCAGGAGAAACCTGAGCTGGGCTGGGTCCCAGCTCTGGCCTTGCAGCCGTGGGTGTGCTCGCTGCACTGGTGTGTCCGAGAGGGAGAGGGGCTGGGACCGTCCCTGCAGCTCCCAAAAGTGCTGGGGCGGCTGAGGAAGGAGTTTCTGTGGAGACAGATACAAGCTGAAATGCTGATCTATGCACAACGTCCTCCTGATTTGTCCTCCTCACGCTTTGTCCATGCAGCTGTTGGCTGTTCTTGTAGGAGTCACTGTCCCACCCGTTCTGCAGGACTGGGGGCACCAGTGGCCTTCAGCACGTGTCTGAGTCCCATCAGTGCTGCTGCACCAAGGACTGGCCTAAATGTTCTTGTGCTTGTATTTATTCTATGTACAAACAACCCCAGGCTGAACTGGAGCTGGGCAGCCTGGAGAAAAGGAGGCTCAGGGGAACCTTCTCGCTCTCTACAACTCCCTGACAGGAGGGGTCAGGCTCTGCTGCCAGGGAACAAAGGACAGGAGAAGGGGAAATGGCCTCAAGCTGTGCCAGGGAGGTTTAGATTGGATATTAAGGGAAAATTCGTAATGGAAAGAGTTGTCAGGCATTGGAAAAGGCTGCCCAGGGCCGTGGTGGAGTTGCCATCCCCAGAAGTGTTCCAAAGCAGGTGTGGATGCAGCACTTGGGACATGGTTTAGTGGTGGCGGCACTGGCTTGATGGTTGGACTCGATCTCAGGCCTTTTCCAACCATAAGGATTCTGTGATTCTGTATTCAAGGGCTTTGTGCTTTGATTTTTGGTAAAGGAGCAGGTGAGGCCTGTAGGCTTCCATGGGCACAGGGTCAAACCCCAGCTTTAGGTGAAAACCGCCACTTCTGCCATAGTTTTCAGTTGTTTTCAAGAGTTGCCTTGTTTGAAGGTGACTTCAGTAAGAGTGCTCGCAAGCATTGCAGGAGTGTCATTTACCCTGATGATCACATGTGTGAGTGACTCGCTACTTTTAATTAGGAACATGGAATTGAAACAAAATGTAGGAATTTCGTGTATGATCCGAGTGGTGTAGATTTTTGATAGGGAGGAAGGACTTAGGGAACTAAAGAGTTGATGTGAAGGTGTTTCTCTCAGCGTGTTGGGGGTTACGCTGAGCTGCACCATGGACAGTCTGAGCTGGAGGCAGAGTCTGAAGTGGGAATGAGCAGAGTGAGTCACCCAATAGCTGCTGTGTGAAACCACAGGAACAGCATCAAACAAGGTGCCTCATTTAGAACTCCTTTTTCCTCATTTCTACCCCAAACCATTACTTTCTTAGGGAACTAAACCCCCTTGTTTCCAAACATCTGTGGTTCTGAGGCATTCTGAATGGCAAAGGAGAGATTTCCTGCTGTGCTTCCTGCTAGGGCTGCTAAATTCCCCTGGAACAATCTAAACATCATTATCGGCCCATTCAAATTAGTATTTCCTCCTACTTTTGTGAGGGATGAAAGGAGGTTTGTTTCGTTGCTGTTGACTTAAGTGTCCCACTGAAATTCCTTCACAGTAACTGCTCTGGCACTGGGTGCATCCTGGAGAGTTCAAACCTCCTTGGGGTTACTGGATCAAGGCAGAACTGGGGGCCATCAGCTCTTCCAGCCTGTCATTAATCCAGGAAATGCCCTGGGCCACAATCAGTACTACTGAAATTCTTGCCCAAACCCTGATTACAAAACTTCATAAAGAAAAGCCTGAGGAAATGAGACATCTCTTCAGAACATCATCATCATGGAAAGGAACAATGTAATTTATGATTATAAACCTGACAAGGACTAGCGAGGAGTCCTGGGGGGTTCCCAAATAAGGAGATGGAGCTCTACAGCAGCTCTTCTGTTCGGTTTAAGCATCCCTACTCACTAATTAGAAATTCAGTGGAACTCACAGGTTTCCTTCCTCTGCTGTTCAGAATCCTTTTGTCAAGCCCAAGCAGAGCTGGAGGGCACATCCTCGGTCAGGAGCACTCCTGGGGCTGTTCAGGTCACTCACTGCTGCTGTGGGGGTGTCGTTTCCCCTCTGTTCTTACCTCTCCAGGTGTGCCTGGCTCGTGCCGTGCCATTCCCCGGGCAGGTGGCTGAGAGCTGCCCTGAGCAATGTGGCAGAGAAAACAAACTGGCCCCAGCAGCTGGGGGGTGAATGTGCCCGGTGTTCTCAGTGATGTTCTGAGCAGAGGTGAACACTCGGTTCACTCCTCTGATGAATTTTACAGTTATTCTACTTTGGATGAATTGGTCATGAGGAAAATGAAAATCTTGGCTTTTGTCGCCCCGAATTGATTCAAGATTTTTCTGTGAACAGTTTCTGGGTGGGTTCTCCTGGAGGGCAGCTGAGGCTGTGTATTTTTAGCCTGTGCTGCATGTGTTGAACTGGTGGAAGCAGGCTGAGCACTGGGCAGGTTCTGGGGATTTTCTTTTCAGTGTCCAGCGTTACAAAACTCAGAACCCTAAAGGCTCACAACAGCAACCTGAAAGATGTTTGACCTTTGGGGTGGGCTTCATAGGAGCATCCATAAGCAGTTCCCTATCCCACATCAGCCCTGCCAGACAGTGCAGTCTGTGCCCCAGCAAATCAGATATGGCTCAGATAGAAGTGTACAATCCTCCTTCAGGACTTAAACAAAAATACAAATTCCATGTGATCGGTATGAGAAGGAATAATGTATTTATATGGATTGCACGATTAAAGTGTGTGTAGTGGTTGTAGGCAGTTGAACTCTAAAATGGCACAGTAGCTTGGCGTGTCCTTGATCAACGCTCCCAGTCCAAAACAAAGACCTTTTTCACTGCGAGATGTTTAAAATTGAAAGCAGAAACATGTCTTAATGGATGGCTGTCCCTAACACTGCAGTGTGGGGGTTTGAATAGGTAAAGGTGAAATTAATGCACTTTTTTCTGTAGACTCACTCAGAAGTAAGGGGAGCGTGTAAGCCAGATGAAGGCCTTACACGCACACCTATTTGCTTCTTTATATTTGTTTGCCTTTATACTTTTTAAGAAGAAGGAATATTGTTTTTGTAATTTAGTTACCATTACAACCTCAGCTCCGTTTGTAATTGGTTAAGAACACACTGGAAGTGCCTGGCTTGCTCAGTGTTTGAGTTGCAGCAGATTCGGTGATCCTGCCTAATTTTCCCAAGTGCTCTGACAGGCAGCCCCTGACTGCATTCCCTGATAAACCCTATTCCTCTGAATTTTAACTTTAAAATGAAACAGGGCTGGTGGAAATGCTTTGAAGAAAGGAGCCTACCTAGCCACAAAACAGAGCATGCAAAGAGCTTGCTCTCCCCCAAGATAAAAATTCTTTCGACAGAAATTACAAGGATAATCGGAACCAGGCTTTCCAGAGCCTCAGCTCTTTTGAAAGTTAATAGCCAGCATAAATATACTCTGTGCAATATCTGGGGAAGGAGGGTTGAGGGGGAAAACACAGCCAAGACTATGCTGAAGGGCAAGAAACATTCTGAGTTATTATTGTAACCAATAGAAGGATGATTGTGTATGAACTGTTCCGCTTCAAACTCAGTGGCAGAAGGATACAGCAAAATGAGACACATTTTGAAACGGCAGGAAGAGGAATTGCTTGGGTTGTAGCTGGTGAAAAAGGTCAAAGAATTTATTTAGTTGTTCTCCCCCCTCCTTCTTTCAACCTGGACCTAATAAAGGATGCTGTCATGGAAACGTTAAAGACCAAACATCGTCTAAATTATCTGGCCTCTGCCACAGGTAATACAAGTCTCAACTTACAAGGATTATCCAGAACTAAAGCCAGAGGGAGTATAAGGTTGCTATTCATTCACACTTTGAACAAAATCTGCCAAACAAGCCTGGCTGAGGTTATGTTGATGTATGTCTCCATTGTACTGTGCACAGTAAAATGAACGTTCAGCTTGGGCTGTCCAGTTTTTCATTGTGCCTTGGGGCAGACACAGCTCTCTGTGTTTTGCCAAGCAAGCCAGCATAAGGAATTTATGAAAAAAGAATAATGTAGGAAACAGAATGTTTTCAGGTTGAAATCGAAAGCAGATGCTTCCCAGGGAGTGAAGGCAGTATAACAGGAACTTGTCCTGGGTAAGTGGCGGGATGGATTCCCAAAGAGACGCGGGTGCCTTCAGAGGATGTGGGAGAGCACAGAAGAACACCTGGCTGCACGAGGTTTAAAATGAGGCAGGTTGCTCCAAGTTTGATGGACCTCCCAGTCCATCAGTGTACACATCAGTGTACCACAGTGGTGGTGGCATGGCAGGCTGTCCTGCAGGGATTGAAGAGGGTGGTGGAAGAGAAGGATTAGGCACTGGACTGGATCCGTGAGATGTGTGTTGAATGCTCAGCTCAGCCCGGATTTCTCCTGCAATTGGCTTTTCCACCATTTCCAAGGAGAGAAGCCTCAAAGACTGAGGAGTGCGTGTGGGTTAAAGCCCCGTCCCTAGCGTGAGCTCCCTGGGGCTTTGTTCATGGAAACACTCGAGCACTGCCCTCATTTCAGGAGATTTAGAGTCAGACACGTCCTGAGCGCGGAGGCGCTTGGGGGAGCCTGCAGGAGCCTGCACAGAGTAAACCCTCTGCTCATTTATCTGGGAACAGGTCCTGGGGAGAGCTTAACCAGCCCTAGTGACGTAAGTGATAGCTCGGTTTGGAGTGAAAGCAGCTGGCTTTGGGGCTGTGTTGTCATTCTCCCCTCCCTGTCTTTGCCAAGATAAATGTTCCTCTCCTCTTTACCTTACTCATTAAAACGTCTTCCCAGCCACCCCAGATAAATCAGGCTGAGGACATGTTACAGTGCACACCTAAATGGTGAAATTCTATGAGGGAATTTAATAAAACCTCTCAGGCTGTTGATAAGATAGAAAATGACAACCTTTTAAGGGGTAAGGCTGCAGTACTTTGTTATTTATTTATTAGAGCTTTAAACGATGAAGAGATTGGAGCAGAAATAAGACCCACTGGAAACAGTTATTTTCAGTATTTGAAGAACTCCACCAAGTTGTTCCATGAGGTTTTTGTCATTATTTTTCATAATATGTGGTTTTACGTTCTCAGGCAGGTGTTTGATAAGGAAAGACAACTTTCTCCTCTGCAGTGTGAGCAGACAGTTCTTGTTAAGCGTGTGTGCTGGTGCACTGCAGGTGTGGATAGCCCTTCCTTTAAAAGAGAAGACAGACACACGTAAATCCGTAAACGAGCTTCCAAGCTGCCTTTGTCGTTCGGGTTTTCTAATAAGGGAGCGGGAAACAATTAATGAGCACTGACTCAGGCTCTGCTTTGATCCCTTCCTTGGCTGCGCGTGCCCACGGAAAGTGATGGAAGCTGCTCGGGATGGGCTCCGTTTCTGTTCTCTCTCCCCTCGCTGCCGGTGGGCGCGGATGCTGGCAGCAGCAGAAAGGAACCTACGCCACTGGCTGGAAGGAGAGCTTTGCTGCCAGCTGTGAGGAGGTGCAGGTGTGGCCCGGCAGCCAGCCCGTGCGCTCTGCTCCCAGGAAAGGCGCGGTTCCCGGGGCAGCGGCGTTCCCTGTGCTCGGAGCTGGTCCCCCGGCCGGCTCGGGGAGCCTGCCGCAGGATGCCGGGCTGCGAGGCCGTCCTGCCCAGCTCCCTGGGCTGTGCCGTGTGTGCCGGCTCAGGGCTCGGGCGGTTGGTGCCCTTCCTTCCTTCGAAGTTATGTTTCAGCTCGAGAGCCGTGGCTGGCAGCTTCCCGTGTGGATGAGCAGTGAGATCTCCGGAGGGAGGTGGGTCCTCAAGGAGTGTCTCATTCCTCAGTTTCCTCATCAGAATTAATCTTAGTGCACAAACTCATTTACTTGCGAGGTCCTGTGTTGTTTGTTGGTGTTTAATCCCCTCTTTCCCCCACCAAGTGTAAACACTGTAGTTTTGGGGAAGATAAAACGGTTTTCTTCAAGTGTAGGAATGGAATAGGATGTTCCATCATAGCAGCAAGAGCTCAGCTCAGTTTTGGGAATACGACCTTTGCCTCTCTCACGTGGGAGTGCTGATCCAGCAATTAACAGCTGAGGTGAAAGCCAGCAGTGAGGAGATGTGGGTGCCTGGGGCTGACCGTGCCCTACCCTGACATGCTGATCCTCCTGGCGATTCATGCAGTGCTCTGGCTTTCCCTGGCTTATAGAGAGCTGTATTTGGGGTTAATACCACTTTTGAACTTCACCTCTACCTGGAGGCAAGTGATTCTATCCAGGCCCCTGCACTGGGTCTGCCTTGCTTGAGTCTCTCTGCAGTTAAATTTACTATCTAAGACTGCTGAATGTCATGGCTCCTCGAGTAATTTTAGTAGAAAGGAAGATAGCTGTCCATTGTGGGTGGGAGGCTTGGGTGGCTTGGTTGATGTGATGGATTAGTCCTCACTGTTCCCATCATGAGAGGAATCATAGACTCATGGAAAAGTTGGTGTGCAAAGGGATTCAAAGCCCATCCAGTGCCACCCCTGCCATGGCAGGGACTCCTTCCAGTGTCCCAGGCTGCTCCAAGCCCCGTCCAGCCTGGCCTTGGACACCCCAGGGATCCGGGGCAGCCCCAGCTGCTCTGGGCACCCTGTGCCAGTGTTTTACCGTGCCCAGGGAGGAAGTGCTGATGTCTCAAGGTTTGTCTGTCTCTCTGCTTAGGCAAAAGAAACACTTGGAGCAGAGTGATGGATAAAGCTGCTGACAGCTCAGACAGGAGTGCTGGCTCCAAGAATAGGTATTTGCATAATAGGAGTTATTCAGTTGATGCAAATGCTCTGCAGAGCTGCAAACCCGAAGTGAGAATGGGAGGAAGCAACGAAATTGGAGGTGTTGAAGATGTTAAATGGTCTGAGTGGAAATTCAGGTGAAGCTGAAATCAGGGAGACTTCAGTGTCAAAAAAGCTCTGGGAAGAAACTGAGATATTCTATCCCTTCTTGACCTTCTAGAGCTGGCTGATGATTTATCACTCTGGAAACATAATTTGTGAACCCTGGCAGGGAAAAAGGGGAGGAAAGTTTATGAAAATCCCCTTTGTCTCCTTCGCTGCTCTAACAAACTTGTGGTTCTCTGTGTCAGTGGGAGGAAATAATTTAGTAGCCTTTACCTGTGTGTTTTCCTCAGTTTGAGCTTCAACTAAACTTCTTAAAATACACTCACCCACCCATAGCTGATTTTCGTAGCTGAAAGCTGAAATTCTTAGCATGTAAAAGCTGTGTGGATGGCCTGTGACTATGGAAATCCTGGATGTGTCCCTGGGTCAGTTTGAGGCCATCCTGCTGCTGCTCAGGGTCAGGCACTGAGACAACTTTAGAGCACAGGCAGCAGGAGTTAAAATTCTCTGAGGGAAAAATGTTTTTCAAAATATTTGAATTCACTTCTTTAAAAGACAACACACAAATTTTTGCGATTAGGCCAAAACGTTCATTAGTTCATCTCTTCGGACTGATGCAGAGTGATAATTGCAGGAGGTGAGTTACTGAATTGCAAACAAGTGAGGAGACTGCTGCTGTTTTGTAGTGCACCCTGACAAAACTTACCTTTTTTCCTTAGTGAAGAAATCTATAAATAGCAAATTATCTATTAGCAGGTGGGTTGTGAAATGACTTTAGGAAGCATCAGAAATTCACACAGCGTATAAAAAACCCCCAGGATTACAGAGTTCTCAAACAAAATCACTTTGTTTTCCACGAGCAGTTGCAAATCTGCTTCTAAATCTGCTAATATCACAGAAGCCCCAAATAAACAAAGCTCTGTTTGAATGTTTTAGTATTTCAAAGTCTGTTACTCACAGAGCTGAAAATCCCTATCCAGCATAGAAGCTCTGTGATCCTCAGTTCTGTGCATGTATTTAGTTGTATGTATTTGTTCTTGTTAATGGAGTATTAAAATATCATAAATCCATGCTAATGTCTGTGAGTCCTATTATGAGTTATTCCAGGTTTTTTAAAATTCCTGATGAAGATAAAATGCAGTCGTTTGTTTATTTTATGATAACTTCATTCTGGGTTTAATTATTCATAAGATCACAACAAAAGGCAATATATTTTGCAAATACGACTGTTTAATAGTATGGCACTTCAGTAGAGCAATCTGATATTGAATCTTTAGTGAGGAATGAGTAACTCACTTTTATTTGAATTATAAATCATGTCGATTACTGCAATGTAGATAGTTAAATTCTGCTCTATTCTCACCTTCCAGAAGAGCAACAAATGTATTTCAGCACTTGGTAAAATGGAGTTTCCACCGAGGGAGTGAATTAAAATGTGTTAAAATTTAAGTGTTTTATGGCAATGTGTTGTAATTATCTGGTACTGGGTGTATTTCCTGCCAGTTCACGGATCAGCCCTGCAGAGTCACAGAGCAGCTCCTGCAGCTGATGCAGCGCTCAGGACTCGGGGATGCGTTCGGATCGTTCGTGTGCTGTGTGAAATGAGGGCATGGCACAGCCCGAGGGCCATGTGCCGATTGTTCTGGTGCCATGTGCCCTGGTGTGGGCACAAATGGCTCTGGCCATGCCTTGCACCTGCACGGGCTGAGGGCACAGCCCGAGGGCCATGTATCGATATTCTGGTGCCATGTGCCCTGGCGTGGGCACAAATGGCTCTGGCCATGCCTTGCACCTGCACGGGCTGAGGGCACAGCCCGAGGGCCATGTATCGATATTCTGGTGCCATGTGCCCTGGCGTGGGCACAAATGGCTCTGGCCATGCCTTGCACCTGCACGGGCTGAGGGCACAGCCCGAGGGCCATGTATCGATATTCTGGTGCCATGTGCCCTGGCGTGGGCACAAATGGCTCTGGCCATGCCTTGCACCTGCACGGGCTGAGGGCACAGCCCGAGGGCCATGTATCGATATTCTGGTGCCATGTGCCCTGGCGTGGGCACAAATGGCTCTGGCCATGCCTTGCACCTGCACGGGCTGAGGGCACAGCCCGAGGGCCATGTATCGATATTCTGGTGCCATGTGCCCTGGCGTGGGCACAAATGGCTCTGGCCATGCCTTGCACCTGCACGGGCTGAGGGCACGGCGGCTCCACGTCTGGGCTTCTCCCCGAGGCCTTGAAGAGAGCAAAGTGCCCGAAGTCCATACAGCAGGAGTGTAGGATGCAGCAAAATCGTATTGCACTGCAGCCTGCAAATGTACAAATTCGGGGGAAATCCGCAAAGAAAAATAAGGGAACTAGAGCAGCATTCCCTGTGTCCATCCCTCTTACTGCATCTTAGTGCCAGTGTTTCACAGGGTCAGAGTCACATCTCCCAAACCCTTTTCAGGTGTTTTTAAGCCAGGTAAACCCTCCCAGGCTGGGGCACTGTGTGGTTGGGGCACTCTTACAGCAGCATGAGGACTGACTAAATCACCTCGCCTCGAGTGGCCAGGCGTGACTTTCCGGGGATTTTGTTCAGGGTTGTCAAATACGGAGTTTTTCTGCAAACCAGTTATGTCTTTTATTGCATTTAAGACTCTTAATTTCCTTCTGCTGCTCCCTCCTGAGAGACAACACCAGGTGATCGATTGTGTCAAGATGTTTCAGGTATCAGTCGTCTCTTTCTTATTTTTTCCTTATAACCAAACAAAATGTGAAAAGAAAGGGAAAAACCTCACCCTGAACGATTGTTATTTTAAAGATCTTCTGAATTAAGAAAGAGAGTTAAACCCAATCCATTCCATGCAGAAAAATCTAAAAAAGTCTGTGTGTGTGTTTCATACAGGTTCCACGAAGGAATTGATTGAGAGCTGCTGTGGAGCTGGACAGCAGTGGGCTATAGACAACGGGGAGTGCACAGAAATCCCTGTAAGTGGAATGGATGGTGATATTTGCAGGTACGTAAGGTAAAACTGAACATTTTTGGTTAACATAAAGAGCAGCCCTTGAGAAGAAATCAAATATACTTCGTGGGATGTCCAGGAGACTGGGAACTGAATTATTGGTAGACTGGCAATGCGTCATGGCAAATTAGAAGCCAGGATTTGCCCAAAATCTAATCTAAACAAAAGCTTTTTAAGGTTTCTTTTTCTCTCTCGCATGAGCAGAGCACAGATTCTTGTTTCCCGTTTTCTGCAGATCTGGGGGGTTGCAGTGAAATAGGAGGGCAGAGCTTGGCTTCCCCCTGAAAAGTGCTGAATGATTATCTGTGCCATTAAGGGAGGTGTTAGTGCCCACTGCCAGTGGCCCCTGGCTCTGCCGGGGGGACCGCAGGCCTGTCCTGCTGCTGCTGCCAGCAGCATCTGCGCTGAGAGGGTGCCGGGTTCTCCCTGCACAGCAGCGGGACGAGGATGGGTGCAGGGTGACCCGGAGCCAGGACTGCTCGAGCTGCAGTTCCTCCCGTTCCCTCCCCTCGGGTCTGGAGCAGCCCTCGGGGACGGGTGCAGACAAACTTACTCCAGACTCACATTCTCAAAGAGTGATCCCATCATTTAGAGCATTGAAAAACCTTGGCATAATGACTTTTATCGAATTTAGTATCACTGCACCTTTCTGAAGTTACTGGGAGATTAAAATCCTCCCCACCGGGATCTGGCGTGACATACCTGACACATACCAACTGTCTGTGAAGTAAAGGCAGATTAAAAAATTCCAGCCCTGGCCTAAGTAGGTGCAAATCCACTACACTAATGAGTTGCACCTGCACATCTGAGGCTGGTTTTAGATGAAAAAGCCAGATCCTAAATGCTTCAGTCCCTATGAATCTATTGAGATTTAAAGGGATAAGAGATCAGGGGTTCCGTTGTCTTACTTCTAAAATTTCAGTTGTGTCCCTGTTTTAAAGATTTAAGCCCACCTGTAAATACCGCGTCTATAGAAAACATTTAATGTAAAAAAGTGTTCAGGTATGTGGCCTCAGAGCCTGGAAAGCAAGGACAGAAACTTGGTGCTGCCACTGGGAGATGTGCCAGTGTGCAGGGCTGGCGACCCTGCCCCTCTCCAGCCCCAGGGCACTGTCTGTGCTGGAACCCTGCAATTCCTGCAGCTCCCAAGGAGTAGTCTCCAGCTCTGCCTAAAGCTTGTGAGAAGCAGAATCCCAGAATCCCAGAATGGGTTGGGGTGGGAGGACCGTGCGGCTGCCCCAGTGCCACCCTGCCATGGGCAGGGACATCTTCCACTGTCCCAGGGTGCTCCAAGCCCTGTCCAACCCAGCCCTGGACACTGCCAGGGATGGGAATAGATAGAAGGTAGACACCAGTTCCAAAAGTTCCTGTTCTGCCAGGATAGTTTTCTGTACATGTTTGGATGTTGCAGGTGAGCATCTCCCTGATGAAGGATTCCTTTTCTCAGTTCATGCCACTGAAGGAAGCCTCCCCTGTCCTGCTTTACTTTGTTTATGTAGAGGTTGCAGACTGCGGTGGCTGTTGATTCCAAATGCTGTTTTGGGGTGTTCAGGTGGTGAAACCTTCAGTGTTAAAGCTACTTCTTGATGTCTCTGGGCATTCAAGGACCAAGCTGGCCTGTCTCTGTGTAGTGACCAGCCACACCAGCTGCAGGGTGGACACTGGGCTACAAGAGATCAGGTGCAGTAACTTGGTGACTGAACTTAAAGCAAATTACAGGAAATCTTTAGATAATCAGTGATTATCTAAAGTTTATCTATTATTAGTCTGATACAAAAATTATATCTAAAGTTTGTCTATTATTAGTCTGATACAAAAATACTCCCAGAGCTTCTACCCCTGGCTGTATCAGAAATAGGATATTAGGCTGGATGAAATCTCCCCTGACCCAGCATGGTAGTTTTTATCTTACAACTGGTGAGTTTTATCATGACAGAGCAGTGTTTGTCTGGGTGGCATTTGCATGAGCTGCCCCAGCACGGGTCCTGCTCTTTGCTGACACCGTGTCCCACTCAGAGACTCACATCAGTTTAATGCTCTGACCACGGTCATTTCACTGGTCTTGACTCATTAACTCTTTCCCTGAACCAGAAATGTTCTGAATCTTCTTGAAAACTCATTTATCTGGTCTGCAAGGAGTAGGTTTGTGAAACAGAAAAACACAAGAGAATGTGGTTGACTCTGTTGGTTCCCAGTTAATTTTCTGGTGATGGAGGAGCTGCAGCTGAGCTCTGCTGATAAGTGAAGAGTACTGAAATAAAGAATGGCCGGTGATACTGTGGTACTCCAGGAATCTTTCCTGTCGAGATGTCCCATTTCAGAAGAACCTAAGTCTATAGAGATTTCAGTGTTTGAATACAGAAAACATTTTGCACATGCAAAAAGAGCATTTTTTCATTTCTACGAACAATAATGACTTTCAGTTGTTTGGGGTTTTTTCAACTTAATCCTCTGTTTCCTAGTTCACTTCTCTTCTGCTATCCATAAAGATATTCCTGTAAAGGTGACCCTTGGCCATTGGTATTGGAAAAGCAGCCAAGCGTCTGTCACTGCCTGGTTTCTGCTGGGATAAGAGACACCCCTTCCCTTCTTCTTCTGAATTGCCCAATCTGCAGTTCCCCCCCGAGCCTCCTTTTGTCCAGGCTGACCCCCTGAGCTGCTCCTGGTGCCCCAGCCCCTTCCCCGGACGCTCTCCATCCCCTCAGTGTCCTTCGTGTCGTGAGGTGCCTGAGCCTGCCCCGGGTCCAAGGTGGCTCAGCAGTGCCAGCGCCGCTGGGACAGCCCCGGCGGCACTGCGGAGAGCCCAGCCCCCGGGATGTGTCACCTGTCACCGTGTGCTGCCTTGGCCTTGCAGGATCGCCCAGAAGCAGTGCTGCGTGTCCACGGTGAGGGAGAACAGCTGCCTGGCCGGCATGGTCGCTGCCAAGGAGGGGGACGCGTGCGGCCCCGAGGAGAGCGATCCCTGCGCGGGGTCGTCCTACAAGGTGAGCACACCTAAGGCGGCCTCGGTGCCTGCCCGCAGCGGCGGCTTGTTGGTGCGTTACTGTGGAGCACGGAAAGGATGAGGCTGCAGGAACGTGGCGGTGAAATGGTGCTGTTTGCATTTGGGTTTGCAGCCCCTTTTAAAACTTCACAGTAATGTTGTTTTGAATTATTTCCATCTCCGTTTTGTAGACCTAACTGGCTGTATTGCTTTTGCTTCCTCTCTTCGGAAGTAGCTGAAAGGTCCATTTTAGGTTTTATATCTATAGTGTAGAAGAATTTGGAAAATGATGGGGCAAAACTTAATTGAAGATATAATGTGAAACCCATTACTGGGCAGTTTGCTGGGCTCCCGTGTTGAATTGTGGCCCCCTTTCCCAGTAATACACAGTGCTGGACTGGAGGAACAAGCATTTAGATGATGGAAGCTTTTGTTCATAAATAAAGGCGAACCATTAACGGACAGCACAAATCACAAGTCCTGAGCCACAGCCTCCGCTTAGATAAATGAGATTTGCTTTATGAGAATTAGTGGAGCCAAACCAATTTAAACCAGTTTGAAGATTCAGCAGCTCGCTCCTCTTGTTTTCACCAGAACGCTGCCTTTCAGAATTCATTTCCCTCTGATCCTAATTTACACAGCTATAGCTCTGCTTAAGTGCAGCTTCCGTCGGCTCAGCAGGAACCCGATGAGTTCTGTCTGTTCTTGTACATCGGAGATTCTCGCAGATAACTGTTCACTGGAAAAGCAGAGAACGTGGACATCCACTGCGGGGTTTAAGGTTTAATTAGCTGTGCTGATTTGTCGTCTTCAGGACTGTTATTAATTTGGGTCTGAAGTCTGTCATTAGAGTGAAAAGGGAATTTGCACATTCGGGAGAAGACATTAATATGTCTGAAAAGTGACAGAATTGTTATTCTTAGGGCTTCACCAGGGGTCGTTTGCATGCCAGGCAGAGCCAGGCTGTGGAGTCACTCTCATTACACATGCCATTCCTCAGGCAGGGGTGGGGAGGGAGAGCTCCATCATTCCTGGCTGAGCTGAAACCAGGGACAAAATACTCTCGTGGAGTGGTTCCTCACGCCAGTTCCAATGGGATTTTTCCTTTAAGATAAACCACCTGAAACAGTAAAATTACTGAACAGCTTTGCTCACCTATTTAGCTCATTTAGCTCTTGAGTCATTGCAGCTACTGCTCGAAAAAAAAGTCAATAAATATTGAGACTGTTGAGACTTGGTATTACTTTAGCATTACAGTACGTACTGCTGTAATACAAAATAATCCAACTTAGTACTGCTTTGTAATACTTTGCATTGCAAAAAAGGTTTTCTAATTTTATTCTGGTTAAGCCTTGTTTCAGAGGTGATCTGGCAGGAGATGCTGACAGTCCGTAGTGGTGTTTCCCCTGATATGTCTGTTCTTAGTAACTGCTGTGGCATAAATCAAAAAAGTTTGTCTGGAATGTGGAAAGATTCATTAATTGCCCCAAAAACCAGCAAGATATTGACACTGTCCTGCCAAAAGCTGGGGGTTTACCTCCAGGTTACAAACATTTGTAGGTCTTCAGGTGTTTTAGGTGTTTTCACCTTTTGCTTCAAGGTGAGTGTGGCAGTGCTGGTTTTTCAGATCCAGGAGTTCAGCCTGTGCTCAATCAACCTAATCTTAGGGTGCTTTAATTGTTATTTCCTCTAACACAAAAAGCACGTGCTTAGGGATTTTTCCTGGTGGATGGAGACTCCACCGTGGTAAATCCAATTATGCTGGATTCCAGCAAAGGTAGTTTTGAGGGGAATGCAGAAAGTCGAGAACCAAAGACTGGTTCTCAAGGTGTTTCTTAATTGCAAGGTAAAAATAGCCATATTTGCTATTAAATCAGTTGTAGAATTCCTGGGAAGTTCAATAAGCAGCTAATAGAAGGTCAAGGCATTCCAATTTTTGCATTTTAGAATGAACTTTTCAACGAACAAGTTTTTCCACTGGAAAATGAGTTTTGTTCACCTGGAAAATATGTGAGCCCAAAGATGTATGACTGATTTAATACTCTCTGTCATGCCTGCACATGGGATAAATTGTGAATCAAACTATGACTGAAAGAAACCAGACTCTTCAAGGAAAATATTGCATATTTTACAGTACTTCAGTAAAAACAAGTGTTATCTTGAATGTCTTCTATTTTGCATATTGAAGGTGACAAAACTGAGTGAAAATGAAAAAAATTGCAGAAAATAGAATTTTTTATTCATAAAATTTTAAATTTAAAGGTTCTGGATTTGGGGAGGATGACAAGAATTTTCCCTTTTCTAGCATGACCACAATTCATTATTGCTAGATTTTTTTTTTTTTAAATACTTCTTTTGAAAAGATAATTTAGCCTACTTAGTGTGCAAAATAATTCATGCTCTTCAAGACCCGTACTGTAAATATTTTCACAAACGTATTTGGACACGTGAAGGCAGCTCCTTATGGCTGTGCATTTTTGCAAATGTGAGTAACGTCTGCTGTTTCTGCTGTTTGGGGTTTTCAGGTTGGGAAGCAGGGCTGTAAAACGTGAGCTGCAGCCATCAGTACTGGCTGAGTGCGCACCAAGTGCGGAGTGCTCACGAAACCCCAACACGGCTGGGTTTGAGCCCTAAAAAAAGGGAACTGGGGGAAGAGTTTCTGAGCGTTGAGCTGGCAGTGATGCAGTTCCCTGCTGGAAACAGGCTCTGGATTAATGGGAATGCCCACCTAGGATTTCTGATGGTGAAAAGTGATCCCTCCCCATTTCCATGCTCCTCCAGCCCCTACAGCACTGCCTCTCTTACTTGCCCTGCTCAGGTCAGGGATCTCCCTCCTGGGAAGTGGGAGCAGAGTGGGGTTTGCTGCTGCTCCATCCTCGGATCTTCTGGTGGCAGAGCTGCTGCTGCCAGCTTGAATCCTGCCCTTCCTTTGCTGTGCCTGACGCCTTTCCACGGGGGAATACCTGAGCAGCCTGCAGTCACCTCTCTGCGTGCAGAGGCTGCTCAGAGTAACTGCACACTCCCAGCGAGTGCACGACTGCCAGAGGAGTTGCAGAGGGAAAGAGGCTCAGTGCTTCTCTGTCAGTGAAACAGGTGTTATTTATAGCTAAAATGCATAAACAAATAAATAAATTAGGGGTGAGAGGACGCTTAAATCCAAATCCACAAGTGCATCTCCCCCTCGGGTGTGACCCCTGTTGTCTGTGCAGCAGACTCACAGCTCCTCAGCTTCCCTGCCTGGTTATGCATCCACAGCGTGGACTCTGAATTTGGTATCGTTTATCTGATGCACTTTTGTGGCCTGCCTGTGCAGTAGATTTGTCTGTGGCTGAGTAAAGCAGCACACAGTTTTTGTCTGCCACCTGCAGCGGAGCAAACTGCAAGAGGTGGGAGAGGAACGTGCCAGCCAAGCTGCTCTTTAGGTGCTCTCAGGAAGGAAGAGGGAGGCAAATAACTCAGCAAATACACCCTGGCCTGCCTCCAGCCACTGTCTCAGCAGGATGCTGCCCAGCACAGTCAGGTAATTACAGGTCAGAGCAGGTTGGCAGGGCAGTAGTGCGGAGAGGAGAGCCTTTACTGGCCCCTGGCAGGGCTCAGATGCTGCTGACCCTCACGTCTGTGCAAGACATTTCCAGTTCCTGGCTTCAAACGGACCGTGCTTGGAGCTCTAATGCAAGGAGGTGCAGATCTGTGTTGTTTTGTTTATAATTTTCGTTCATACTACACACAAACAAAGCCTGTGAGCAAGAGCTGGGAGGAGCTGATCTGCTGCACCACTCCTGCCTGACGTGTGGAGTTGCTGAAGTCACCGCACAGCCAGACTTTGTTTGTTGTGGCTGCAGTTGACCCGTTGGTGCAGAATGGCAAAAACAAGCACAAGTAAAGCTTTGATATTTGCAACTGTCCAAACTCCAAATGTTTTTCCAGACGCTCCACTGCTTAGGAGCGTGCAGATCAGTTCCAGGTGTGTGTGGGCTCATCCCTGAAGCTGTGTTAAATCACAGAATAGAATTGTTAAGGTGGGAAAAGACCCCTAAGATCATCAACTGCAAATGTAAACCCAGCCCCACCGCCCTGCTGGCCACTAAACCGTGTCCTCAAGTGTCACAAACACACGTTTTTTGAACACTTCCAGGGGCGGGGACTCCACCACGGCCCCGGCAGTTTGTTCAGTGCTTCCACGAGCTCGCTGCTGACAGTCCCTTGTTTTGCAGCAATGCTGTGATTGCTGCAGCCTGGGCCTGCGCCTGAGGAGCGAGGGGAAGACCTGCGAGTCCAACATCAACCTGGGCTACCCCTGCAGCCACGTGATGCTGTCCTGCTGCGAAGGGGGGGATCACTTCATCCACCCA
This sequence comes from Callaeas wilsoni, assembly GCA_013398955.1. Taxonomy (NCBI): domain Eukaryota; kingdom Metazoa; phylum Chordata; class Aves; order Passeriformes; family Callaeidae; genus Callaeas; species Callaeas wilsoni. The sequence goes on from VWPU01006755.1 coordinate 20,584, forward strand.
GAGATCAGACGGCACCCCGAGCCTTTGCCAACGGTGACCCCCGAGAAGGGTGAGTGTCCTTTTGTAGCTGGAGGCTGCAGACAAGGGCTCTGTCTCACACGGACCTTCAGGGAGCTGCGGGAAGGAGCACTGCAGCGGGAGCACAGCTGCTTTCCTCCCAGATCAAGTACAGATTTCCTTGTTCCTAAAGCAGTTTGGAAAAAGCAAAGAATGCGTGGATGTTTCTGATCCTTAAATGTCCCTTCTTCAGCAGTTTGGTTTCTCGCTTGTTTTCCCCCCAGTCACATAGTCCAGAGCCCTCGGTAAGAAGCAAACTGAGGCTGCCTTTGAGCAGGAGCGATCCTGAAAGATTCTGCATAAAGCAAAGGATCAGTTTTGTCCAGCCAGAGTAATCCCATGGATTATGATACCAGTGAAATATCCTGGGAATAGAGTTCATACTGTGCTGCTGAGCATCATGGCAGCTTTCTCACAGCACGCTCTGGAGAAGCCCCAGAGCACTGCAAGTTTGTTTGCACTCTTTGAAGGTACAAACATGGCGATGCTAAAGAGCTAAACCAAATCCTGCAGCCAAAGACAAAGGGAATGTGGCAAACCTGGAGCTTGGACTGCCATGTTTGTCCCACAGCCTAAGATCTCATTCCCTTCATCATCACTTTGTACCCCCCATCACCCATGAGTTCCATGGGAACCTCCTGTATGTGCTGGGCTGCAGCTGTGGTCCGTTCTCTTCTCAGGAGCTAGTCTGTGCTTTTTCTCTCACCAAAAAGTGAAAGGGTTTAGTTCTATCCAGCTGAGACCTCACTGAGCAAGGAACTTTGCCTGCGTGTGTTCAAGAAAAGCTGACTGGGAAACTCAGTGAAGAGTTTTAATGTCACAGCAAGCCTTGTCAGACTTGGTCAGGAGTGGAAGCAGGCGGTGCTTTGGCTGTTCAGGGGCAGCAGGAGGGACAGCCGTGTCACTGCCCAGTGGCTCCCAGGCTGCTGGGAATGCTGATAGAGGAGCCAGCAAATATTGGTGTTGGAAAGTTTCCAAACCGACTGGGTAACTTCTCCTGAAATTTGAAGTTCAGTGTGGGATCAGTTTCAGCTGGGGGCTTCAGCAGTGCCTTAGTTCAGGTGTCAGTGGGAATGGGGCTGGCAGTCGTGGGGAGGGTGAGCTCGTGACCTCCCTTGTGAGGGTTTCTCAGTGCCTCTGTAACATACCTGTCCCTCCAGCCCTGGGAGTGTCATCTCCAGGATGGGTTCCTTTGTTCTTATCCCTGGAGTAAGTGTTTTGGGTAGATGACTCCCCTTGGCGTTCGTGTGCCCACCCCCGTTCTGCCCAGTCCCGAGGCCAGGACAGCTGTCAGAGATGTCCCGTTGCAGTTTCAGAGAGGGAGGATCACCACGAGGCTTTGTCCATCAGCAGCGAGGCTGAGCTGTCCAACAACCTGCCTGGGGATGACCTGGATGAGTGTCTCCTCTACGGGGGGGAGCTCTGCCAGCATTTGTGCATCAACACCGTGGGCTCCTACAAGTGCTCGTGTTTCCCAGAGTTCACCCTGCAGGATGATGGCACCAGCTGCTCTCCAGGTGAGAAAAGTCTTTATACCTGCACTCGGCAACCAAGCATTTCTTTAGTTTCTCTGAGGTTATTTTATGCATGGACACGTTCTGTAGAAATTGTAAAATGTAAAGAAAAATTATTATTTACAAAACTTAATTACGCCTGATTTTTGTGTTTGGTGGCATGAGATAAGGGTGGTGTTTCACATGTTGAAATCGAGAGTGTTTGCACTTTTCAGAAGAGGATTTGTGAAGATTTTTAAAGAAATGCCTGTTCTTCTCGGAGTAATTTTGTATTTCACAGTTAGGTTTTCTTTAGATAAGCTTAACTCAGTTCAGACAGACAGCATTGCTTCCTGAGCTTTGATTTTTATCTAAAATGATTATCATCCTTCAGTGATAACAAACTCTAAATTTATCTAGTGTGGTGGAAGTCTGGAAAAGAAAGTCTATTGTGTTGTAATTGTTTTGATGTGTGGAGTTCTCCAATGGCACGATTTCAGATCAGATAACCCAGAAAGTTGAAACCTCATATTAGTTACAAGTGCTTTCTGTTATTTAACAAGCAAAACCAGTGTTTCCATCCAATGACAGAATTCCTTAGGCTTCTAATACTCTGCCCGAGCCAAACAATGAGCATTCAGTATGTCATCCTGCTCAATGTGGTGTTACAGCATTTACCTCAGTCGTGCATTTGACTGTTCCTGTGGCAGCTGTCTGCTCTGTTTATATTAAAATTCTGGAAAAGGAGCCTAATCCAAAAGAGGCGAAGAAAAGTTCTTATTTTAGCCCTGCAGAATTTGGCCTGATTGCTCACCTGGAGCGTATTTGTGGTTTTGCTTTGCTTCTCCCAGCAGTGCCTCAGCTGAAGCTCTGGGTGAAGCATCTTGCAGTCTGGGAAGTCAGGTTCTTGTGCAGGGCTGCGGTGCCCAGGGCTGTGCCCAGAGGGGTTTGCAGAGCTCAGCTGGGGAATGGGCTCGTGGTGAGGGCAGGGGACACACGTGGCAGCTCAGAGGTGCACGGCAGGGGCCAGGGCAGGGAGGGTTGGTGCTGCCATCGCTGTGCCAGGTTGAAGGAGGGTCAGGGAGGTGGTGTGGAACCTCAGTGGCTCGGCTTGGCTGAACCGTACATGACGCAGGGGCCTTTCAGTTCTCCTTTTCCCTCTGTGTCTCGGGCATTCCTGGGGAAATCCTTCAGGCTGTGCCCCAAGCCAGTGACTTTTGTTTGTGCCACAGCCCGTCCTGTGTCTGTGCTGACTTCATTTCTTTGAGGAAATCACTCGTCCCACACCCCAAACCTGCACTGCAGTCACCCTTAGTCATTTAAGGTGTCACTGTTTGGGGGCTCACACTTTGCTCCAGGTGAACTCGAACTCAGTGGGAACAGGACACATCCCTCTTAAGGGACAGTTTAGCCTTATGGATTTAGGCTTCTTCCCAGCTGCTGTGGGTTACTCTTATTGATGTAACAGAGCTCTTTTTTTTCTGATACCTTTAACATTACTGTCTGTTGAAAAGATTAGTGGCAGACAGCAGCTGTCATGTTTTCCACTTGGCTGTACAAAAGTCATTCCGAAGTATCCTGTGTTCCTAAAGGTGTTTGTTGTTTGTCTGTGTTGAAATGGGATGGACAGGATAAGGTCAAAGGCTTGTCTTGGGTTTGGATTTTTTTTCCAGCAAATACCAAATGGAAGACAGCCACTGTATTTAAAATACAGCAAATGTTTTAAAAATAAAACCAGCATTTTCTGGTTTATTCAGGTGTTGCAGCACTTCACAGAAGTTGTTGTCAGCCGGGCTCTCTGATCTGTATCCGTGATGTTTGTTTCCTCCTCCAGCCCGTGCTGGAGTGGGATGAATGGGATCACCCCTTGCTGTGGGGTGTCTGGCAGGGTTGGTGCTGTCCCTCATCCTCCCTGCCTGCCTTGCCTTGCAGATCCTGACAGAGGACAGGTGACCAGGCTGGAAGCCGAAGCCACCATCCCTCCAGTAGCTTCCCCCTCCCAGCCCATCCTCGTGGTGTCCTTGCAGGAGGAGCAGGACAAGTGCAAAGGTAGGTTGGAGGTGTCAGCTGCAGAGGCAGGCGAGTGAGGAATGTCTAGAGGCAGCGTAAAACTCCACTCATCCCTTCACCAGTGTGATTTCAGTGCACAGCCTTAGTTCGTTACCGCTGGTGCACGGCTGAGGAATTGTTGGGAAACCCGAGGGAGAAATCTGAGGCTGCTCTCTGCTCTCAGGGTTGTTTCCCAGCTGCTGCTCGGTCTGGTGTGGGCAGCGCAGCTGGGCAGGGTGGTGTGAGCAGTGCAGGGAGGAGTAGCCAGGTGTGTCTGTGCGCGGCAGGAGCGCTGGAGGCTGCGCTCGGGGCTGCCCGGACAGGTCGCTTACAGACGGATTCCCCTTGCCCGAACGGGGATCGTGCCGCTGGCCTGGCAGCGTGTGACTGCAGCTGATCGCTGCTGGGGCTTCTGATCTGTTTTGCAATTTCGCCTTGTGCAGATAACGGCCCCTGCAAGCACCTGTGCAACATCGTGGAAGGAGATGCTGTGTGCTCCTGCATGGCCGGGTACACGCTCATGGCTGACGGGGTCTCCTGTGAAGGTGAGTGCTGTGGGGAGCCCACAGAGACATGGTTAAATGTTCGTGTGCCTCACAGCCCGGGTGTTCCTCATTTTCAGAAGTGGCAATGGCAGTGTCAGCAGGGAGAGCCTTTGGCAGAGGGAGTGCCAGTTCTGCCTCACAGGTACCTCCTGAAGCACAGCGTGGCCGTTACCTGGCGCGGTGGAGGCAAGCCTGGACTGCTGCTCTTTTCCTCTGGCATTGCAGGCTTTTTTTCAGCCCTTTTGGTTTCTCTTCCCGCCCAGGTTCCTCCGCAGGGTCGGTGTGCACAGCTGTGGACACGCAGTGGTTTTTGCTGGGAGCAGGAGCAGCGGGCAGGACGCGGGCACCTTCGCTGTCCTGGGGCACCTCAGAGCCCAGCTCTGCCCTGGCACCTGTTCTCTTTGGTTTCAGCTCCTCTTGCCTCGGAGCCCTGAAGTCAGGCAGGCTGCACAGCCGAGGCAGGGTGTGCCGTGGCAGCTGGGCCAGCTCCGGGCGCTCCCCATGGCAGCTCTGGCCTGCAGTGATGGGCAGGGAATCCCAGAGCGGCAGCACTCCCACGATAGGAGTTTTAAATGGACGTTCTTTAGTAGTGACAAAGGATATGTTTGCCCAGGGAGGGTTTGGGGGTCAGAAGCAATGCCCTGTGACATAACTTAATTATAAATCTCTAAGTATGGGAGCAATAACAGGGAAATGCAAGTAGGAGCTGCCAATGCTCAGAATTGCTCACAAATGATCCACATCACTCTTAATCTTAGATCTTATTGAATAACAAATCATTTTCATGAAATTCTAGACAGTCTGTGAAGAAAATGGGATTTTAATATCACCAGATGAAATATTCACAGTGCACTGCTTACTCAAGTGTGGTGGAAGCTAATTTGATTAATTAATGTCAGAATCAAAAGGGGCATTTCAAGGCAATCGTTTTCCTACAGGAAATGAAAAAATTTGTATTTGTCAGTGGAAGCAGTGAGTTTAAACGTTAGCAGGGGACATTTATAATCTCTGTTAAAGTTAGGATCTGATGGGAAGGGTGGTGGAGCACTGGAACAGGTTTCCTTCAAGGAGCGTGCACTGTCTCTGTGTGACTGCCTGCCTGTTCTTGGGGATGTTTCTTTCTGGGATGGCAAAAGTACAGGAGAGTGAGCAAGGACTAGATGATCTCCAAGGGTTTATTCCAGCCCTATTTCCAGTGTAACACTGCGTGTATTACAGCCTGGTGCTGCCGTGGAAGCTCCAGTACACTTCATCTCCGGCGTGAAAGAAATGTTGTTTCGTTTCAGAAACTGTTTCTAATAGAGTTCTGTTTTTCCCTTTTGGCTGCCCCGTGCTGCCGTAGATTTGGATGAGTGCTTCACAGGTGCTCAGGCTTGTTCCAGCGGACAGGTGTGTGTGAACACGCTGGGATCTTTCTCCTGTGTCAGCCACAGTGGGATGTGTGCAGAGGGCTTTATTCTCAACAGGCATAGGAAGTGTGTTGGTAAGACGAGAGGCGCGCGCCGCTCACGCAGCATCACAGCTCTCCATGCTCCGCAACGCCTCCACACCATTTGTGCTCCAGGCTCTCTGGCCATCTCTGCGTGTGACATTTCAGAGCCAGTCAGTAAAATCACGTGTGCCATTCTCTCAGCCCCTTCACCTCATCAGCTGCGTGCTGTTTGGCTTTTTCCCTGGCCCTACATTCTGAGGATGCAGGTGACCTTGTGCAAAAGCCCATAGGTGTGATGACCACAGCAGCACTGATGGCTGCAGCCTGAGCTGAGGGAGCAGAGCAGCTGATCTCTCTGGACAGTTCAAAACTGCCGAGTTCCAGACACCACCGAACAACAAAACCTCAGAAGTACAGCTCAGGAATCCGCGTGAGTCCGGGCACTGGAACAGATCCATTCCAAAGGGAGGGCATTTTAAAACTCACACGAGTCCTTTGTTGATTCTGGCATGAATTTCTTAGTGTAAAATCAAGGATGCATCATAATTCTGCTGGATCATCCCTGCTGTTTGAGTTCATGTAAGAAACCGATCAATTTTTACAAGTGTATTTATGAGGATTTAATTTGCTTCCAGCAGCCAGGGCCTCAGCTTATGAAATAGTTTCTTTTTTGTGTGCTTTTCTAGAGGCTGGGGTAGGAAGCAGCAGCAGTGTTGCCTGGAAAAACGGAGCACCTGGAGACCTCCAGTCATCCCTGGAGGCATCAGTGCCTGTGACCATAATGTCCTGTATGAATGCAGTGCCCTCCTCCACCCCTGCCCTCCTCTCTACATTTATGACACTGTTTTTTTGACCACCACAGCTTTGGTTTTGTTCCTGTCTTTAAAGCTCTATGATCTCATCTGATTAATAAGCACCTTGTGGCATTTGGGCACGAGCAGGAAAACTTCTGCAGTGTCAGAATCCAGAGAAGAACTGTGATTTACCACCTTTTGGGTGTTCCTTAAATTATTGACATCGGATTTTTTTTTTTATTATTATTATTATTAATATGTATTTTGAAATCAGAGGTACTGGTAGGAATGAAATGATTTGGTTTAAATGAAATGGCTGAGAGAGCAGCACTGGAAGGAAGGAGGCCTTTGAGGCAATTCAGCCTGAGCTGAGGCTGGTGCTGGAGCTGCCCAGGGTGTGCCCAGAGCCTGCTGCAGGCAGCACACTCCTGCACGGGAGCCTGGCAGCTCCAGGAACTGCCCCTCCTCGAGCTCTGCCCCCGACTCTTGCCACTGAACCCCCAATGTTTTCCCTGGACTGTGCAGGAAGGATGGATCTGTCCTTTTTCACCTCTCCCAGGAGGGTTCTGAAACGAAACCGATGCCTGAGTGTCTGCAGCTTTGGCAGGAGCTGCTGTGGCAGGGGCCAAGTGCTTCCTTTGATTCCCTTCTCCCTCTCCCGTGACATTGGAACAGTTTTATTCTGACTGATACCAGATAAACCTCGGCACTGCTCAGGAAGGCAAAGGCACAACTCTCACTGGTGAGGCTGAGACCCCCTTCTCCCTCACTAAACACCAACCTCTGTGTTCCTCTAGAGCAGGTCACTTTTTACAGGTATCCTTTTAAATAATCTAAAAAACCTTGAAATTTCTCTTCCCTTTTTTGTGTGCTCCCTGCTCCCATCCAGCTCTGCTCCGTGCGTGGTGCCAGGAGAACATTTGCCGCGTTTGACATTTTTTCCTACTTTTGTAGTCCAAGGGGAAAGCCACAGGCATACTGTGGTTTGTGTTGTGCTCTCTGCCTCGTTCTCCTGGGCTATCCTTTTCCAGCCTGACTGCTTTTGTGCTCCACCTTCAGCTGTCCCAAACACCGGGAGAAAACCTTCGGTAATTAGTTTGCAAATTCTTGTTGCTCTAATGATGTTACTCTTTGCATATTTTAGGGACGGGAGGAACAACCTCTGCACAGCCACAAAGCAGCTGATAACCTTTGATCTGTGGAATTTCCTTTAGTCACACGTGGGGGATTATAATTCCAGGTGCATTCAGGAGCAGACACCCCGGATTCCCAAAAGCCAGCCGTGCTCAGAGAGGAGTCACAGCTGTTCAAACAGCTCTGGCACAGCACCTCTGTGTCGCTTTGTGAGCAGATACTGCCGTGCCTTTGGGCTGAAAGCGCCGTGTTCTCCAGAGATAACAGCCAGGCTGGCTGTTGTTAATGGGAGTTGCTTTTCTGGTGACTTTGAGGCAAAGTCATTCCCACCACCCTCGTGCTCACTGACTGCCCTGCTCCTTTCTTTGCTGCTCCCACCTCGGTTTCCCTCCTGACAGCGAGCAGGACACGGTCACTTTATTCCTGGAGCTGTGTGTGAGCACGGGGTGGGTGGCTGCAAAATATCAAAGTGCCTGCATTGCACAGATGTGTCCCATAAAACAGAGCTGAGGCGATTTGAAGAGGAAAAAATAATGAGAAACTGCAGATGCAGGATGAGGAAAGTCTATGTTTCACTTTTTTATAGAAATCAAAATTAGTTTTTCATGTCAAAGTGCATATTGAAGTAAATAGCATTAGGTAAATGTTGATATTCCTCTGCAAAAATGCCAGCTCTGGGATGCAACAGATGTGCTCAGGGGTCCTGTGTGTGTTGCTGTTTGCAGCAACAGTTCTGGGGAAGAAAGAGCTATTACATGATTACATTTCATTCTGGGTTTTGCTGACATAGAGTGAGGAATGTTGCTGCCACACACACACACTGAGCAGATCCCTCAGAAATTAACTGTGTGACTCGTTTTCAGTATAGTACTGAATTACTTGTCCTCTTTTTCCCGTTTTATAAAGTAAATATCATCTTACCCTCCCTCACAGGCTCAGCTGGGTTGGATGAATGCCCCAGCTGGTCCAGCACTGGAATTAACTGTTTCAGACTGCAGACACAGCTCCTGGTATTCCTAGAGCTCTGTCCAGCACCTCAGTCACCTGTGGAGTTGTTCCAGGACGGAAGGGACACAGGTCACGGGCACTCTGGACTGTACCGTGCATTTAGGAGTTTGTTCAGAGAAATGATCAGAAAAGGGCACGGTGGCACAGTGAGCTGGACAGGGCACTGTGGGCTGGCAGCTGGCCCGATGGCACACACAGAGGCTGATGCCTGGCACTGGACAGGGCTTTGCAAGGCCATGGCTCAGGCTTTAAGCCTTGCAGCTCAGCCCAGCTCACAGTCAGGCTTTAGAGCCTGTCAGTGTCTCACGTGCACAAAACTTCCATTGAGAGCGAGAATTCTGCATTGTAATCTGCCAGTTTCCATCATTTTAATTTCCTCAGATGTGTTCCAGCCAGTTCTGTGTACTTTTTCAAGTACTCAGAATTTTTAAAATTGAATCAAAAATATAGACAAAACATGAAATTACATTAGAGGGGTTTTTTTGTCTGTGAAATCACAACCTTTTTTTTTTGCCTGTTACTTAATATTCCACCTGCTAATCACGCCTCCTGCCCTCTTTGGTTCATATTTCAGACAAACATACTTTCTGTTTTGGCGTGGTGCTGGACTGACTCAAGCTCATGAGCTGCAGTGTGGTGCTGTCAGTTTGTTTATTTGAGAGGCCTTTTTGTGGTTTGCGGGCACAGATAGTCTCAGGTCTGTGGTACAGCCAGCAGAAAGTCTTGCACTGCTTTGGGTGCTGTTAAGTGGCCATCCATAGCTGGTTTCTCTAAAATAAAATTTTTAAAAAGTCAAAATTATTGAAGAGCTAGGTCTAAGTAGGTGGGAGGGATCTACCACATCACCTTGTATTCATCTCCCAGCAGGCGAGGGGCCTTTGCTACCCCCACAGGATCACTTGTGAAAATACTCCTCATTCTAATGAACAGAAACTGGGAAACTGCACAAGCTTTAGGGGGCCGTAACCCTGCAGGAATTTTGGGGCAGGCAAGGACCTGCCCCTCAGTGGAGGAGCTCAAACTTCGTGCGGGACAGGTAGAAAGGGATCCAGGTGATGGCCAGGACCTTGCTGTGGGTTAACCAGCTGCTTTGGAAAGCAAGGCCACAGCATGGGAAGAGTAGCAGAGGCAAACAGAAAGGAAACAAAAAGAAAACAGAAATAAGTGAGAAGTGAAACAGAACCAAGCTAATGCAGGTCTTGCAAAACTCAGTGCACATCACCGGTTACCCGAGCCCACCAGGAACTGAAGTTTTGTGGTGCTCCTCTTCATTTCTTTGCTGGAAAACCAGCTGACACATTTTTTAAGGCAAAAATCTTTTCAAATGGCTTTTCCTGTTTTCCTGCTCCACAGGGGAAGTTATATATCTGAGGTACTTATCTGAGAATGAGGTTCTACAGCCAAAATGAAAATCTGATTTAAACAATACTTGCTTTATTGTGGAGTATGAAAACAGCTTCATGCACAGAGCAGCCAGAGGACTGGTAATGGTTCTGGTCACATTTGGCTTTTGTTAGCTCTAGCAGTTCTTAGCTTTATATAGAACTGTGAACGTGTGAGGCTTTGTGGAGATTGGCAAGAAAGGTTCTCTTCCCAGTCTCTGCCCCTTTTTGTTGCTTTTAAGTATTTGCTCATCACGCTGTTCTAGCTTTCATTATTAACATGAGCAAAACCTGAATTTGAGATGATTTCATCCAAGCCTATCAAAATGTACCATTTTAAAGGTGTTTCATATTCCTTCCCTAATTGTCTCACGCTCTGCAATCTTGTGTTCAAGTGATTTTTTAAAAAGAACTTTTCCACCGCTCCACCTGCTGAAATCGAATGTCTTTAAAGCTCTAAATACAAATTCACAAGCTCGATTGAGCCGTCAGGGTTCCTCTGTCCGTGGGTTCCTGCGTATCCGGTCCCAGTGGCGCGTTCCCTGGGGAGCAGGTAGGAGCTGGATCCAGCTCAGCGGGGCAGCCTCAGCGCCCATCCCTGGAGCAGTGCCACCCCAGCAGCCCCTGGCTGCCCGGCCCGAGGGGAAAGTCTGCTGAGGAGCAGTGAGCCTTCATCACCTTCTCATTCTCTTGTCCGGGAGTTCCCATCCCTTCACCACCGGCGTCATCAGTCCTCTGCCTTTCCTCACTTCTGTCCATCCCTGTCCCCAGGGCCTGCACCATCCTCATGGCATTTGGGAAGAGGGGAGGAGAAGGAAATCTCCCTGTGATTTGTGTCTCTTCAGTTTCTCTTTGCTAACTAAAGACTCTGGAATAAAACCATCTTCCATCAGAGCGCTGTAACAAAGCCTGTGTTGACTGTCTTTTGGAAGAAATGCTTTCATTTGAGCTTTTGAGTCCTTCCAAAAGAGCAGGAAGAGGGAGATCCCTTGGTAGCCGTGTGGCACTGATTTGTTCCCTCTTTCTCACAGACATCAACGAGTGTGTGACAGAGAGACACACCTGCCAGAGGAGAGAGCACTGTGTCAACACCATGGGCTCGTTCCGCTGCGTGCAGGAGCTGAGCTGCCAGCCAGGCCACGAGCTGAAGGATGGAGAGTGTGTGGGTGAGAACAGCGTTCCTCAGCTCCTGCACAGAGGGAGGGGAAGGGGCTGCAAAGCATTTTGGTGTTGCTGCTCTGTGCTTTCGGTGCTGTAGCTAAGAAAGGCTGTTTGTCATGGAAGTGTTTGGCTTTGCAGGCCACCCTTGCACATTGATTCATTTGAAATGGTCTCCACTGATTACTATAAATTACTTAGGAAATGGATGAAACCTTCTGAATTAGGATTTGCCCTTTCTGAAGGCATGAGGGAGAGACCTCCTTGATGGAGGAATTCCCCTGAGCTCCTCTGCCTGGCTCAGCTGATGCTGTCTGCTGGTGATTCCAGCAAAAATTCCCAGCCCGAATGGATCACGGGGCTGACAGCCCCATCCTTCCTGTGTTCAGGATCTCTGTCTGCAGTTATTTACATTTTACATTTAGATGTAACCGTTTGGAATGGTCATGGGGTTAAGAAGTTATCCTTCATCCTCCCTGTGCTGGTCTGTGTAGGTGTGTGACGGAGCAGGGAACATCAGTGCTCACAGCAGTGTGCAAGGGACACACGTGCCCTGCCTTCAGGGCAGGACTCACTGTTATTTACAGTGAGTTAGGTTATTTACACCTTCGCTTTGCACAGCTTCCTGACAGCTGGGCTAAAGAGATGCCTAAGGGCAGAGCTTAGCTTTTGACGTAGAGCATAAGGTTATAAAATAGAAATTATCAGAAAGCTCCTTTATAAACAGCTGTCAAAAATAAAGCTTGGTTTACTTGAAGAGGCTGTTTCGTGAATGTCTTGTTCTGATGTCTGATTCCAGAGCATTTCTAACATTTATTACTAATCTAATTTCATTTCTAGCCTTAAAATTAGATTATGGAGGATTATAAAATTTACAAAGTGTTTTACAGTAGCCTGTAAATGAATGACCTATAAGAAATTTCAGAGCTACTCTATGTAAAATTGCCTACAGATAACTATTGAATTTGCAGAGGTTTATGAAATAGTTCCACGTTTTCCTTTGTCTCAGTCTCTAACTGTGGTAGGCAGACTTCTTAATACAGCATCTTGTGGGAGACTGGTGATGTTCCCTCGTGACCTTAACATTGAACTGAGGGGCTGGGTAGGAGCAGAAACCCAGCAGTTCTTCCCTTGGCTGCCTGGAGACCTGGGCCTCCTCCGTCCTGGACTTCCCTCTGTTTGTCTTTATCTCCTGCTAATGGTATTTCTTGGGAGCCAGCAGATGGTAAAGCAGCTTTTGAAAATATTCCCACAAACTGAACTTCAAATGCATTTACAGCTCCAAGATGGGGTTACTTCAGCTGGAAAACAGCAGCAATGCCACTACACCACAGTTACTACAGAGCAGTTGGCTGTAAATTTACAAGTTTGAAACTTGCAGGAACTGTTTTCAGTGGCTCTATAAAGCAACCACTGAGCTGGTGAACATAATTTGAGAAATAATTTCATGTATGTAGTAAAAAATGAGAAAGCTGTGTTGGGCTCTGGCTGCAGAGTAGGAAAAAAAGCAAAATTTGTTACTAATATTATTGCCTCATTCAGATTTTTTCAGCATAGTTTTCAGAGTTGTATAAGTGGGTTTTGTGTGTACTTAAGTGTGTGTGTATATATATCACATCTATATATAGACATATATGTATGTGTATATACATATATACATATACATATGTATGTGTATATATATGTATATATATGTATATATACATACGTATATATATACACATATATACGTATGTATATATATACATATATATACACATACATATGTATATGTATATATGTATATACACATACATATGTGTATATATACGTATATATACACATATGTATGTGTATATATATGTATATATATATATATATACACACACACATGCCTGCATGTCTGTGTGTACACAAGGAAATCCCAGCCCTGTTCCAATGAGGTGCCCTCTCAGCATCAAATTCAGAGGAGGGAGGATTTTACATACCTGAATTCCTGGGGGATGTAAGGGGCAAGAGACAATTTTGCTTATGAAAGACTGTGGTACATGTTTTATAATGAGCATCTTATTCCTAGTTGTAATGTGGATCTTTAGGATTTAAAAACTGCAGATATTTTGGTATTTGTGGGTTGCAAGAGATGCTGTGAACGAGGCAGTAGGGACCTGAGTCAAATTTGCTGCAGGACCTGACAAATCCTGAAGTGAATGCCCGAGAGCAAACGCATTTAACCCTCAGATTTCCCACTGGTAACGTGTGTCTGTTTAAATAATGCCTCCTAATTTCCTTTTTGGCAGTTAGCTGGCCATGAAGGCTACTGAAAGCTGGGGCTGAACTAATCCCAGTTTGGTGTTTGATGTGATTCGCAGATATCGACGAATGCGAGAGAGGAACCCACAGCTGCAAAGTAAACTTTGCTTGTCAGAACACAGAGGGCTCGTTCTACTGCGAGTCAAAGCAGCGCTGCATGGATGGCTTCCTGCAGGACCCCGAGGGCAACTGCGTGGGTGAGTGTGGGCAGCATGGGGCTGGCCCGGGCCCTGCAGGAGCTGGGCACCGACCCCCTGCACGTGGAGTGTGCCCCAAGCCCTGCTCTGAGCTTAGTGTCTCTTTAAAGATGCGAATACTCACGCGCTGAATTTGAAAGTGTCCCCACAGCAGAGCTTCATCAGCCTGATCTCTGGAGAAGCTGAGGTGAAGGAAAAGAGGTGGCAGTTGGAAGACAAGCGGACCAGAAGGGTTAAATAGCATCTCTCACTGCTCCGTTCACTTTCTCCACCAGATATCAATGAGTGCACATCTCTCCCCGAGCCCTGCAAACCAGGATTCAACTGCATCAACACCGTGGGGTCCTACACGTGCCAGAGGAACGTGCTGAGCTGCAGCAGAGGGTACCACTCCAACGAGGAGGGCACGCGCTGCGTCGGTGAGGGCAGGCTCGGGGCTGGGCTCTCGCAGGGGAAAAGTCGATTTCACTTCTAAAGAGATGTTTTGAGTTGCCTCCAGGTTCCCAAATGTGTTTGAGGACCTGGAATTTGCTGTTCCTGCAGCTCTGGGATTTGTTTGTGCTGCGGGATCCTGCAGTGGTGTCTGATCACTCCGTGGAGTTCCTCTTGGTGTGCTCAGCAACTGTTTTTGACTGCAAGTGGGATTCACTGGCGTCCACTCTGACAAGAATGTGTTTTAGTTACTTTTTAAACTCATGCTGTCAGTCAAGACCACGATCCCTTGGTGGTTTTTGTAGTAGCTCCCTGGAAGGGAAGGGGTGCTGGGTTTGAGGCTCACGAGAGTAGCACCAAGTGGATGTTCTTTGTAGGGATGTTCTGTGCGTGGTGTTCCCCATTACATCCAGTTGTGAGGGTGCTCAGGATAAATTCTCACTTTGTGAAAAGAATTCTGAGGAGAATGAGTATATGAAATATTCATATAGGCTGGCACGCAGCTTGATCCTGATTTGTATTTGTTCCAGTGTGTTTAGGGAGTTACTGACTCAGAATGGCAGATTTCAGTGCTTGTTAGGATTTGTTTGTAAATGAGCACACGAGGCACCGAGGACTGGGAAGCTGAGTCCTTGGTGCCCAAGGCGAGGCTGCCTGTGTGTTCTCCAATTCCCCTGTTCTGAGTTACACGAGGTCGGAAATCCTAAAATCAAAACAAGAAATGACAAAGCAGCAGTTTGCTTAGTGGTGAAACCCCAGGGATTTTTACTTACCTTCCCTTGGAATAAAGGCAGGATGACAGGTGAACAAAGTGTGCTTTGTGGTGCTGCAGGTGGGTGGGAACCGTGTTGAGAGCTGTTAATTTGGTCATGGTTAGCAACCTGTAGTGCAAACCAGTGGTACAGCTAGACCCCACTGCCACAGATATTTCTGCATTCACCTTTTTGCTGTTCATTATCCTCGACCTCCCCTCATGGTTTTACCCCCAGGACTATCCAGACCATGCTTGGCCAGTGGAAAGGCGGAGAAGATCTGGAGGCAGGAGTTTTGGAAGGAACAGTTCATGTGTGCAACTGAGGAAGTTGAGAAAGCTTCCAAATACTGCTTTGTAGGCTCAGGGCAAAGCAGCGCAGTGTTCTTTGCTGTCCTGTTACAGCCTGAGATACCTCAGTTCTTACAGAAAGAAGCCCCAGGAGTCCTGTCTGTCTCAGCTGCTGTGCAGACACAGTTCTTCAGCTGCTTTCCATCAGCCCTTTCTCTGCTGACTCACCTGGGCTGGCTGTGGTTGCAGCACCTGAGGCGTGGTCACCCTGAGGTTGTTTTTAGGGTGACCACCATGCCAGTGTCCCCCTGAATGCCATTTTTCCCACAGGGCAGCCATCACCCTGAGCAGCACGGACGTCCTGGCTGCAGTGCCAGCAGCTTTTGCTCTGCATGCCCTGCTAAGGAGGGCAGGCTGCCCGGGGCAGTGCTGCAGTCCCCATCCTGGACATGGTTAAAAAACGTGTGGGTGTGGCCCCTGGGGATGTGGCTTAGGGGTGAGCGTGGTGGTGCTGGATCAACAGTTGCACTTAATGATCTTGGAGGCCGATTCTGTGATTCATTATGTTATGTTCCTAAATTTCAAATTGATGGTACAGAAAGAATCCAGCTTTTCTCCCCCGTCATTCCTAAAAAAGAGTGACTGTGTAAATCCATGAGAGAGGAGGAAATTGCCGTTAATCCTCCAGCATCTCTGCCTCTAAAGCACCAGAGATAACCCAATGCATTGTGATTCCTGGTGGCCCTGTCTCTGCTGCACACGACTGACAAGGCTGTTCAGGAGCAGGCATAAGGAGGCTTCTCTAGCTTCATTTGGGAAAACATAATTGCTGGTAATTGGTGATTTCTCTGTCTTTGCTGTGCGCACTCTGTCCCTGTTGCTGGTCTGTATTGTCTGGTATTTTTTTGAATGGCTTTTTTTAAGTAGGCAGAGAGCACAGAGAAGAAAGAAGAAAAGCATATGGTCCTAATTTCCTGTCTCTGTGATAAAGACTAGTGTCTTTGAGGCATTACAATAGCTAATTAGATTCCTGAATCAGATTTATTCACAGTAGTGAAAACATCATCTGCACGTGTTTCTTCAGCAGAACGACACTTGTAGGGTCATCTCCTCTGTTTAGAGGATTCATCTGTCTTTAAAATGTTCAGATTTTCTGATTTAGCAAATGAGTTATTAAAAACTGCCTCTTGGATTTAACTGAAAACTGCTGGAAGTGTGAAATATGGCACACTTCTGATGGTGTAATGCCCTAGAACTAATTAAAGTCTGAATGCAATGGAATATAGAACTTTCAACAAACTAACAAAGTGGCTGCACACACGAAGTCATTACAAATAAAGCTGCTACTTTACAAATTGTTCTCTGCATTAGAGACTTCCTTGTGTTGGTGCCACCTCTGATTGAAAGAAAACAAGGACTCAGTGTTCCAGCAGAAATCTCAGATCCTGTCAGGGATTCCCTGCCATGCCTGACCCCCGTGCCAGCAGGGGCTGTGTAGGTGCAGCCTCTCCAAGGCTGTTGTTTGATGGAGAACTGCCCAGGAACCCTTGGAAAAGATTCAGTGCTCAGATTTATGACTTCAAATAGGGCAGTGTGGAGACCTTCCAGCCTTAGAGGTCCATCCTAATGACTATTACATGACCAGGGATTTGGGTTGTAAAAGTAGTGAAGATGTGAACCATAGGAAGAAAGCAGGATCTGTTGGCTTAGGAAGTGGCAGAGCTCTGAATACTTGAAGAAATACACAATTGTGAGGGTTAATTAGACTTTTTGATGCTTCTTGTCACAGATGGTAGGAAGGATTTGTTAGATACTGATGAGCTATTTAGTCATGTTGCAAGTCTTGTAAATCAGCCTGCATTGAAAACTCTCATCTTCCTCTGAGGGTGTTTAAATGAGATTGGAAATGATGTGAGTGAGTGGAGAAGCAACTAATTTGTTGGTATTGGATTTCAGATGAGAGGCCGTGGGGAATATCAAAATGGGAGCTGATTGAGAAGAGAAAAAAGATCAACATTGGGAAAGAGCAAAAGGTAGACAGCAGGAGTAAGACTGAGAGGGCAAGTGGAGATGAAAATAGCAGTTGCTTTAATTGAAGGGATGAGCAGAATTTCTGGCTGGCTCTTGTTCTGTTTTAAATGGCTCGGCGTGACTCACAGAATGGCAGAACACCAGAATGGGGGGTTTAAATGTCATGGTTTGATCAGAATCAAAGCGTGTTTACACTGAAATGCAGAACATACTGGGAGAGCCCATTGCAGGTCCAGTTACCATTTCCCTTTGAAGGTAGTGCTCTGCCTTGGAGAACCAGGCAGCTGCTCCGAGAAGAGCACGGTGTGAGAAGCTGGTGGTATTTCTCCTGTCCAGTTTCTGATCCTGCTGTTCAATGGGCTTTTTTGTTTCTCTTGATAAACACTGGTTTTAAGCAAACTGTACTGAAGCAGCTTGCCCTCTCTGGCTCTGCAGATGTGGATGAGTGCCAGACTGGGGTGCACCGGTGCGGAGAGGGGCAGCTGTGCCACAACCTGCCCGGGGGCTACCGCTGCGACTGCAAGATGGGCTATCAGTACGACGCCTTCAGCCGCAGCTGCATCGGTACGTGGGGCACGGGAGGAGCTGGGAGCTCGCTGAGCCTCGGCCCGAGGCCGCGTTCAGCACCTGTGCAGAGCCCCTTCTGCAGTGCAGCCCCTCGGAAGAGGCTGGGGTCGCCTCCGGGGCTGCTGCTGTGCAGCACGTTCGGAGCGCTCGCTCCGAGCTGGGATTTCGGACCGGGCGCCCTTGGCTTGGTTTAACTGCAGGTTAGCACTTAAAGCCATCTGCAAAGTACTTCCCTGTGGGTTATGCTTCTGCTGCCGTAGGAATTTGTCTGTCTGAAGGTGCCACCACTTTCTCCCTAAGAGCCACGGCACAGCACTTTGTCTTTTGTCCCTCCCGTGCACCAATTAGAGCGCGGAGCCAGACAACATCCAGCCCAAGGCTGCAGCGCTTCTCGCTCTGCAGGTCGATCTCTGACACCTGAAAAGCTCTCCTCCTGCTGCGTCTCGCTCGCTCGTGTCCCTCAGCTGATGGTGTTTGCTTGTTGTTGTGCTGGCAGACATAAACGAGTGCTGGAATTACCCCGGGCGCCTGTGCCAGCACACGTGTGAGAACACGCCTGGCTCCTACCACTGCACCTGCTCCTCCGGCTTCCGCCTCTCCTACGACGGCAAGCACTGTGAAGGTACCAGGCTTCCTCTCCGTGAGGAGGGAATTGCAGTGGGAATCAGGGGACTTTAGAGAAGGCGTTGAGGTGAGATACAAGTACAGGAAACTTTGTGTGCTCGGATTTGCAGACGGTCAAACACTGGAACTGTCAGATGAGTGTCAACAAGTTTCTTCCTCTTCCCTTTCCCATGTACTTTTTGCTTTCCTTTCAGATGACAGAAAAGGAGAGCAGAACAAAGTTAGAACAGGAAATCCTGCATTCAAATTTTGATAAAGATGAAACTTGGTAGTGACAAAACTTACAAAAAATGATTTTGAATTGAATGGAAAGTTTTTGAGTTCTCCATGATTTCTGTAAGGCAGCAATTACATATTTTAATGAACTGAAACGTAAAAAGTCTGAAACAAATGTCTGCATGTGTGTGTGTTTCCGTTGGCACACACAGAAATGAATTTCAGGTGTAACAGACATCCTCAAGCTTCTTGGCCTTCTGCCTAGGGAGCAGAAGAAATAGGGACTAATGAGTCCTTCCTTGGTCACTGTGACTGGAAGGTAAAGGTTTTCAGGGGCAGGAAAAGATGGAAGACACTGTTCTGAAGCACTGTGCCCATACCTGTGGTTGTTTTTTGGATGCAGATGTCAATGAATGCGATAACAGTCCCTGCAGCCAGGAGTGTGCCAACGTTTATGGTTCCTACCAGTGTTACTGCAGGCAAGGCTTCCAGCTGGCAGAAGATGGGCATTCCTGTAAAGGTAAGGCTGCTGCCTCTCCAGGTTACGGTGAGTGTGTTTGTTCTCTGTAGCAGAGGAGCTCTCTGACCCTCAGCAGCACCTGATGCTGCAGGTGATGCCTGAAGATGGTTGTGAGTTACAGCTGCCACGGAGGCTGCAAAAGGTAACTCCAGCCACTGGACAGTGCAGTTCGGTGGATGGAACACACCTGTGTGACTGTGCAGCCAGGGAGGTTGTTTCATAATAGTTTCATGGGGCCAGAGCTTATGACTGGAAAAATCGGGTGGGAAGATATTCCTGTACTGCATCAATGAACGCCTGCACTGCTGAGTGAGGAGCTGCTCTGACTGCTGCTCGTGGTGAGTGAGGAGCAGGGTGATCAGAATGGAGAAAGGAGGGTTTTACCTCTTCAGCTGCAGTTACCAGCACTGACACATTGAAGAGTCTCTCTTTAAGGAACAGTGAAGAAGCCAACACCCTTCCTAGCACAGGGAAGCCCAGCAAGAATTCCCAGAAAAATTCTTTGCAAAAAGGGTAGTGAGGCTCTGTCAGAGGCCCAGAGAGATTCCAGATCCCTGGAGTGTTCAAGGCCAGGTTCAGCTTGGTCTAGTGGAAGGTGTCCCTGCCTGTGGCAGGGGGTAGAATGAGCTTTAAGCTCCCTTCCAACCTAAACCAGTCTGTGATTCTATGATTCTCTCAATTACAGAGGCACCAGAGAGAGAGTTTCAAACTCAGACATGCCCTCCCCTCATTATTTCTTTCCATGAGTCTGTACTACTTGCAGCCAGTATTTCTGGGAGCAGCCTTGTGTTCAGCACTTCCAAACGCTCCAGAGCAGTGTCAAACCTCCATGGCTGCATTCCCATTTAGCAATATATTATAAGTGTGCCAGGTGAGAGTTTCCTTGTGTGCGGCAGCCTCCCTTGCAGAGCCGTGTTGGTTTTGTTTTCTGGGGCCGTGACCGTGTTCTCTCTGCAGACATCGACGAGTGCACGCAGAGCGCCGGCATCCTCTGCACCTTCCGCTGCCTCAACGTCCCCGGCAGCTACCAGTGTGCCTGTCCCGAGCAGGGCTACACCATGGCAGCAAACGGCAGGAGCTGCAGAGGTAAGGGCGCCTGAGGACTGTACCCTTCCCACCCTCGGAATGGGCCCGGCCGCCGCCGTGGCTCAGTCAAGTCTCCGTGTTCTATGTCAGTCGCTGCTCACACGTCGGTCTTCGACAAAGTTGCCAAGTGTTGGTATCTGCAAAGTCAGTTTTCTCCTGTGCTGGAAGAAAGTGCTGTGGCAACTCAGCTGTCAACGTGAGCTAATTGCTTAAATGAATTCCCAATGAGCCCACTTTGTCCTTCAAACCGAGGCACTTGATTATTCACATGAGCTGTGTGTGCACCTTGGCACGGCACTAAATGGTCGGGGCTTTTCGAGGCGCCAGATGTAGAAATCCGTGCCTTCATTATGAGTTACAGTTTTCTTCTCCAGAAAACTGGGAGATTAAGTGTTGGAGCTGTAACTGGAACTTGGCCATCCAGCAGTGTCACCTAAGCTTAATCCTGCTGGCATTATTAAATGTTAGTGAAATGACAAGTACCCTCCCCTCACGTACCCCTTTTCCTCAGAACCGTGGCAGTGTCTTGTGGGAGCCTGGTGTTTCCATCTGGCGTGCAGCTGTGTGGGTCTGAGCCGAACCCCCGTTTCCAAAGGATGCACTGCCCGTGTGACCGTGGTGGAGGATCTGATTACCTTTAGTGCTCTGCACATTCCTGCAGTCCTTACACCAGCTGCCAGGCATTTCCTGCCCTTGCTCTTTCAGGAACCCTTCATGTAACTTCGGTTATGTCTCTCCTGTGCTTCAATTCTGAGTGGTAGTGGCAGTGAATTTGCACTGCGTAAATCATGAGCAGCATGAGCATACTTAATCCTGACTGTGGAGCAGTGAAGCAGATTAAATGACGATTAAAATCCTTTTAAAACATTTAAAAGTATTTTTAAATGTGTTTTTAAGTATGATTGCAGTAACATCCACATGCACTTAAATTCTTACGTAAAATTCACCTTTAGAAAACTGCAGCTGTAACTCTCCTCTGGCTTTGTTTGGTATTTTCCTGCTAACTTTGAGCTCTGGCATGTTAGTTGCCACCTCTGCCAGCTTCGAGAGAGGGCTGAGCGTGTGTTCCAGAGTTAAGGGTGTGAGTCACTGCGTTAAGCAGCCAGCACGGCTCTCCCAGGCCGAGCTGGAGGCACCCAGCGGGCTCCAGGTGCTGCAGGAAGAGGACAAGGACACCCACCCAGAGCAGTGGAGTGCACTTCTGTGTTTGTGTGGTGTGGAACCCCCCTGCATGACGCTCCCCTGTGTCTAGGGGGTTCCCAGTGCAGGAGGAGCCCAATCAGTAACCTTGGAAAAGCTTCCCCAGGTGCCTCTGCCACCTGGCACGAGCCACGGAGGGTGAGCTTGGTCCCGTGCAGAGCTCGGCGCGCGTGGGGCAGCTCCTGAGCGGGTGCTTAGTCAGGCGCTGGTGGTGGCCCCGTGGATACACCCCCTTGTTTGGAGCTCTGCAGGTCTGTACTTACAGGTTTGGGCAGGTGCTGAGGTGTGTCCGAAAACGTGGTCAGAGGAAGGCTGGGTTGATGTTGGCTCTGTTGAGCGCGGGAAGATGATCTTGGTTTCCCCCAGCTAAAGATCTGGCTCCAGTCGCTCATCATCTGACCAGTTCTGAAGAGTGACTGGTGGAATGTTCCTTGTACCCTTTTTTCAAAAGATGAGTTGTATCTCATGGAGCAGTGTCTCAACATATGGATCTTTTTTGCAGAAACTGCCTGTGGTATTTTGCGGCGCAGCCAAAGTGGTGCAGGGAGTGCTTTCATGACAATGATTGCAATATGGAAGAAATTTTCTTTTCACCTACGGGCACTGCTGAGAACCAGCAAGGGATTTACTTGACTTTGATTCTCTCCTACTTCCTATTGTATACTTTTCTCTGCAAGACTTTTAAACCAGCCAGTTCAGTGTGTGAGATCAGCTCTCGTCCCAGGGGAATGGAGGGAGTGGAAGGTTATAGTTTCCCTCTAAGAGTCTCTCTTCTCTGTGACAATTGGCAGAGCTGCAGGGCCCTACGCAGTCCACATGCCTCATCTGTTAGAATTTATTTCATTTTAAAGCCTCTGTGCATTGTCTAGACGTTTGGGAGTACACAATGTGACTGCGAGGGTTCTGCCAATGCTTTCTGCTCAGGCTGGATCCTTGTCACTGCATCTGGTTTTCAGCATTGTAAGGCCCGTGCTTGGGCTGGTGGATGTGTGTTATTTAGGTAACCACGTTTATGCTCTGGGCCATAAAGTGTCTTTGAGCTTTAAATGCTCTTTTTTATGTCTTCTATAATTACATCTCATTATGGGGAGATGTATTTGTATTTACATTTTATTTACGTTTGTATTTATGTTTTCAAACTCTTGTGCCTTGTTCTGGTGTGTTGTTCTAAGCCCCCATGTTTCCCATCTCCTGGGTCCTGCGGGACAGCAGTGACCGCTTTGCTTTGTATTTGCTTGCTTTAAATCCAGATTTCATTTGGTTGCTCTGCTTTAATCAAGAGCTACCTTCATGCACAGATACATTCTTCTGGCACAGCCCAGCTTTCTCCAGTCTCAAAAAGTCAGTGAGAAGGTCCTGTTGGCTTTTAGCATGGGTTAATTATATCCTGGTGGGGTTTGTTTATTCCTGATAATGGGAAACTATTTCAAAGCTGTCTTCGATCAGAAAAGCTGTGGGAAGCTTACCCAGCTGAGGGCTGGACAGTTGGGCTGGCCTGGGACCTTTAGGGTTCTGCTGCCTTGGACTGCTACCAAGTGACTTCATTCTGTTTCCTTTCAGCCGGGTTTATAAAGTTAGTTATAACACACCCCTGACACCTCAGGAGCTGGGAGAACATGACTGCACAGGCAGTTCTGTCTGGAAGTTCATGCTTGGTTTGAACCAAACATGTTCATGCTTGGTTTTTACGGCAGTGGGAAGTGACAATACAGGAGGATCTTGGGGTTTGAGAACGTTTATTGCTTCTCGTGTTTATTCTGTGTTCATCAGGTGGGTTGGGATGAGGACAGTAGGCTCTCAGGAGA
This sequence comes from Callaeas wilsoni, assembly GCA_013398955.1. Lineage (NCBI taxonomy): Eukaryota > Metazoa > Chordata > Aves > Passeriformes > Callaeidae > Callaeas > Callaeas wilsoni. The sequence goes on from VWPU01006755.1 coordinate 43,645, forward strand.
GTGCCAGTGCTTCCAAAGCTCAGGTAAAGACCCTTGCCCTGCAGTGGCAGGCCAGCCCTGGGCACGTGCTGGGTGGCTGCAGCTGCCACGCTCTGCCAGGCAGGGGGACTGTCAGCATGGGGATGGGCACAAGCTGCTCCTAGGGAGGAGTGGGCTCCCTGTTAATGCACACGCTGCTGAGTGGGTTTGTCATCTCTTACAAACTGATAATGGCAAGGAAGGAAATTTTTTTCATGGAAGACATTTAAACATAGAAGAATTTTAGCAGAATTGGAATCAGCGTGTCACTGCAAATGGCAGTGGGTGTCTGTGCACGGAGATGAGCCTCACACACCTCACCTGGATGTGCATTCCCCACCCCAGGTGTTTCCTGGGGGTTCCCCAGCCCTGGCACAGGCATAGGGACTGAAGGGGTGAAGGGGTGACACAGCACTGGGTGCTGGAAACAAGAGCCCTCAGCTTTCAGAGCAACCCACACACTCCTTGTGCTCCTTGGGCACAGTCTCATCAGCGTAGCACAGCCCACAAACTGAGGGATTCTTAGTTCTGAACTTTGAACATCTTTTTCTTGTGCTTCTTCTTAGATATTGATGAGTGTGCAATAGGAACCCACAACTGTTCAGCTGCAGAGACTTGCTACAACATCCAGGGCAGCTTCCGCTGCCTGTCCTTCGAGTGCCCTTCCAACTACAGGAAGGTGTCTGACATGTAAGTATGGCCTTGGAGCAGCCCCAGAGCCAGGCCAGTGGCTCTGGTGTTGTGTAGGGCTTAGTTTCTGGGTGGGTGTGGGTGCTCAGAGCTCTGAGAAGCTGCTTTGGCACCTGGAGCTCACAGACCTTCCCCACGCAGAGTTTGTGTCTGGTTATCCTTCCTTCTCCCAAGCCCTTGGCCCCTGTTTGCCCTCCAGCTGCTGCTGGAACAATAGAGATCAGAGCCTGCAGCTCTGCTTGCAGCTCTAAAACGGTTCTGTTGATAATTAAGTTTTAAAGTAAGATCTTCTGTGCTGTTTGTATCCGAGCAGGAGCAGCCAGGCTGCTCAGTGCTCCACTTTTACAGTGGGTTTGGGGCTCCCTGTTTAATATTCCAATTGCAGCTCCTCAGGGAGCATTGAAGGGGAGCAGGATACTGATCTTGCCAGGCCACAGGGTTCTGGGAACAGCACATCTCCAGCTCCTCAGCAGCTGGGGCTTGGGAGCCCCAAAATCCCCCTACCCATTTCCTGCCTCAGTGGCTGCCAGTGCTTTGGGAACCCATGTTTAGTTGCTAATGGCTTAAAACATGCTTCTCCTGCCTTGCAGAGCTGAGCAGCTTTGCCAGCTGAGGAGTTTTTTTCCCGCTCCCGTGTTTTAGCTGCCTTTTCACGGGCTCTCGTCCTTGCTCTCGTGGAGCACTACCCCAGCCATATCAGTGAGGAGCCCCTGGCTCCCCTCGCCAGCTCTGTGCCCCTGGCAGCCTGGCTCTGGCTGTTC
>VWPU01006755.1:45318-69279 GCA_013398955.1 Callaeas wilsoni
GCTCTGTGCCCCTGGCAGCCTGGCTCTGGCTGTTCCCCGGGGAGCTCCCCCAGCTCCCCAGGGCCGCGAGCCCCTGGCTCCCCTCGCCGGCTCTGTGCCCCTGGCAGCCTGGCTCTGGCGGTTCCCCGGGGAGCCCCCCCAGCTCCCCAGGGCCGCGAGCCCCGGGCCTCCCTCGCCAGCTCTGTGCCCCTGGTAGCCTGGCTCTGGCTGTGCCCCAGGGAGCTCCCCCAGCTCCCCAGGGCCGCATTCCCTGCCTCAGGCTGCAGCACTCTGAGTCGCTCCCCAATGTTCACGGGCACGGGGAGAGCAGAACAGGCAGCTGCTGGTCACATGCTGAGGTTTGGGGCCGAGGTTTGTCCCATCCTTTGCAATGCTCCGAGGTTTTTTGGCTTTTCCCTGCCGTTCCCTGGCCACTGAAGGTGCCTCACTTGTCTTTCCCCAGGAGGTGTGAACGCATCAGCTGCTTCAACTACCTGGAGTGCCAGAACACCCCTGTGCGCATCACCTACTACCAGCTCAACTTCCAGACCAACATCGTGGTGCCAGCCCACATCTTCCGGATCGGGCCCTCCCCTGCCTACGCCGGGGACAACATCATCCTCACCATCACCAAGGGCAACGAGGAGGGCTACTTCAGCACCCGCAGGCTCAACTCCTACACGGGCATCGTGTACCTGCAGCGGCAGGTCAAGGAGCCCAAAGACTTCCTGCTGGATGTGGAAATGAAACTGTGGCGGCAGGGAACCTACACTACTTTTCTTGCCAAAATTTACATTTTCATCACAGCTCATGCCTACTGAAGCCTGTGCTGACGTTGGATCCTATTGGTGCTATGCTCTTTAACTGTTCTACCAAAGCTTAATACTGTTGAACTGGCATTTCATGTATCTAGCCTTTATATTATTTTTCTATCATTGCTTTAAACTTTTTTATTGGTCGTGTAAATTAAGTTAATTTTTATCTTTTTATGTTCTGTTTTCTTATGCAATTCTGTACATCATCACCTGCCAACGAACGAAGGAAGGGTTGGAAAGGCAGTACGTATAAACGCTGGAACCTTTTCTTAGCAGTTATTTTTAGGTGTAGTCACTTCTGCAGGGTGTTGCACTAGAGAGGGAAGGTGTTCACGTGGGAGCACTGGGAGAGAGCATCGAGTGATTTCTGTCTCTGGCACAAAGTTCTGGTTTGGCTGGGCCGGTGGCCTCACTGGGGTGTCTCTGCTGAGGTGCTGAGTCCGAGGCCATCCGTGGACACTGATGGTGAACCCACCTCCTGCTCCCGGGGTATTTCCCTCCTTCCAACTTTCATAATATGTTGCCTTAAAATATATATAAATAAAAGGAAACTCCACCAGTGAAAAAGCCTATGGATGAGTCTTGCTTTAGTAGGATTGCTCATGTGCTAAATATTTGCAAGACCAAGGCCTTACCAGAATGTTACACATTAGGGTAAAAGCTCACATTGCTGTTTTTAGTAGTTGTCTTTAAAGGTGTTGGTGTTCCTCACTCTATTATATATAAGCACAGATTTGATGCTTTATAATTCTTAAAGGAATGTTCAAATGGAAATAATGAAACAATCATTACTGCTCCTTATTTTAAAGCTTGGGCATGTCCCTGAGCAATCACTTGGAATTTTAAATAGACAAAAAGGGGAGTTGCTTCTTTGCTTCAGGAGAATTCCCTCGGTTGTGCTGCCAAATGATGCAGAGAAAAATGCCAGTGAAATTGGTGGGTTGTATTTTGCCATTTAGAAAAGAGCACAACCAAAGTTTTGAGCTCGATTTCCTCTGCTTCTTCAGGGAACTGGATGAAGTCCAAAGCTGGAGGCCACATGTGGCAAAGAATAATATAATCGAAGTATTTATTAGAATTTAGAAATGAATATCAGAACTTCTTTGTGGCTGTTTTCTTTTTTTTTCCTTCCCCAAAAAGCTCCAGTGTTGCAATTTTCTGAGCTTCCTTTGTTCCAGCTGTAATTATTCTGCAGAATGTTTTAAAGGAAAAAAAATAGCTACAAGATATGGATGTTTATGACACACAGTTTAATAATCCTAGAATCCCGGGTTGGATGGGACCTCAAGGATCATCTGATCCAACCTTTCTTGGCAAAACAATAACCTGTTCTTTTCTGATCCTATTTTGATCGATGTGTACACAAAAAGAAATGGAGAAATTCAATCCGACGGGGTTTTATACCATATTCAACAATTTTATTACATTGTAAAAACTGCATCTAAAAATCTTGTAAACATCACCTATATGGTGAGAGTTAATGTTCTGTATTCACTATATCCCCAGGCCAGTCTCTACCACTTCATGTCACTCCTTTAATTTGGACGTTCTTAAAATAAAAGGCAAATCTGAGATCATAAAATCCCATTAGCAGGGAAAAAATATTTATGTTCCCCAGCTGTAAAACAAGGACTATCTGTGACCTTGCATACATCAAACTTCTCTTTGTTTTTTTTCTATAAAAATAATTTAGTAAAAGATCTTCTTCTATCCATCTTTTGTTTTCCATAGTTAAGAGTTTTATAAGCATGTAGCAGGGAAGTGCCAACTGAGAAACACATGTTTGTGCAATTTGTCATTCCAGTTAATTCCTGTCTTACAGCTCCAGGCCTTCCAGATCCATCCTGCACACGTTCAGTGGTGACACATTTCTCCAAACCCCAGTGGGGCACGTCAGGAGTCGCCAAAACCCGGAGTTTTCCATCAGCATTAGGATTTGATTGAGCATGAATGATACCCGGGCCTCGACTGTCCTTCCTGTCAGAGAACAAATGGACAGGTCATTTGTTACTGGGACACCTTTTGCTGACTCAAACCAGCCACAGTCAATCATATTAAGGATCTGGCAGTTTTTAGCACCAGCTCTTCATTTTCTAGACAGGTAATTGATGAAGAAAGTTTTAGGAAAGGCTTTGCATACTGTTAGAAGGAAAATGCTCTGTTAGGAAGAAAGGTCTCTTCATCAGTGTCCTGTAGGAGGGAAAGGCTGGAAAGGGTTGCTCGGTGCCGCTGGTCAAAGCAAGGGGAAGGATTACAGGAGGTAATTCCACATTCTTCTGCCTCCAGGTTAACCAGAGGAGGGTTTTACCTCTTTCCAACCCCAGGAGCCCTCCCTGTCAGTTCAAGGGGGAGCAGGAGCAGTCAGCACTGCACCCTCTGCTCTGTCTTGGGGCAGTGCCTGTGGTTCAACTTGAGCAGCCTCACACCCCACCCCACCCACAGGGGAATGTGCTTTCACGTGGTGTCAGCAGCCTTGAACTGGAATTTTGGTCTCCTTCAACTGGTCCAGCTCCCAAAGGCCCAGTCCCCATCTCTAGGAATGCTCCTTCCCCTTTATTTGGCTGGGTAGCCTGGGCAGAGAGCTGGGGGTGTGTCCCCCCGTGCACAGGAGGTCTCAGTGGAAAGAGTTCAGGCCTGGGCTGTACCTTCATGGCCCCTTACGCTTCCTTGGATCAGCAATAGCTTTCCTGAATTCCCTCCTGAACAGCCATACTTTTCTTTCTTTCTTTTTTTTCTTGAATTTTTTTATTTTTCCTTTTCCATTTGTAACAAGTGAGTTGAGTAGGTTTCATTTATTCCCTTTGCTCCTTTGTGGCCACCCCGCCCTTCGCGTGGTTGAGGTGAACAAAGAACAGCTACGCAAGAGCCGCGCAAGCTGATAAACTCACGAGGAGGACAACAGCTGCAAACCTAATAAAGAATTACAGCTGACTTGGGGCATCTGTTATGTATGTGTAAAAACTCAGATTGTTGGTGTGTTCCCCGAATGGAAATGGCCTTGCTGTGACCTGCCGGAGCAGGGCCTGCTCTGCTCAGCTCTGCAGGTTACCTGCTCCTGCCTCGGTGAAGTCTGACCTCTCTGCACTCTGCTCTTGTGTTCCTCGGGAGATCCAGTGATCCCAGAGACTGAGCAAGATCAAACGAGCCATTGGGAAGAGGAGGAAATGTTACTCGGTGTGTTTGCTGGAAATTTGAGTGGGTCTGCTCCAGAAAGAAACATCAGGTTTTCTTTTAACTGGAATGTATATAAGATAGAGTTGAAAGAGCAGCGCACAGGTGAGAGCAATGTTTTTACCTCGTATTTTAAATTATTCCCTTTCTGGACCAGGGAGGAAGTGGTTTACAGTTTCTTTGTGTGTAAATACGTGTCTGGGGGTCACTGCAGGTGCTGGCCAGTCCGTGCCAGCATTCCTGAGAGCCTGATGGAGGGAAAGGCATTGGATTGCTCAGCTCCTTCTCCTCACGCTGGGGATCAGAGCAGGGGAGGGAGCTGTTAATGGGCCCAAATCCTTACATGTCCTCCAAGATACCCCAGACAGACTTTCCTTCTCTGTTATTTCTCTGTATCAGTTATTCAGCCAGTTGTATCAATTATATCAGTTTTGGGACAGAAGTAGAGTTCAGATTTATGGTTAAAAGCTTTAATGAGGGCCATTCTGCAACAACTCTTGAGCTTCAGAGTGTAAGAGCCTCCTGTGCAAAGGTCCCAGTGCCTCTGTCAGCTGAGGGCATCTTGGAGAGCGAGGGAGGAGCTGAGCCCCCTCCACCCCTGTTCCCTTGGGCAGCTCCTGGCACACAGACACCTTGGGCAGACCCTGGCCATGGGGGGCACACACACATTGTCCTTCTGTGTCCCTCTGTGTCCTTCTGCTGACCTGCCTCAGACCGAGGGAGATGTTTTTACCATTCATTTGCCTTTTTTTGTCTTTGTCTTTCCATTGCTCCCACCCGTGCCAGGAAGAAGAGAAAGTTCCAGCTGTGAAGAATTAGGATTCTGGAGTAAAAATAGATTTTGAGGTCAAATAAGAAGTGTCTTCACACTTCCAGTGTTCTCTGCATCACAGAGATGTTCATTTTGAAGTGGCTATTGAAAAGCAGGATTTAATTATATCTGGTTTCGATGATGTGAAGCTGAAGTCACAAACTCGAGCTTTTTGTCTTCTAACACACAGTTCTTTCCCTTGCACGTTCTGCGCAAAGAGCAGTCAGTGTGTGGGGCTATCCCAGAGCTTTGGATTCCTTTAGATACACCTGCCCCTTCCAGGGCTCCTGCCTGGTGTCCCCTGGCCGTGGGCCAGCTCGGTGTCCTGGTCCTGAGCCTGCCTGGGCTGCTCCCATCCCTGCGGCACAGGAGGGATCCTTCCATCCCCGCCCCGGCACAGAGGCTGCTTTGGCCCAGGGAGCTTTTTCAGGAACACAGTGACACTGGCTTCCCGTGAGCTGAGGCTCCTGTTACAGGGGGGGTTAAAAATGACAACATCTGCAGTGAATTTCCCCTTTTTAGCTGGGGCTGGAGAGGAAGAAGATGCCATTGTGGTGCCCTACACGCTGTGACAGGAGGGGTGGGGTGAGAGCCTCTGTACATCGGTGAGTTCCTGTGTGGCAGCCAAGAATTGTGTTCACTGCCTAAGTGCACAGCAGGATGTTTTAACTGCTTGGAACGTGGGATGGAGCCATGGTAATGGGATGGAGGGGCTGAACTGGTGATGCTGGGGCTGGGGCAGCTGCTGCAGCAGAAGGGTCTCTGATCTCACAGACCGAGGCCAGCCCCACGGGACACAAACCCCGGGCTCACTCCGGTGAAGAATTGTCTCAGGTGAGATGCCTTGTGCTTACAGGTGACCCAGGGTCAGGTTAGTGAGCCCAGAACACGTGAGAAGGGAAATGAAATTAGCTCTGTGCAGGGTTCATGAGATTTGGTTCATTGCTAATAGTCTGTAACTCGAGCATTCAATCTCCTGAGGAAATACTGAGTTTCTGAAGAGAAGCACTGATTATGGAAAGGGCCATCTGAAGGAGCTGGAGTTTTTCCCAATAGAACAAGTGTGGAATGCTGTCCTTTCTGGGGAAGGGTGGAGGGGGAAGATGTAAAACCTAATTTTATTCGGGAATAATAGTCCAGTGTGCAGAGTACTAAACTCTCCTCTGTGCCACCATTACTAGAAAGGAGATGTGAAACATATTAGCAACACCAGTTGAACCAAAGTAAGGAAAATACATCCAAAAAGGAGACATAAATGCCTGGAGGGAACGGGAGGGAGGAGATGCCTTTCTCTCTGTCAATGAGGGCTCCTTACGGCAGCACAGATTCCACTGGGCTCCACTCCAGAGAGGGATTTTGGCTCACTCTGATTGCAGAATTACTGGTTACAGCCAGATGCACCATAGAAGAGGATAGATCCTCCCCAGCACTGATAGCCAGGAGGAAAATGTGTGTAGAATACTTTCAGTATGGGGAAAAAACCTGATAATCTTCGACAAAGGACCCTTGAGGTGGGGCACTGCCGTTCCTGGAGTCTGAGTAAACCGTGGAACATGGAGGCGGAATAAATCCCACCGGTGCTGGTTCCCTTCTCCCAGGGGTTTCCCACAGCAGCCACCAGAGATGGTGCTGGTGGTTGGAGGGCTGAGGCTGAGCTTGTTCTCAGGTGCCACAAACCTGCAGCTGGACTGGGCTGGGCTGGGCTGGGCTGTGCTGGGCACCACCAGCATCTCCTGCTAACTTGGGGAGCTCTACAACCAACCAACCAACCAACCAACCAACCAACAAAAACCCCAGCCTCAACGACTTTGAAAATAATGCTTGCTGAGGAAAAGACTTAATATTCTCGAGAAGGAGTTTTCCACAGGTTCCCAACAGCTGTTGATGCAGAGCTCCATTGAAGTGGATGGGCTGGGTGAAGGCACAGATTTAATCATAACTTAATTTTCCCCTGGGGAGAGGAATGAAGAGACGAATGACATGTGCTGCTAGCGTTGCCTGAATCACATCTGGAGATGCTGACATAAATAATGATGAAGGCCATTTAAAAACGTGATTACTCCATGTAGGTACCTGTATTTTCTTTCAAAAACATATGTTTGCACTAGCAAATGAAGTGATCATAGGAGGGCGAAGGCCAGGCCTGCAGTCTGGGAGGACAGCAAAGCCAACAGGCAGAGTTAGAGCTGCCAGAATGCAATGAGGCTCCCCAGCCTTCGGTCAGCCTTGCACCCTGTGTGGAGGGGGTGTAGGAGCAGTCTGGGTGTTGGTGGTTGGACTTCAGGAGGTTTTCCCTGTGTGTTTGGTGGTCTGGAGTTTGGAGTTTGTTGGAGTGTGCAGAGGGAGGCAGTGGGTGTTCACACCTCTGCTGTGGGTGTGTTGAACAGATAATCTGCGCCTCACTTGGGTAGTCCACGTCCCTTGGCAGGTGCTGCAGAGTTGGTTTTTACATGTAGTGTTGACTTCCTCAGGACGCTGAAAGCCCTCACCAGCCTCACTTCCCAGCTTTCCCATCCTTGCAAATCCCTGGAGTTCACAGTCCATTTGGTAACTTCGGTACCTTTAACCCGCAGCAATCTCCATCTCTTTCCCTTAGGAATTCCTCTCGCAGCCTCTCCTTTCTGCAGCTGCCTCCTGGGGATTCTCTTGCTTTCACCCCACTGCCAGGAGGTTTTTGTTTCATCACTTCTCTCCCTTTTAAAAGGGCACAGCTCAGAAAGAGAAACATCCCCCTTTTCTCTTGATGCCTGAGAGCCTGCACCAGCGTGAGGAGCTGACTGCCCCGCTGGCAGTGCCTCTGAGCTGCCAGGCCAGGTCCTGGGGAATAATATTATTCTAAACTACACCATGGCTTTAAACTGCAGCGTTGCAGGTTTGGAAGGCAGCTGCTCTGTGTACCTTCGGGACTTCAGAGTGTGTTGTTGAATGAGTGCCCTGGGAAATCACTAATAAAGGATGATTTATACTTCCTCAAATTCCGCTCTTTGTTTTTATTTTTTCAAGGCATTATGTTTTGTTCTTTCTTGGAGTGTTTTTGTAGAAATGTAGAGTTCAATGTTAATATTTGCTCCCATGTGTTCGCTTTTGAGAGGGTATTGGGATTGTCAGTTTCTGTCCTTAAGCATCCTCTCCACCCTTGGGAACAGTGTGGGCAGGGCGGGGGCACTGCTCTGGTGGTGTCTGGCCCAGCCCACAGCTGGTGCCGAAGTGGTTCAGTCAGTTCAGGGCCCGTCGTTACTGCAGAGCTGCTTGGGTTTATTCTGGCGTGTTTGGTGGTGCTATAGCTGTCTGGAGCAGTGGCAGTGGAGATGTTCATGGGAGCACACAAAAACCAGAGAAATGGCAGAGGGATTTCTCTCTCACGTGCTGGCACTGGAAGACTTTGAAGAACATAGTACAGGACCAGTTGTTACCTGCACCATTTCCCAAATGTGTCAGTGATGTGTTTGTCCCCCCTCCCGTGACAATAGCTCGATTGTTTTGCAGGTTGTTGTACTCCCCTGTCCAAGCAGGACAAGCCACTTCCAAACGCACATCCCGGTGTTTCATCACCTCTGTCGTATACGGCAGCCTTCTCCTCACAATCAATAATGCAGAGATTTCCAGGCTCATTTTCTTTCAATGCTAATCTAATTAGTTAATAAAATAATAGTCTCTCCCCTACCTCCTCCTACTTGTTTCCCCTTCATTTCTCATCTTAGCCACTGAAGAAATATTTCCTCTGTTCTCACGGAAGGAATGCATTTACACTTGCCACAGCGGTTCAAAGATACCAAGAATATATTTTCCTTATGTTGGTAATTGCTTTTCTTGGTCATTAGTTGATCAAAGTGGAGGAAATAGAGCAGGGGCAGTCAGACTAAATAATAGATGTTTGGAGTAGAACTGGGACTGGAGCTTTCTTGGCGGTTTTCTTTTGTTTTCAAAGTGCTGAATTATTCAGTCTCTGCACAGGGACACCTCCCTGGTAGGTGTGGAGTAACTTTGAAGGCACTGGGGTAGTTCCTCCATGGTGTAAATCAGGCACCAGCTGCTCCATGTTGCTTCTCCAGTCTCTGAAGGAGCTCATAGCTCCAACACAGGTTTGTCTCACAAGCAAACTGAGCAAACTGAGGAAAGCCTTTGTTTTTTTACCTCTCTTGCAAAATATGCAGATGGTGAGAAAAAAAATGGAAACCTGGGGGTTTGGTGCTTGGGTTTTTTGCTTGATATTTTGTTTGGATTTTTTTTAGAAAGCTAAAAGTTAAGATCATTCTTCCATGCTGTCTGGCACAGTTCTTGTTTGGAAAGCTTGTATGGAATGTGAAGCTGAAACTTTGGATTAGCATAAACGTTTTAAGGTCTTTCATCAAGTCTGTTGCACTTACTGTCAATGTATTTCATCATCGTGGCTCTTTAATGAGATTTGGCTGCTGCTGGCGAGACAGACAGTCAGAAGTTCACTCTTGCTTCATTTGGGTTTTTTGTGGGTGTTTTTCCCCCCGCCTGTGTCCGGCCCCGTGAGCTTTGGCGGATTTGCTTGGCTCCAAGAGCGCCGAGACAAACCAGTTTCTAGATTTCTCCTTATTTGGAGCAAGTGCCTTTATCACTGTTGCCAAGAATATCCCGGACTGGGTGGCAAAGGGCCAGGAGCTCGCCGCAATCGCTTGGAGGGCTGGAATTCCCAGGGAAAACTGGGGCTGGGATGATCAGTGCCACAGGAGGGAGAGTGTTGGACAGCTGTGTGCAGCACAGACTCCGTGTCGTCTCATGAACACCATCTTCACAGAAACACAGGTGTCTTTGGTAGCCCTCACTTTCTAATTGAATGCTGAGGTGAAAGGTAACTTAGTATTTTAAACAAAGGTTGGGGTTTTTTTCAGTAAAAGTCCCCTTGCTTACTCAGTGGCATTTAATCATCTCAAGATCCATAATACATGTAAATACTCCCAGAAATATGGGAGGTGGGTGCTCCAATGTGCTTTTTATTTCTTGGAATAGTGTTCTGGAATATACCGAATAAGGATTTTTATGAGCTTCCTGGGGAAATTACTACTGCCCTGCATTCTTGTACTGAAGGACAATCTTGGAAACAACAAACAAAAACTTGACTTGGAAAAAAAGGGGAAAAGTGTCCAGAATTGTTAGTATGTATTTGTTGAAAGAGAAGGTGGCATTAAATAGTCGTAATGATTCAAGATAGCTCAGTGTTTTACTTTGAGTATAGAGGAAGTTTGTTCTGAAGACCTGACGCAATTTCAGTTGGGGTTAGTATGTCTGTGACCTGCTTTTGCATGTATGAACAATAATATTCCCTATGGATATCCCTGGGAAGCACAGGGCAAAATCACATCTGATGTTACTCCTGACATCAACAAACTTGTAACAGGGGTGAAAGTAATGCAGTATTTCTACTTCAAAAAGGGGAAAAGCAGAAACACCTGGGAACAGGCTGGATGCCCAAGCACTCTTGATCTTGGCTTTCCTTGGTGTGTGGAAGGATGGCAGAGGAAGAAAAATTGCTCCCTGGGATTGTTCACCTGATCACCATCAGCTTGCCAGAGAGGACCACCATAAATGCAGGAACCACATAAAAAGGGAAACGAAGAGGGGGAAGGGGGAAATGGAGGGGAGCGTCACACATGGAAAAATTAAGACTTTCTTTTAAATGCAGTTGGTAAAAGCAACAACTGAACAAGTTGCAGTGATCCCAGCCATGCTGTCAGCTAATGCTGGCAGGCATTATAAATGTTTAAAACCGGCCTTAACAGTGCAAAATTTTAAGGACTCTACACCAATAAATGGAATGGTTCTTAATGTACTTTTAATTAGTACCCATCAGGGAAGCAGCGCACCTCCAGGCATTTCCACTCCTTCTGCTGCGCCCACGTTTTCCAGACACGGCGAGGAGAAAGGCACGTCCCCCAGCAGGGCTGAGCCGTTCCTCCGCGCGCGGGCCAGTGCGGGACGCTGGGACAGGCCTGGCTCCGGAGGCCTCCCGGGAAGGGTTGGAAAGCCCCATTTGAGCTGCTCGCTGCCAGGAATCACATCCGGCAACCCACAAGTGCTGTGGTCCAGGGGATGCAGGTCAGGTCTGGGCTCTTGGCGAGACGAGCCTACGGAAGCACGTGAAGTCATGGCAGTGTGGCATGAGAATGGCTTAAAAATGGAGCTGAGCAGAAGTCCCCGTGGCTGGGAGCTGGCAGGAACAGAAGGGAGGGATATTTTTGAGTTTATGAGTGCTGGGCTCTGACGAGGGAGCAGACTGGCTCCGGCAGTGTAGAACAGACTGACAACGCTGAGGGAAGGAGCCAGAAGAGGGGGCGGATCATGCCGGCGCTCCGAGCGCGAGCATGGCTGGCGGGAGGCCGTGAGCGCGCACGGCCGGGCTGATGGGGCTGGGCTGCCCCATGCAGTGGCCCCGGCCACCTGGGCCTGGCAGGAGGCTTGGAGTCTGTCCTGGGAGCGCAGGTGTCCTGTGTTTGGCTGGCACCTGTCCCCTGAGTTTGGGTGGTGGCCGTGCTGGGGCAGAGGCAGCCCAGAACTGGAAACTGAACCCTGGGCCTCCTTTCTGCCGATGCTGAGGCCTCCAGGCACCAGCTGAGCAGCGTATAAACCAGTTTCTGGGGATGCACCTTGTACCCGTGCTCGCTGTAAGGCCACCTCGCCCTGGCAGAAAGCGGCAAAATGGTTTGGGTGCAAAAGGTGCCTCGTTGGCCAAAAGGCGTCACAGTCCTCCCTTCTGCCCTCAGTAAAACCATGGTGGGGCTTCGCCTGCGAGAGCTGTTTTGGCCTGGGCCCTTCATGGGGCTGCTCTGTCCAACGGACCGTGGGATGGGCACCTCCTTGGGAAAGGAGCAAGGTTTAATTCCGTGTGCTGATGTGGATGTGGTGTGATTGGGCAAATCAGCTAAACTCGACCTTTCTTTCCTCTCAGAAATGGGGAATATACCATCCCTTAACCCACACTGCATGAACACAAAAGCCTGATTTTTTTGGGTACAGTTCTGATAAAAATAAATGGTACTTAAGCATCTATAATATGAGTTCAGGGTATTTCCTGTTTGCTTTAGTTTTTCTTATTTCTTTTTAGAAAGAACTCAGACTAATTTTGCTATGCACACCAACTCTTTTCTTCTTAACTGTTTTTTCTTCCCAGTAAAAGATTTTTCTTATGGATTTTAGACTAAATTTACTGTACACATATTGCACTGAAACAACTGGTAACTTTTTCTTGTGCCTACTCTGAGAGCTGGCTCCTATAAATAGTATTTCACATGGCAGCCATATAATACCCATGCTCTGTGGTCTCTGCCAACAGTTTTAGGTATGGAAATGAGGTTAATATTCATCTAAAAGACATATTTTATTTGGAAACCCTCCTCTAGTGAAGCATACCTTTTCCCACGTTGCTGTGGGAGGGGAGAGAAGCAGAGATGGACGGCAGCTTCGTCCCTGGGAACAGATGGAAGGTGAAAAGCAGACATCTTCAAGAAGAGCTGACATTTTAAGCACTATCGAGTCTGCAGGGAGAGATAATATCGTTCCTGAGACATAATGATATACTTGGAAGAGCAGACAAGCTTTACAGCATGCAAGCTGGAAAAGCATTTTGAGCCTGAATGCTTATTTCTTTTTACCACTCTATCCCTATGTGCAATAAAGATGTTATCTCTTCCCTCAAACCTTGTCTTGCTTGTATCCCAAGACCTTCATGTCCAAAATTATACCAGATTTGACTTCCCAGCTTGCTTTCCAATCCTTGATATTGATGTCTGCATCTTCCCACCTTCAAGGCAATGCTGCATGTCCTGGCCATGTGACACAGGATAAAGAGAGCAAGGGTTTATTTTTTATTTGCTGTTTTCATTGCTTTTACTGATGAATGTTTATTTATCCATCAAGTCAGAATAAGCAGTCATTTGCACTGGATCCTAATTTCAATTATGGATATCCTAAGTATTTGAGTAATAATGTCACTGTTTGTTATTAGGTTTTAAGTAACAGACATGAGTAAATAATAAGACAATATAAACAAAAATCTACTTAATTATCTGAGCCCTAAATGCCAGGCAATAATACCTAATCTAAAAAAAGAAACCCATGTGAATTACTAACATCAGAGAGAATTCAGAAAGTATCTGTCTCTCATTAAAGTTAAGTGGGTCAAATCCTGCAGCTCCTCAGTGCAGGGGAGAGGTTTGTTCAAGGATTTTAATGGACTACACCATGATAAATGATGACAGAGGGGGTGATAAATGCAATGTGTTGCTCATTAGGACAGGCAGAGATAGGCTGGTAAATGATGGGTACAGATCTAATGATTTATTTGCAGAAGAACTGAGAAATATTCAAGCCCTAACTTAGCGTCAGCTGTACATTGGGATGTTACTAAGTAAGTTTGGGCAAAACTTGAGTCTCAGGGGCTCTGGGCTCAGCCCTCCTCTCTCCACTTTGATTTTGGTGTTAGGGCCTCCCAAAGCCGTTGGTAGAACCAAACCAAGGCTGCAGTGGGAAATGTCAAGCTGCAAATGGAGAAACTGCTGTTATTATCACATTGTTATCATCATGCAGAAAACATAATAGATTCAAAGGACAAGGAATCTCAGTGTTTTCATCCCTCAGTTTCCTGGTGGAAGACATGAAGGGCTCTGGGTCAGGCAAACCTTCCCTGGTAGTCCAGGACCACTGCCCCCACCTCGCTGCAGTTTCTCCTGAATCCTGGCCTTTATCCTGATGGCCTCCCCAGCACTGAGGAATGCAGGGGTGGGTGTTTTGTTGGAGACAAAGTTTTCCACCTCCAGTTTTAGCGTAACTTGTCTTTCCTGTACAAACAAACAGAGTCTTCGGAAAGAGTTGGTTATAAAGTAAAACTGTGAATACGAGTAGTAAGCACCTCTGCCTTCTGTGTTTACTCAGACCACTGCCATGGCTGTGAGGTGCAACATCCAGACTAACCAAGTTAGAGCTGTCACTGGTCTCACTGTGGAAGCTGAAATCAAAAATAAACTCCTGTGCTCTCAAGGACGATTAGCAGCTTTTGTGAGGGATTTCAAAACAGATGGGCAGAAAGACAATGAAAGAGATGCTGCTTGCCTTCTTTCAAAGAGTAAGTAAGGAAAGAACACAATTGCCTCTTCTTTTCCCCTCTTTTTTGTTTTCCTTAGCCGTATGGTTACCATTAAGGCAGTCATTGTGTTTATTTGCTATTTACGTAGAGGATTGTCAAACTAGATAGGATACAAGATGCTCACAAGGTTTGGGTTTCTTCCAAAAGATATCCTTAGCTGCCTTATGGTTGTAGAGTATTTTCAAGATAGATTTTATTTATTTATTTATTTATTTATTCCCCAAATCAAGTAAAATGTTCAGACTGAAAAGTGTTCGCTGCCTGTCAGGTCCATCAGCATCGCTATTTCAGATGTATTGGGAAATATAATGTTCTTCCACCTTGAACAAGTGAAATGCATTCAGGCTGGATGTTAAGCTAGAGAATTTCTTAGCCATAGGAGAGTTGAATCTGACATTATTTGTCTTTTTTATAAGCAGAAGTAATAGTAATAAGGAATAAAAATGTATATCCAAACAGATTGATTGAAATTACAACCTTAGGGATTTTCTTCATCAAAAACTGACAGGAAGAATTTAGTGCTGCTGGATGTTTTCCATTAACTTCTGAAGAGCTCATCTTTGGGTGAAGCATTAATAGGCAGTAAAGTGGAAAACTGACAAAAGCCTTCTGTGTTTCCTGGGTTTCAGCACTTTGAGTTGAGCCTGTGGCACCTCTGGGCCCAGCCCGTTGTGCTGCGGAGCTCAGATGAGCTTTCCTGGATCACCAGGACCCCAGGGCACCATCACAGCTCCAGAGTTTCCTCCCTTCCTGTTTGAAATGGAAGGAACAACGACCCCCCCAAAACATTGCCTGTACTTCTGCAGCAGCACAGGGAAAGGAGAGCCAACTTGGGAGGAAGCAAGGCCTTTTCCTGCTTTGTGCGAGCTCTTGAAGGGGTGATGGTGCAGCAATGTGCTCTCGGTCTTCTCCAGGACACAACTGGATTATGGTAACTGGGAAGAAACAAATGGCAGCCACGGCTGGGAGGGAGACGGGGCAGGATGAGTGGGAAGGAAGGACAGTCCTTGGCAGCCGGGAAGCGACCAACCTTCCCAAGGAAGGGAGCCTTCAGGGAAAAGATGACTTTGCCTTGATAGTCAAGGTCAAGCTGTCAGAGACAAGCACAACCTGTTATATAAAACTGATGCAGCTGCTCCAAGGCTTTGAGCACGCCAGTGCTCCTCAATTTATTTTACATTCCCCAGGGGCAGCGATACGTGTGCTCTTTACCCCGCAGATGAGTGAAGGGAAACGAATTTCTGCTCCCTGCAGCGGGAGCCTGGAGCGGAAGGAGAGGCAGAGGAGGCGAATGGGTCTCAGGACAGTTTCAGAGAGAAGTTTGCTGTGAGGACAGGGGTGGGAGCTCTGCTGCGTGGGCTGAACGGGGGTCCCACCACATACGGCTGAGAGGGAACTGTTTGCAGTTCTCTCACTCCCTTGCTAAGACTCACATCTCTAGAGTCTCTCAGGAAAGGACTGCAAACCTCAGAGCAGTGTCGAAGCCGCAGTTCTGCTGTTTCAATCTGCAGGAGTTTCAGAAGCAGCCTTCTACCTAAGCAAGTATTTTGGTATTGAATAATTAGCAGTTCTCTTAGCACAGCACTTTCACAGGAACTGCATCCCACACCTGCACCCCTTCACCTCTTCTGGCTGCAGCCCCAGCCAGTTTCTCAGCCAGGCTCGGAGGATGCCAACACCACTTGCCCTGAGCCCAAGCCCTCCCTGCTGTAATGCACTGCCTTGGCAGAGTTATCCCCACAGTGACCTTGTTTAATGATCTCACTGCAGAACGTGGTGCTCAATCAGCCCCTGCAAAGCTGCTGGTGCTGCTCTGAGCCTGGGGACAGACACCCTGCGTTTGCAGTGGGCACTTGGGGCTGTTCCCACAGGCTGCTCGCGTGCTGGGCAGTGACACAAGAAGGACATCACAGCGCCCATTCCCCACTTGGTTTTAGTGCTCCCTCTGGCTGTGCAAATGTTTTGAGTTGTACAAGTCAAAACAGAAGAGAGGCTGATTCCATAGCCTTATGGAATTCAGTTATGAATTAATGGAACTGATACAGCCCAGCTGCAAAAGAGGGCTCAAGACTGCTGAAGGGGAGCACCATGCTCTGAGGGGATGTGCTGAGCCCACGCTGCTTTGTGAAACAGGTAGGCAAAAATGACAGGGTGCACAAGGAGGAACAAGCCCCTTTCAAACACAATGGGCAGTGCAGGTCACCATTTTCCCTTGAGCCACCAGGCTGAGCCCCTCTGCTCTGCACCCAGGTGGGAGCGCTTGGGCTGTTCAGCCCGGAGGAGAGAAGGCTCCAGGGAGACCTCAGAGCCCCTTCCAGTGCCTAAAGAGGCTCCCACAGAGCTGGAGAGGGACTGGGGACAAGGGATGGAGGGACAGGTCAAGGTGGAATGGCCTCAGCCTGAAGGAGAGTAGATTTAGATTAGATTTTAGGAAGAAATTTTCCCCTGTAGGAAGAACTTCCCTGAGGGTGTGAGGCCCTGGCACGGGTGGCCAAAGAAGCTGTGGCTGCCTCTGGATCCCTGGAAGTGTCCAAGGCCAGGTTGGACACTTGAAGCTTGGAGCAACCTGGTCCGGTAGAAGATGTCCCTGGCCATGGCAGGAGGTGGGACTGGATGGGCTTTAAGGTCCTTCCAAGTAAACCACTCTGGGATTCCGTGATTTATTTCACTCTGCAGTTGCTGGTAGCCTCTCATTCCCAATGTTCCCTTCATTCCTACAGTTCTGCCTTCTGGACTTTGGTCCCTTCCCTGTGCCCAAGTCACGGCTAAGGGGCAGGATCAGGGAGCAGAGGGGCTGTGAGGCTCAGCCTCTCCATCTGCACAGCACTGCAGCCAAACCATCCTGCTCCTCTCAGATAACATTGTTCCAGGGGAAACAACATCTAAGAATTACAGATAGGCCAGAATGAGAACAGCGTTGTTAAAGACTTTGTCATTCGTGATGAATCCTTGCAAGAACTGTTTCTCAGCTTCGGAGGATAAAGGACTCTTTTTAAAGAGGAGCATCAGCAGATCTAAACCCAGATAAAATTCAGAGCACTACGATGCATTCATCAGCACAAAGAGTCAGAAAGATGCTGGGTACCACTATCTCACACAGGGAAAAAAAGCACAACCAGCATCAGACCTCACACCTTCCGGGTTTCTTTTGGAGCTAAGCAAACTTCCAGCAATTTTCCAGCCAGGGATTCATTTCTGTTGTGATCTTGCTTTCCAGACACAACACAGCTCCTCCTGGGGCTTTCAGACTGGGGCTAAGCCACGAACCCCTTTCACCCAGGCTTACAGGGTGGTCTATCCTGTGTAAGACTCAGTGCCTCCTTGAGAAGTGGGATCCAAACAAGAAACCAATTTGTTGGAAGTCTTCCACCCAGACTGGTGCTCTAAAACTCATTTCTTCGTGTGAGTGATCTAATGAAAGTCAAGAGAAATTCAGGATAAGATTTCTTCCACCAGAGGGTTTTTTTAGCATCTTTGAGAACTGTGCTGTACGACAAGAGGTAGGAGAGAAAGGGACCATGCTGGACTGAGTAATGGCAATTGTGATGAACGTATTTCAGCTACTATAAATATACAACTTACTGTAAAAGGTCTGCGAGCGAAAAGAATAAACAGCCAATCTGAGGAATTATTATTTTTTTTACCATCCTCCAGAGTGGTTATTTGTGAAAGATGTGCTTGTTGTGTTCCACTTCTATAAAAAATGTATGTAGGCAGGTTTCTGAGCACCACGTCCTTCACAGGAGTTTGTGCTGAGGGAGTGTTTTTAGTTTGCGAAGGGGGGAGTAGGGTGTGGGTTATTTTTAGGGGTTTTGTTCATTTATTCTGAATAGGGAAATGGAATGGTGTTGAAGAAAATGGAATTTTAAAGAAGAGGAAACTGGAATGATGCTGAAAGCAGGAGTACACCCTTCCCCTTCCACGGCAGCAGGGAAGCCAGCAGAGCCCCTGTTATCTCAATATACTTGTTCATAGCACTAAGAGTTGTGCAAACTCTTTATGTGGATGTGCTCACCAAAATTCTTCATGGAAAGCAGTGCCAGGCATGGGAACGGGCTGCCCAGGGCAGTGGTGGAGTCCCCGTCCCTGAATGTGTTCCAAAACACCTGTGGATGTGGCACTCAGGGACAGATTGAGGGGTGAACAGGGTGGTGCTGGGCTGATGGTTGCATTTAATGATCTTAAAAGTCCTTTCTGACCTTGATGATTCTGTGATTCTGTGTTTGGCTGGGGGATAATACAGACAGGCTGTGCTATAAAATTATTAGGTACAAGCAGAAAGAGATTTTACTCCTTTGTCTCCACTAATTTGCGCAGCCAGCTTGAATTTTTTTCTCTCTCTAATATTTTCTTCTGATTGCCTTCATATTGAAATTTAAATTAAAGCCAAAGATAACTGGCCAGAAGTTCTCCCCTTTAACCCATAGCTGCTTTTGCTATCAGCTCTGGTGTGTCACACAGCAGCAGTGCTGCTGCCATGAAGGAGCTGCTGGTGGAAAGGCTGGACGGAGCTTTGGTGATACACGGCTCATAAATCTGAGGCAGTCAGAGTTCTGATTTACACTTTAATTAAAGTATGTATCATACATATATTAAAATTCAAATGCTTAACTAATATAAAGGTCAATGGAATGCAGAAGCTGCTCCCTTCCTACATTTTTAATTTCCACATTTGGTTCACTCAGTCAAATGTGCACACAGAGTGATCAGAAACTTAATCCAACAGTTTATAAGGGAAGATATAGTGATGTGTCTTAATCTAAATTCAAATTACTTTCTTCTGGGGAAAAAGTCATAGCTGTCAAAACCATTGCTGTACTAACTGCAAGTTTATCACTTTTGTTACATAATCTCTGGGGAAGTTAGATTATAAAACCTGTTTCTGATTCTTAAGGATTATACACAAAACAATAAAAAATTGCCTTGATTCATAACCTGTTACACTTCATTAAAAAAATACGGAGCCTAGAGATTTATGAATAACACTGACATTGACAGAGCTTCATTTGCAAAGAAATTACATCCATAGCTCTGCATTAATCTGTAAATGCTTATGAATGAGAACTTATTTATAATTGTTGGGAAAAAATATTTGTAGGATTTACAAGTGAGATATGATTTATCTTGGGGAATTTATCATTTCAATTATATAAAATTAATACCAGCGATAATTTAAGACTTCTGGTTGATGAAAGGCTGTGCATATTGACTAATTATCATACTTTTCAGTTAGACATAAAGAATGTTGTGCTTTGAATAGTTGAAGGACTGCAGATTTTCATCATGTAATAGCAAGAAATGGCACAGATCTGTTTTATACGATTTAGATAACTCCTGTCTCCTAATTAACTAAGCACAGAATTCAGCACTTGCAATGGCAGAATGATAATGTGACAACTAAAATCTTTGGTAGTGCATGTGAAAACACAGTTTTATGGTTGTCAGTGTTTATATGCGCCTGGTCTCTCCTCTCTCGTCTGTAATCAGGCTGGTTTCAGCTTTCTCCTGGGGTACCTGCTTGGTCCTTTCCGCTGCTGGAGGGCCTCTGGCACGGGAAGCTGTGCTCACAGGGACAGAGAAGCTGTGCTCACAGGGACAGGGAAGCTGTGCTCACAGGGACAGTGGCAGCATCCACCCACACCTTTCCGTGTTCCACATCTCAGGGCTGCTGGGATGAGGCAGTTTCTTGCCCAAATTAGATCAAGTTGGATGCCATGGCACCAAGGGTTTGTTTCCTGCAATGGGAATGACCAAGGGAGAGATCTTCTGTGGAAACCCCCTTTACTCATGAACTCTTACGTTCCTGAGACTGTACGTGCCATAAGGATGCAGCTGCTGTCCTGGCTCTGTACTCCCTGGGAAACTGGGTTACATTTGCAAATAAATTTGCTTCTATTTGTGTTTTGTATCTACCAAAGCACCGGTCCCTGGGAAGATTCCTTAACGTCTGTTCCAATGTCCTTGACCTCGTGTCTACCTAAATCCTGAGTCTGAAATGAGAGGAGGGATGTTCACACAGGAATATTTTAGCAATTGCTGGCAAGACTGGACAATGCTATGAGAGTACAGGAGTTTCTTTAGAATGCATGATGTAGAAATGGGAATAATTACAGTGTCTATGAATGCTTCCAGGCTGTTCTCTGGGCCCAGAAAGTCCTCAGTACAAGAATTAGCAATCCAAGTTTTCGCAGTACGACAACGTCCCTCAGTTCTCTCAATGTCAAACCATTCAGCGCATTGCTAAAAATACTTTCCTTGTGCACAAAGCCAGCCTACATGAAAGGCTGGCGTGCTTTGAAGAGGAAAGCATCGGAGCTGCCTGCGCTGATTGACTACTCCAAAAAAGCTTTCTGCAGAGAGCTGTGCAACTTTCTGAATGGATTAGCTTTGGCTACGCTCACACCCCTTTGTGTTTTCCTCTCGTGTGAGCAGACAGGCACTGCGGGTTCACTGCCGCGGGTGCGCTCGCCGCAAGCTCATTTTAACTTGGAAGCGTGGGCGCAGCAAATGGTGACTTTTAATTTTGCTTTTGAAGTCTGTTCTGATCAAGAATATAAAAAGTGATGCTCATCTTGTCAGAGAACTAGAGCAACGTGTGTGTCTTGGGAATAATCAAAGCTGCTGGCACCTGTTTGGGTAGGCCATTAGCACAAAAAACCTGGCAAGTAAATTAATTGTTCAAATGCTGCTAGTCGATGTCTACATTTGTACAGCATTTGATCTGAGGCTAATAAAGGTCTGAATGAAGCAATGCTTGACTTTGGGGAGCTTCCAGTTTCAGCTGCAGAGAAGATGCTGTGCTCTCCAGTGCAGCCACAGCGTTTCAGAGCACCGAGAGCAGGGCTGACGTGCAGTGATGTGCCTCTGGCTGAACACTTGGGACAGGGCTGGAGCACATCTGAGGACAAGCTACAGGAAGGGAGGAGACAGAGTGAAAGCAGAGCTGAGGAGGATGAAGTGGGGAACTAAGCAAGTGACGTTGCCGGTGATCGTAGGCTTAATTAGCTTTTTCTGTAGCCATCATCCTACTGGGATGTTATGGCAGCACTCTGAGGAGGCTGATGGAGTTTGGAAGAATCCTGGGTGGATGAGATCCTCCTGAAATTTGTGTTGAAGATTTTGCTATTATGGGAAAGGCAAATAAGCTTCTCAAAATGGCAAATGTTTGAATGCGCCTTAATTTGACCATAATGTAAATTCTTCTTTTTTTTTTGAAGATAGGCCAAAGTTGGGATTGAGCAAGAGAGATCAAAGTAAATTGGAGCTAAATGCAGCTGAGGGAAATGTGAAACTAATTTACAAAACCCCTAGACGTTTTATGATCTGAACAAGAGAGATCAGTGCTGGAAACTGTAGCACGGTTCCGACATGGCAAAGCCAAGAGCACCGAGAGAAATGCTTCAGCAAATCACTTGCATGTGAGTCAGCCCAGGCAGTAAATGGTTCATCTGATAATTTGCTGCTTTAAATGTGGAGCTGAGTTGGGCTTTGTGCTTTCAGACTCGCCGTCTCTATTTAGTGACACTTTCAAATTGCCATTTTAAATGACTTTGTAATATTGTCTTCCTAAGGACAATTACCTCTTCAGAGATTTGGGTATTGTCATTATTCCTAAAGATAATCCTTATGTTCTAGCAGCTTGGATGGGCCTGTTTCCTATTGATTCGGTGTTGTGACTTGACATCTTGATGAAGTTTTCAGGCATCTTCCCACAACAGCCCGTGGCCACAGTAAGAGCTGCTGGCATGAGGGTGCCCTAAGGCTAAAGGCAGAAGACAAGAGCAGGGGGAGCCCACTTGTATTTTTTTTTAGGATGCCCTGTCCCTGGAAGTGCCCAAGGCCAGGCTGGATGGGGCTTGGAGCACCCTGGGATAGTGGAAGGTGTCCCTGCCCATGGCAGGGGGTGGAACTGGGTGGGCTTTAAGGTCCCTCCCAACCCAAACCACTCTGGGACTCTGCGATCACAGACCTTTCTCACTTGCATTAGCCAGGCCCTGGATCACACCCCTACTATCAGGGCCAATCCCGAAACCAAAACAGCTGGAGCTGTACACATAGGACAGTAGAGAAACATGGGAGCACCCTGTAATGCACAAGCTGATCCCACAGAGATGCCCTTCATAGCATCCATACATGTTCTCTGCTGAAGGCAGGGCTTTGGAACGTTCTTAACTTGGCAGACACGTTCCAGATGCTGCATTTTGGTAGGTGCTGGTGGCTGTCCTGCCCTGGGCACTGCTGCATCCTCACAGGAACAACACCCAGCCATTCTCTTCAAAATCCCTAGCCAGGTTCTCAGCCAAACGAGGAAGAGTCTTTGATAGCTGAGATGCTGAGCATGCAGAAACCCAGCTGTGTTACCAAAAAGTGTTATTTCTTCTTTAAAGATCCTTTCAGAAAAGTTGATGAATTAAAATGCTTTTCAAATCACAGAAGGAACTGAATTTCCATCTCGTGCCTCCCTCTCACAAAAGGAACCGCAGTCATCACAGGAGAAGCTAACGCTTGTCTGCTCGTGATGGATGTGTATGAGTGAGAAGTGAAAGTTCGTTTTATTCCTAACAGCCAAGTGCCACAGTCAGAGCTTCAACCTCTTAATCAATCAGTGTCAGCCAGTGTCACAGTCCCCGAGCGCCACAGTCAGCTCTGCACTACCCTATTACTCCCATTACTGCTCCTGCTGCTGGACGGGCTCCGCTTCACAGCTCCTTTCATCAGGAGATGGGCTCGGAGCGTGTGAAAAATGCGGTGCTGAAAAGACGTGCTGGGCTTTGAGACACCCAGATGTCTGCTGTCTTCTCAGCTGGCTTCAGTGGGCAGGTGGCTAGGAAGGGAAAACTTCTGCAGAGGGGGGCACAGTCAATACGGCTGAGAGACAACATATTAATTACATGAATGGAAGGGAAGGGAAGAAAACAGAGTGGGCTGAAATACAGCATTGAGGGTGAATCTCAGTCTGGTGCTGTTCCTGTCTCTGTTACCAGAATCACTAAAGGAGGCCAGGATGGGGACGGATGGCAGAGCTGCAGCACCACTCTGCTGTTGGAACCCTGCTGGAGCGTCACGGACAGGGCTCGGGCTGTCCTTCAGCAGGGCTTGTCAGCTCGTGGCCTTCAGCTTCATTGCAGTCTCTAATGTGAGGACAGAAGTTTAAATCAAGCCAAACAGATTGCTGTTGTCATTTAACTTCATGCTGCAGCCTCACTGCATTGCTCCCACCCCTACCTTCACCTTTCTCATCTTGGACTGATTGCCCAAAGGAGTCAGGGAGAAGCATTGTTGTAAAAACATGCTGCTTCTAGAAACAGGAAAGCAACACAGGGCTCTTTTAAGGGCTTGCTCTTATGTGTGGTCTAGAATTTTTTCTTTGAAGAATGCAAGTCTTAAAAAACCCACAGCTGCAGTGAGAAAAAACTAATGGTGGAAAAATCATTTTCTACGTGACAAAGCAGCATAGTTCTCTACTTTGAACAAAACCCTGAGGGATGCTGTGAAAATCTGAGCCTGTTGCCTCCTAAACCAGAGTCTCTAGGAAGATGTTAACCTGCAGTTTTTGTAAGGTTGGTTGGGAGATGGAGGGTTTTCCCTTGGAATAACCCTTGTTTGGCTGCCAGCACCTCTCCCACCATCACGTCCAGCAGACACCGACACATGAGGCAGTGGCAAGGCCCTGCCTTCTTCCCCTCAGCCCCCAACTCTCAGCGTTGCCGTGATGGTCAGAGAGGGGCTCAAAGATGCTCCGCGCAGATTCCTGCCCCTCCTGCAGACAGCGACTGCAGGCTGTGCCTGGGTCCCTCCCGGACACCCTCCTGGCTGGGCAGCCCCAGGGGCTCGTGTCTCCCTGCCGCCCAGCAGCGGAGTGAGAGTGGTGTCTGCACAGGCCCGGCGAGGACGAGCTCCCCAGCGTGCCCAAGGAACGCTGAACCCCAGCTGGATGCCCTGAAACGCTCATCGCTTCTGTTCCTCCGCGCCGCACCTGGGGCCGGCAGCGGCGGAGCGTGCGGCTGCTGCTCTCTGCCGGCTCGTGCCCGGCACCGCGCGCGGCTCCTCGGGGTGCGCGGGGTGTGCGCGGGGTG
>VWPU01006756.1:0-40404 GCA_013398955.1 Callaeas wilsoni
CCTTCCCTCCTCCCGTCCCTCCTCCTCCCGCGGCGCACGCAGAGCAGCCGCAGCCGCCGCCGGAGCTCGATGCTGCCGCTACCGCCGCCGCCCGCTCCCGCCCCCAGCCCGCTCCCTCCCCTCCGACTTCCTCCCGGCTCGTAAACTCGGCCCGAACAGCCGCGCCATTCACAACTCCGCCGCCGCCGCCGCGCATGCGCCCCGCGAGGCGGGAAGCGGCGTGAGGGGTGACTCAGAGCCCCCTCCGCGTCCCTCGGCCGGGCGCTGTCTCGCCCGCAGCGGGGCCGCTCCGCTCGCTCCCACCGCCACCGCTCCGCCCGCCACCGCGGCTCGGCGCGGTGCTTTCCGCCTCCTCGCTGCCAGGGGAGCAGCCCCAGCACTGCGGCGGGCAGGGAGCGGCCGCCCCCCGCGCCCCGGTGGCGATGGGGAGCGCTCCCCTCGTAGCGGGGGCCCCGCACCTGCTCCGCCGGCCCGTTCGGGTGGGGAGCAGGCGGTGGCGCGCCGTGTCCCCCCGCCTCGAGGGTGGCGGTGAGGATGGGGCAGGTGGGAAGGGACAGCGCTGGCCTCACACCTCCTCGTCTGGCTTCCTCCCCCAGGTCAGCGTGAAGGCTGGAGGAGCCCGAGGGTGGTCCCAGAGCCCCGCCGCTGACAGGAGCCAGACCGCTGTCAGGCTGCTCCCCAAACGCGGTGCATCCATCAGCCAGTCCCTCCGCCTGCCCAGCAGCAGCTGCCCGGCCACACTGACCGAGGCGGGGGCCTGTTCCCGACGGGAGTAGGAGCACGCATCACCACCTCAGGATGTGGCTCGGTGTCTTTGAAGTCATGGTGTCAGTCTAGAGCAAAACCAAAACCCAGCACTTTGCTGCAACACTGCTTGAAAAGTTCACTTTCATGCTCGAAACACAGCAGCCTGAATTCTTGATTCTTCATAAACAGGCATTTTACAGGAGCTAATTCAATCAAAGAACACTGCAGGGCATACATCACCTGTCCCTAAATCCATTTTTTCATATACCTCGGTTATACCTCCATTCTTCATTGCACTCTACAACTTCCTTGTGAGGGGAAGTGGAGGGGCAAGCACGGATCCGTCGTCTCTGGCAGTTAATGACAGGACCCAAGGAAATGGCCTGAAGTTGTGTCAGGGGAGGTTTAGGTTGAATGTCAGAAAAAGGTTCTTCACCCAGAGGGTTGCTGGGCATTGGAACAGGCTGCCCAAGAAAGTTGTCACAGCACCAAACCTGACAGAGTTCAAGAAGCATTTGGACGATGTTCTCAGGCACATGGTGTGACTCTTGGGGATGTCCTGTGCAGGTGTAGGAGTTGGATTCTATGTTCCTTGTGGGTCCCTTCCAACTCAATGTTCTGGGGTTTTTTTTTTCCTACAACCGCCCCCTCCCAGGTTTTCAGCAGCTCTGGAGCATCGTAAGGATGGCAGCATGAGCCAAAAACGAGCTGGGTATTACAA
Source organism: Callaeas wilsoni (assembly GCA_013398955.1). Classification (NCBI taxonomy): domain Eukaryota; kingdom Metazoa; phylum Chordata; class Aves; order Passeriformes; family Callaeidae; genus Callaeas; species Callaeas wilsoni. The sequence continues at coordinate 1,469 of VWPU01006756.1, forward strand.
TACCTATTGCCAACATTAAAATATTAGAGCATATTAGATCTTTTGATAAAGAAATGAGGTTTTCTAATCTCTCAGTATTAAAATCTTAACTTTACACATAGTCATGCAAATTGAAGCTGGCAATGCTAAGGTTAGCCAGAAGACCGGATTTGAATCAAGTATGAGCAAAATAATAAAAAAATGAGCGAAGTAACTGTAACCCCTAACTAATTGTACACAGACATCACAGAAAAAAAAACTTTAGACTTTTTTCCTAAATGTAGAAAATATGAGAAACTTAATACATTTCTGTTCAACAGAAAAACTGAAGATAACTTTTTAAGCTGTATCTTCTGCTTTTTGGTATGTTACTGCATTGCAGACATACAGGTAAATTCAGAAGTTAGAAGCATTAAAAGAACTGTTTCAAAAGGGTTTTTTTCAACCTGAAGAAAAAATACACTGAGATTGAAAACATAAAATATTAGGTATTGTCTTGATTCATTTAGATTAATATCAACCCTTAAGTGAAATTTTCGTGAATGTCAGCCACATTTAAAAGGTCCCAAAATAAGACATTAAAAAAAAAATCCATATCACTATTCATCTTACAGCAAGATCAATACCAGGAGCGTAGGCCTGCAGGAGAGCTGCCAAGTTCATAAGGTAGAAATCTGCTCTCTTGACCTCCAATAATCTTTCACTACTTGCTACTACCTCAGCCAGTTCCACCTCCTCACCCCCGAAACTGACTGTGCCTTCTTCCAAACAACCGTTTGCACAAAAAAATTACCAAGGTCAAAAGCGAGATGAGTGGTTGTAAAGTCCTAAAATAAGAAACGGGAGATGTAATCACCTAGCAAGTTTGGTGTTTTGACCTTGGCATATATTTTTCAAGACTTTGGACACAACATCAAGTTTGACTACTTTCCCCCATGCAGCTCTTTGTTTAATATTTGTCATCCTGAAGTTTTCATCTTTCCAAAGTTTTTATTTTAAATAAAGTGAGTCAATATTATCAGAAAGTCTTTGAGAGATCAGACACTGCCTATGCTTGTTGCCTCAGTTAGTTGATGCAGAAACAGGATAGCAGGAAGGGGTGAGATGGAGCATAGTGGCACAGGATCATATTCTTCTGAATTTATCCAGTTTCTCTGCACTAAGCTAGCTGACACACACACATACCAGAAAAAAAAAGAGCTTTTGCTCTGAATAATGAATACCTTCTTAGCAAAGGCAACCAATTATTTCATATTCATATAAGGAAAACAATTATTTTAGACATGTTTTGTCATTAAGAAAAGCTATAAAATTCCACTAGCTCTTCCTTTCTGTACCTCTCTCAGCCCCCAACATTTAACAAGACAATTAAGGTCTTAAAGACAGTGAAGTTCCTATTTTTTTGTTCCTAACTAGATGGAGGAGAGGCACACAAAATAATAATGTCTTGGCTGAAAGAAAGGCTAGAGCATAATTTGCACAGTTATTTACCCTGTTTGGCCAGAGTCACTGGCCACCAGCCAGACAGTCAACATAGATCAGAGGCAGCTTCGCAGGTGGTAGCTGGGGGACATGAGAGGCAAAGCTGAGGTTATCGTGTGAGAGATGGGAAACGAACTCACGGGAATTCTGCAGCCCACCAAACTTTTTTTAGCTTTTAGCACAACACACCAAAACAAGCTAGAGCCCTTTTCCTTGTGCATAACTAAATGTAACTGCTTCCCAAAGGCATCGCAGTGATATCTCTGCAAACCATTTCACCGTGGTTCAGGCTGCTCAGATTTTAGTAGGCTTAGCTCAGTCTGCAAATCCCTGGTCTGTTGATTCACAAGAACTTAGGCTGTTCATCAGTCCTCTGGGTGAGTCACCTTCAGAAAACAGAAATGGTCAGGCTCGTAGGCATGCTGCTTTCCGAGTGAATTCTCAGAACAGATCCCTTTCCAAAGTACGACCTAACGTGTTTACAGTGCATTGATAATTGAGACAGAACACCACTGAAGGATTTACAGATGGAATGTTTTGGAGAAAGGGAGCTTTCTTCAAGTTCCAAGTCCTGTTATGTACTGTTCTTTTTATAACTCTTCTTTACCACGTCTTTAAAACCTCAGGTTTCCCCTAGGTAGCAGCATTTGATGAACAACTGCATGGCACCGGTGTTATATTGTTCTCTAGACTTCACACGTGTGAGACACTAATAAGCCAGACTCCTGTGTATCCATTGATCTATGGCAGCTGCAGTATAATCAAACACCAGCATTATGTATGTACAAGCTACTCTGTGATTATAGATCCATTAATAAACTGTTTGCAAGATATAATTATGCACATTAGGTGTGAAATGCAATCCACTTACGCAAGGTCTGTGCTTATGGGTACTACAAAACTAGGGGGGGAGTGGGGGAGGGGAAGGGGGAAATTGAGCAAATTAATTGGCTTCTTTCCCCTAGACTAATTTTGATTTCTCTGCTACTACAACTGATGCTGCCAGCCAGAATATCTTCATGGGAGTCACCCCACTAGTAGGGGGTATTGCTGATCAGTTCATGGACCCACAGTCACATGCAGAAACCATCCCGAAATACTGCAGCTCAACCCCAGAGCAGCCTTTCATGTTTAGCCTGCATACATCAGCATAAAGATCTATCTTATCTGAGGACTCCCAAAATAACCCAAATGAAGGATATGGGCAATGAAAAGGACCATGAGGTATCAGAGTCAGTTCATGTCTGTGGAAGCACTTTATGCAGAGATGGATGTAGGGACTCCAAAGGCAACAATGTGCAGCTTTCAGGACTTGGCCAAGTCCAAAGTTGATAGCTAAACATCTTACCTAACACACAGAGATAACAGCCATACCACAACAGTTAAACAAAACAATCCAATTTTGCATTATGAGTGGGAAGTTGCCTACCACTTAAAAAACACCAAGCACGGCAGGTATGAGGGAGGAAGCAGCACCTCATGCCTCTTCTCTCTAAACCAGGCTACAAGACAGACGCACCTCTTCATTCCAGATTCCAAAGCTGGAACATTTTACCTAAAAGAAGGTGCCTACAGGTGCTACTTGAAATAACTCAAAGCATTTGGAGTACTCAGCCAGAAGATAGGAGACCCTTCCCTCACTGAGGCTGCTGAAGCCCAAGTTCTCAGCCTCCACAGTGAGCATCCCAGTCACAAATACTCTCACACTGGAGAAGCTGTATCCACACCGCTGCTTCAGCCTGGGTTACTGCTACAGTGCAACAAAATACCTAAGTCTTCATGGGCAGGCCTACATGAAAAGCCAGTAGATAAAGCCATCCTTTCCTGGCTGTGTGATTTGGACACCCTGGGCTGTTTCTGGTCGTAAGCACTGGCAATATAAGTGTGCTTCACAAAGGAAAAGCCTTTCTTTCAGTAGCATACACGTGCAGCTTCTCCCCCAAAAGCATGGCCTGTACAGCCTGGGACATCAACCTGAATACACCCTTCTGACACTTGAGTGCCAGCAACTAATCATGAAAAGGTCACGAATGTGCAAATATGAAAGCACAGTGTGATATCAGGTTCAGGAGTCTGGTGTAGCAAAGGTGGCCTCTGATCAATGACCTTCGTACACAACATCTTAATGAATTGAAAATCTGTTTAAATTCTTTCTATTAACCAGGGGAATACAGATGTTTTTTTCCTAGTAAAAACAATATGAAATGAAATTCGAGAACATCAGAACAAATTATTCCTCCAAATGATGCAATGGAGCCTGAGTTACACAATTGTTAGAGAACTAAAACAGATTATCCGAGAAGGCTACTTGACTTTCATACTGGTTACTTGGGACAGTGATGATGATTGCAGTAGGTATACATTTCTATGATTCTGTGCTATCTATACATGTTTTGGCAATGGAAGAATGCAGGTTTTATATTAAACCTCCCTTTTTTAAAAATTTTACCAATCGCAGCACAAAGTCTTAAAAGAAATATTATCTGAACTCAGAGTCTCCCTTGTCTGGCAAGCAGAAGCCAGGACTGGGTGCCTCTTCCGACTCTGCCTTTGGCCTTCTAAGTAATGATTTTGGGCATATGGCTTCATCTCTAATGCCTTAATTCGCCCACCTATCAAGTGACTCGAGATCTCCAGATGAAGATCTTGAGATATCTATGTAAAGAGCCAGGCACTGTCATTACCCCAGATGTTAAGCAATGAGGAGAAAGTTTAACTGAGCACAAAATGTGACTCACACAAGCCTAAATACATAAAAGGAAGTGTTTAAAAACTGCCTTTGTGAAAATAGCTCTGAAGATGCTGTTATCAGTGTACAGACAGTGCTAATGGCACTCAGTTGTACGTTGTTCAGACATAGCTTTTTCTGTGTTATCTACTGTGCTGCTATTAGCCACACTGTCTCCTTACATTGCATTTTATAACCCATTAAAAACTTAAAACCTTAGAATAGTTTGGGTTAGAAGGGACCTTTAAAGGCTATCTAGTCTAATTCCCCTGTAACGAGCAGGGACATATTCAACTAGACCAGGTTGCTCAGAGTCCTGGCAAGCTTAACTTTGAATGTTTCTGGGAATTAGGCATCCACCACCTCTCTGGACAACATGTGCCAGTGCCTCACCACCCTCACTTCAAAAAATTTCTTCCTTATATCTAATCTAAATTGACCTTCTCTTTGTTTAAAACCATTACCTCTTGTCCTATTGCAACAGGCCCTGCTACAACATTTGTCCCCAGCTTTATTATAAGCCCCCTTTAAGTACTGAAAAGCTGCAATAAGGTTTCCCTGGTGCCTTTTCTTCTTCAGACTGAAGACTCCTACTCTCTCAGTCTGTCTTCATAGGAGAGGTGCTGCAGCCTCTGATCGTCTTCAGAGTCTTCTCTGAACCAATCCCAACAGGCTGATGTCCTTCCTGTTCTGGAGTTCCCTGAGCTGAATGTAGTACTCCTGATGGGGTCTCAGCAAAGCAGAGTAAAGGGACAGAATCGCCTCCCTTGACCTTCTTCAAAAGCATATGCATGATTTTGGGGGGTGGCATGAGATGGTAGAGAGCCTTTTATAAATTTTAAAAACATTAAGCACTATCAGACATAAAAGGGCCAGACAAGAGCTGTAATCCTGGAGCTGTTCTAAAAGTGCCTGCAGATTTTCATATCTCAAGGGCTTCCAGACATGAGAATGGACAATGCAGACAGTTTCAGTTCCTCAGGCCTAGCACAAGCCAGCTGTACTCTTCAGGCAGATCGGAGTGGATATGAACCTGCCCACTCAGGATATCTGAAGTTTCCTTCCAAATGAAAGAATCAGGGTGACAATGGTCAAAAGCAGAGACCCTGTATAAAAGGTAGTCAAAATACGTACATGCTCTGGTAGCCTCCACCACTTGAATCAATCTGATAAGCTAAATGCAACATCATCCCTCTGGATTAATTATATTTTTTTCCAGTCTTCAGGGGGTCTTGGGCTTTGGTCTTGTTTTGGGTTTTTCTCCCTCCTGTTAGCATACACAGCACTGTAAGACACTGGTTGACACAAACTAAGACAGTGGCTGATGTGAGAGAGGAGCTTGTATCCTGCATCAGTGTCTGTTCCTGCCTGAGCAGCACAGGCTGTGTTAGGATTCAAAGCATGGAAGCAGAGTTCTTGTAGGGATAGCTGTTCATGGGTTTAATTTGAGATCATGGGGAAGAAAGCTAAACAGTGACTCAAGCTCTGTTCTTCTTTCACATGTGAATGTTTATTACTGAGCAAGCTGTCTTACAGTCTGTTATACTTTTGGTTATACTTAGTAAAACAGAGTTCAGCCTTGGTACAGACAATGTCCAAGTGACTTTTCAGATTCTAAAGAGGTTATTCTTGTAAGCTTTGACATATAATTCTTTTGTCTCAGAGATCCAACTGCATTTGTGAAGATTTTTTTACCNCGTCTCAGAGATCCAACGGTGGAAAGAAATTGCATTTGTGAAGATTTTTTTACCTTCTCTTTCTAAGGAGTTTTCCTGAAGATACTGTAAGATAGTCTCCTGCCATTCAGTCATCTTGGTCACTCATATTTATCCACATGCCCAACTTTAAATTTGCCTCATAAAAGGCAGCAAAATGTTGAGTTTTAAACCATCAGATTACTCTAAAAATATTGTTCTTACTTAAAGAATTAATTTCATTCTCAAGGTGAACATTTCAGAACTGAACTGAGTTCTGCTGGTTTGGTACGCAGTAACCACATCAAAACCTTAAATTTCCATATACATAACACACTAGGCTGCCACATCTCATTGTAACAAATGGACTGTTGGCTATTTTATTGTGCTTTCAGAGAAATCAGTGGTCCACTTAGGAGAACCCAGAGACTGGGAGACAAAGTCATGAAACGTGTTGTCTAATTAAACATTCAAGGCTAGAAAGAGCTGCCACCATTTACAGATGGATCACCAAGGGGTGAAGTCTCTAGCTGAGGCTGATACTGGAAATTAGCAATATTTAAGTTTATGTCTCAAACAAAGTCCGCAAGGAAATATTCCTCTTTATCAGAACATTCCATCGCAGGCAGGTTTGGAGTGCTCTGGCACAGGGGGTGCCGACCGCTGCTTTCATTACGGAGCTTGTAAAGTTAAAAAAAAATACCTGGCTGATGCTTTGGGGTGCTACCAAATTGTGCCAGCCTCATGTCAGCTCCAAGAAAGCAAAGCAAAGCCCATTTCTTGGGTGTGTGCTGCTGAGGGAGCTGCCTTTTCACCTTCTTTTCATACAGAGCTGTTATTGTTTTCGCTCACATTGATCTTAGCCTTGGAGAATTTGGAAGGGATTTCAAAAAGGCAGGGTGTTGATAGTAACTTTGTTTTCATGCTTCTCCTCTGTTGCTAGAGCTATTTTGTTTTTACTGACTAGGAATTAGGATGGCCCCAGTCCTCCAGCTCGATCCAAACAGGCGCACCCCAGGTCAGAACGAAGCCTCGTAGACTTTGCCTTGACTTCGTAAGGGCACAAGAATTTCCCCATGCAGATTTGGTTACACGTTCCAGGTTGAAGGGTATATTTACAACAGCCCCTCTACCTTCTTCATGTCCCAAGATACATTCCTCAGCACACTCTACCACAGGATTTTCCTATTAGATGTGTATTTTCCCTCTCTTCAAGTGCTTAGCGCTGTAATTTGCTGCAGTTTTGTGCCTTTCCCCCTCTGCCCAGACCTATGCTTACCAAGAGGAAGGAGATCAACGAGACATCCACAGGTCAACACTACAGCAGCAGCAAAAGAAGCAAGGCACAAGAGTGGAGGACATTGCTCTTCACCCCTCAGTCACCTTTGTGGTCTCTGTTAGCAGCTGCAGCCTTTGTAGATGTCCAGTTAAGCTTGAGACTGACCCAGAGAACAAGAAGAAACAAAGGTCACTTCCAGTTTCACCAGAAAGAAATTCCAGTGGCTACTCCAACCCCATAATCCAGCCATGATTAATGTGTATCGAAGGCAGATCTGGTTTCATCAGAGATCCTTGATTTTAAACAGTCTTAACTGTTTGGGGGAAGGGAAAAAAAAGACAATCAAAACCACCCTGGAAAGCTGAAGGAGGAAAAATACATCTGAAATACAATGTTGGATCTTGTCACAGGTATGTTAACAAATGACAATGTTCTCCACAAACGTGGTCTGCTCTGCAGAGCATTAAAACAAAGTTACTCTGGCTTCCTCAGGATTTGCACCTCCGTTCTCCCCTTTCACTCATACCACATAATCTAAAGATTTTGAAGGAACTTCTGAAACCTGCTTTCCCTCCCACGCTCAAATTTGCTTCAGTTTGACCCGCAGACTCAACAATTTGTGGTGTAAGAGAACAGAAAAGGTGGAAAAAATGCACACAGGTGTAGTGAGCTCTCACACCTTGTTTACTACAAGTTCCGTGTCCAAATGAGTTCGTGCTGTGGAAGAAAAGTCCTTTCAGGACAAGAAGAATAACTCCTGAACTCTCACAAGGAACATCTCAGTATGAACTGAGATTTCCAGGCCAACCAACCTGTGTCCACCATGGGGAGCTGTCATTTTGGGGGAGTTAGCACCTGACTGATCTTCAAGTCACGGCCCCTGTCTGAGATTTCAGATCAGGGCACTCAAGGGCTCCAAATATAGTCCCCACTCTAGTTCTCCTGTTCAGCCATAATGCAGCAGTATCATTCCCTAACCTTGTTCTCAGAAACAGCTGAGATTTTTGGCTGCATTTTAAAACAAAAAGGCAGAGATGAGGAAAAAAAGCAGGGGGTGGAAAAAGAGCTTGAGGGAAATGCCTGGCATGGAAAGGCTTTAGCCTAAATAGCTGAGCTTTGGCAAAGCTGTAGTAGTCAGACTGCTTCTTAGAGTGAAAACCACACGACACACTTGATGGGTACAAACCCACTCATAAAAACCCAGACACCTCTCGTATCTACAAAAACCTGCGCTCCACTCAGATAGGGTGAGCAGTAATGAATGGGTTCAAATCGCAGCAGCAAGATCAAGATTAGGTAACAGGAGAACATTTAACTGTAAAGATAACTTGAGTCCTGGGATAGGTTTCCCAAGAGAACTGAACTTCCATGACAGGAGGTTGTCAGAAGCAGATGGAATGCAGCCATCCCTGATATAGCAAAGAGCAGCTAAAAAGTGAACTGGGTGACACTTCAAGACTCTATTTATTCTATACACAATCATCTACACATGCTAATAATGAGCAATAATTCTCTTCCCTTAGTGAAAGGATTTTATACGTGTTGAAGTGATCTATTTTTTACATCCATGTTTTAACAGAGACAATATCTCTACCCCAATCTGAAAGGAGTGGTGAAGCAGAGGCCCGTGGAGGCTGAGTGCCCTCTCCATGCTCATAGTAAACTAGTTTGGGTAGGGCCAGTGACCAGTATTTAGAGTTCTGCATTCATCACTTCTCAACCCAAATTGTTCTTCTCCCTGGGAATTTCTTAAAAGTTCACATGCACATTTCTATGGCCACTGATTGATGGAGTTCCTTTTTTGACTGCTTCTTCTTCTGCTACAGGGTTTATTTGAGCCCAGTACCCTAGGATCTCCTTAGAGCTACCTCATCCTCTCTTCTTTTCTTCAGCCAGGGGATTTCCACTCTGCTGTCAGATCCCAGGTTGCTTATGTCCCTTTTATCTAGCAGTTTGCTGTGCTTCATCTTGCTGAGGAAAGATCCTGAATGGGAGCTTTTTCTCCCCATTTTCATCATCTGCTTTTCAACTCTATAGCTCCAGTTCCAACCTGGCAGGTCTACACTGTATGTCTAACTACTTCATAAAATGGGGACTCCTGTTTGTTTGATGTTTCTGTTCTTTCTTGTTAAAGGCTTTGTTTTAATTGTAGGAAGTCAAAGAGGCATCCTTTGGGAATCAAAGGAAGCCACTTGAGTGTGTCAGAAGATTCCACAGAGAACATCCCACCGCTGCCCAGCTGAGGATGTCTGGCGGGCAGCTCATGACCCTGGCTTGTTTCATCACCACTTCTCTTTTGCTCTTAGCAGCAGCTTCCTTGATGTTATTGTGTAATAACAAATTTATGAGTATCAATTCTGAGTGTCACAGATCTTCTGGGATCCAGAGGTTTTTGTTTTGCACTCTGCAGACTGATTTCACAAAGTGTTGGATCCTGGCCCCCATCACATCTGCTCTCATTCAGTTTGGCAACGAACTCATTTTCCACTATGCCATCTTAATGGTTCTTTCCTGCTCTTGTAAGGAGTCCACTGCCATTGCAGAGCTTTGCGCTTTAGTATGTCCTTATCTGACAGGAACCTTCTTCATTTCCGAAGATGAAAACCTGGTGCGCTCTTTGTGCTACTGTTTTAGGGTCAAGACAGGGTATGTTTGGCCACCCACCTTAGGCTTCTGTCTCCAGGAAATGCCAAGTACAGATTCAAGGGATTCACACCTTAGGCTTCACCAGTAACAATCTGGATGAAAGTGTACCAGAGACAACCTGCAATGGCACTCCGGGATTACCTTCCTGAGACATCTGCCTGCAGGCAGCATAGTCCTTCATCACCTCGAGGTAAAGCTTGCAGGTTGTTATGAAGGAGAAAACAAACTCAACTAACTGTTACTTTGCAGCTCCTTCATAGTTAATAAGTTGTCAGAGCAGGCCTGTTGTCTCTGGGCACCACTCATCTGAGAGGGGATTAGGCAATGACCGAGAAAATTGTTCTTAGCAGAAGATATAGATTCAAGCTCTTTAACTTTCATGTAAGAGCGCCAATAAAGCATTTCAGAGCAGAGCCCTAAGTCCAGCTTTCCCTGTTTCAAGGTCTGTCACCCATCACATTGTGCATCTTGATTGCTAAAGGCTGAATTTCAGTGGGTTTTCTCCCCTGGCTGGAATTTTATTTCCCACAGAAGAAGCCATAGACACCTGAAAGTGTCTCCAGGAAGCAAATTCCCCCTGACAACCACAAAGCTGGGAAAAGCCTCCACTTTCTGTCCACTGAAAATACACCCTAGTCATTTTGAATTCAAGTAGTTGCAGTCCCTGAATTCCTTTGGCACATGCTGAAATTAAAGCCGGTTGAGTCATTCTGGTCTTTAGGTAACTAGAGCTCAACGTCAAAGCCACACACCACTGCCGTCTCCACCCAGGCACAGGAGTACAGAGAGTCCTAGCTGTGCTCTCAGTGGGTCTGTTTCCCAGCATTTATCACTAACACTGCATTTAGGAATAGTGTGATTGTCAGCAAACATCTAACAAAAGCCCAGGAGCACCATGCGGCGATTGAACTCACTGCCTGGGAGCTTCTTGCTCCCACGGCTCCTGTCTGCGCACCAGCTTTCCCTCTGTTTCATGTGAAGGGCGTGCAAAGTGCTTTGAAAGTCAGGTCTGCACGTTTTCCTCTGAAGCTGCCTGTAATCCACCTTTTTTTTTATGTTTACGTAGGCAAAACTGAGTACCTCGGGTAAGTAGCTGCAGTCCCAAGCACGGAGGCAGGCTGTTAAAAACATGCTGATGCCCTTGGTTTGGAAGTACCATCCTCCTCCGCTTTGTTTCTCAAACACTGGTATTTAATGACAAACAAGAACTTTTCTCCAAGGAAAGAGACATTGCCACAACACAGAAGTGAGAAAACAGGATCATGAGTTGCTAAGTGCAAGATGCTACGTTTGAAATAGAGTCAAAGCAGAGGTGTGCATGAATATGGACATGAAGATGGGTCTCTCCATCTCGATCCCTCTGCACTGCCTTTGAACTGAAGAGGAAGTGCTTGTGGCAATGCAGGATGTAAAGCTGATTATGCTTTGCTCTGTAAGAAAACACATGTATCCAGGGAGCACATGACTGCTGAAAGATTAAAAGGAGCCTAAAATTCAGCACTTTGTCTTTATCAGCAGTTGCACTAAGCACTTGCTTTTTTTCATCCTGCTTTCTCTTCAAAGACTTCAGAAAACACTTCATACACAGCTAAATAAACACCCTAAATCCTGAGAGCAGAAGTAGAGAAACTGAGGTGTAGTTTATTTTCCAGCTCAGCTGCATAAAATGAGCTACAGCAAAGCAGCAACTGCAGTTCAAAGACCTCAAGTCACAGCCTCCATCTGCAGTAGCAGCTAGTTATAGTCTCATCAACTATTCACTTACTGGTTTGTGAAAGCTGCCCAGCATTGAACTCTCTCTTGCTTTATCCTTTCCCTAGCTCCTCAAGTGTTTCAGAAACTCTTGGACTCTTGCAGAGGCAATGTTCACACTCTTACTTTCCTGCATTTTCCATTAATCTGCTCAGAAACTATTTGAATAGTTTCTTTGTCTTTTTGATTTCCTAACTTCCATTTTGAGCACATGAAGCCTTTGCTATGACAAGTGTTCCCTAGCAGAGCTCCTGTTTCTCTGCTGATGAACCTGTAACTTAAATATAGTGCCAAGCACCTGCGAGCTGCACGTGTTCAAAGAGACAATTACAGTTCCTTGGGGTACTAAGCCAGCAGCAGCTATTAAAAGTCATCTGGGCCAGAGAAGGTCCTCCAGCTGCTGATGGCTTGGGAGGCGAGGAGGGGACCACTTCTCCATTTTTGGCACTCCTGGTGCAGGCAAGGCACACACACCTGGCACAGAGCTCAGAGGTGCTTCAATTGCAGGGGAACATAAGCTTCAGCCTAATTTTTCTTCCAGAGCTTCATTACTCTTGTGGGATTTTCTTGCAAGATGTATTGTCCTAACCCCAAGGGGTTGGCTTGTCAGGCACAGCTTTATCCCGACTTGTAAAGGCAGAAATACGAGATCAAGAGCAGCTGCTTTCTTTACATTGCCAATATGTTACCAATGACTTGTGCTCTTGCCGTGCTTGTGGGTACAGCCCCAGCTCAGGAAGACATTTATTCAGCACATGCCTAAAAGCCATTGACCTGAATGAGCCTCAGGCTTGTGCCTCAGATTTGTTCTGAATCAAGGCCTGATAGACGGGATATTTTTTTCTGCTCATTTAAACATTGAAACCCAAGACTGTAACGCGGTAGATTGAAATGTCCCTCTGCCACTGTTCCATCAGCTCATGAATCTTGTGGAAAGGCCATCAGTTACAGGTTGCTGCAACTGTGGTAAAAACTGAACCTTACATTTACCTTTTCACAGCGTACATTAATGACTAAGATGTATGATGTTTTCTTGCTATCAGATTTAGAAAAGTTTGGAAGCTTGTGGCATATGATGGACTCCTTGAAATGTTTTCCTTGGATTGAATATCAGGTTGCATTTTGATTAGGAGAAAAATATAGCAGGGGAAGGCAGGCAGTGATGAATTAACAATTTCCTATTGCTTTCTCAGACTCGCTATTCATTTTAGGTGGAACAAATTTGTGTCAATTGAAAATTCCATAGAGGCATTGATTTATTTGGAATTTAAAGATACAGTAAAGAAAGCATTCAAAGAGTCTTAATCATGAAGAGTATGGTTTTGATTAACTCTAGGAATTTTAAAAAAGAACCAATTCTTTTCCAAGCTGTGGCAATTTCCAAAAAGCTTTCTCTTTATACCAACAGTTTAGGTAGAGGCACATTGTTTCTAAAAGAAAAAACAGCACTGTTTAGGTTTCTGCCATACAGCACTAACACCAAACTAGCCTCATCTCCTATCCAGCTGCCATTTGCCTTGGGTATTTCTAATTAAAATAATAATAAAGGAACCAACAATGGACCCCGCCTACACCAAAGAGGGGAAGCTTAAGACAAATCCAGAATTACCCACTGAAGCCAGTACTTGCTTCCCTGATAGCCCTTACCCTTTTGAGGAGGTTTTGGAAAATGCAGCTCACAATAAAATTCTCCATCACTCTAAGGGAAAAACAATTGGTCTATATTTAGGTCAAAAAATTAAACAGTAATAAACCCAGTGAATTCTAAGCAAGGCTGACAGTTGTGCTCAGAGCAACACAATCACAGAGGAAGGGTCACGCCAGTGGTCTGCCTGTGCAGCCGCTGTCATGAAGATGTCCCCGAGCAGGCTTGTGCCCACAACTGTATTTCCAGCACCAGGAAGGCACAAGTAACAGCCCCAGTGCTGCTGACAGTGTCTTGCTCTTCAGAGGCACTGATCCAGCTGCAGCCGTGCAGTCAGGGGCATGGATGGGATGATTTACAGCCTGAGCTGGTTTAGGGGCTGCCTGCTGGAGACCATCTCCTGCAGAGCGGGGAGCAGGGAGAAGGGAGCTGCAGCCCCCCACAGGGGCAGAGAAAGGCTCCCTCTGATGATGCTCCAGTCTGGACTTCATGTCTTACAGGTCTTTCCCAACCTAAATGATTCTCTGTATCTGTGTTCCCAAGCCCATACAATGAGGCATCTAAACACCACCCACCACACCTGTACAGCAACATCCACACACGCCAGAAAACTCTGGAAACTTGGAGCAACTCTCCCACATGGTCTAAAACCTACTGATGCCTCCCAGCCATCCTGAAGTAATTCAAAGTTGGGACTAATGCTGTTTCAAAGGGCTCCCCATACACTATCAGAAAACAGATATGCATGAACACATAAATTTAAATGAGGAAAGGGGCTGTGGATCTTTTAGATTTAAATGAAGAATTGTATCATGTGTGATAATTACAGCCTTTGCAGGCAGCAAATGCTTCAGTCAAGTTCATGCTCCTTTAATTAAAAGAGCTGTATCTCCTTCCACGTTGCATATCCTCATCTAAATAATGAACTTCCAAAGCACATGACCCAATAAATACTGCCTCTGAACTGCACATTCAGTATCTTCAATAAATAAGGCTATACTTTCAACTACTAACTAGTTATGAATAGCAGTTTAAAATAACAAAGCAGCCATTCAAATGCAAAGTTAAAATGGCATTTCAAGTGCTAAAATTTTTTGAAATTGTCACTAATGGGAGCCATTATGCTCCAGTCAGCAGCCTGTTGTCACAGAGCTGGACACCCCAGAGACTCCTACCTCTCCATCACACAGAGCTCAACTTGACCCTTGGGTTCAAGCTAATTGGAGCAGGCGATGGACGGCCAGAGCACGACCTCCTTGGCTTTGTTTACGGAGGAAGCTCTTCTCATTAGATAGCTGGATGGGTCTGCACATTGCTGGGAGACAAATATATGGACTTTCACTTGTAGGTCAGCAGTTCAGATCTGATGGGGATGAGTAATGACAAGCTAATTGATCTCAGATGGCCGTTTGGTGGTCTCTGCAAAATGAATTTGGTGATCTGGGTTCACGTCTCAGGGGACGAGCATCCATGTCATAGAAAATCGGCACTGCAGAACCCCTCTGCAAGGGCAAGGGCTGGAAGGAGATATGAAAAACACCCTCTTTTCTTGTTCTTAGAGGGAGTCCCTTGGCAGCAGGGCTGCAGCACAGTGACAGCTGGAGTCAAGGAGGTGGCTCTTTCTGAGAAACTCCACAGCAGCTCTGAAGAGCTGGGCTGCGTTTCCTCAGCCCGCTCCTCTGCTCCCAGCGGAGGAGCCAAAGGTTTGCTAGCAGCCCCTCTGCGTGCCGGGGAACTTGATGCCCACGCCTAATTGGAGAAATGCTGATGATGTTCTCTTCTAATCAGAAACTACCGTTTGCATTCTGGCTCTCTAATAATATATATCCCCTGTCCTTCCAGCATACGAGTTAAAACATGACCCTATGCAATTCCTCTTCCAGCTAAAATTAGTGATTTTTAGCAGCAATGCATTTCTTAAATTGTGTCCAGTGGGGCAGAAAGAGCCTGAAAAACTCCTTCTCTCAGGAGGGTCATTTATTCTGACAGCAATGCTAAAGCATATATCTTTCTGTCACAGCTCTGGCTCTCAGAAGAATTTCTAGATACAGTATTGCTTTTTTTATTTCTTTTGTTTAAACATTATTAATTGCCTCCCCAGCCCTCTTCACTGAAAACAATTGTCTGGGGTCAGATTTGAGGGCTGTTGTTTCCATTCCTGCTATGCACAAAGGACTGCTCCATTACAGAGCCTTGCTGGAGGAGCTGCAAACGGACTGATCCTGCACTCCCACTGCTTCATCCTGGACTCGCTCTTTTAATACCAAAGTTGCTCAGCAGGTTTGCTCCCGATTTGCAGGGGCAGGCAAACCTCAGCCTCTCCAACAGCATCGACCTAAGGCCAGAGGTACCAAAGCTGAGGGGTGCCTCTCGAAAGGGCTCCAGACTGTCGGCACGTCCCTGTTTCGTAGCTGGACTCCTTGGAGGCAGCAGCTCCAGCAGGTAAATGGGGAGGATGTGTCTGACCCAGCGGGCACGGCCAGCCTCACAGGAGCTTCTGTTTGGCTTGTCCCCATGGGAAGCCGCCTTGGAAAACTGGTAGATACTCCAAGGAGGAAGTCTGCGCGGGTCGGTGGGGAGGTGAAGCACCGGCTTTGTTCTCCGTCCCAGACACGGCGCGCGGCCTCGGGCGAGCCCCGTGGCTCCCAGCCGGCCGCGCAGGCAGGTGTGGGCAGCGGCTCTGCCCAAACACAGCCCCGGGGGCCGGGCAGGTCCGGCCGGGCAGGCACAGGGATGGAGACACCCAGCACTGCGGCACCCGCAGCAGGGTGAGACGGCCACTGGCTGCCCTTCTCCCCTCGAAGTCCTTTGCACCCCAAAACGTGAAGGATCGCGACCAGTCTGTTAGTGATGGGAAAATACGCGCGAATGCTCAGAGGGAAAGCACTGGAGAAGCACAGAGTGCTGTATTTGCATGTATAATGGCCATGTTTGTTGCTCCCTTCCCTACTCCCCCTCACCTTCCCCTCCCTGCTTCTCCTGCCATAAATTAGGGAGCAGGCAGAAGGTGCGCCGGTGCTCGTCTGCTGGTAATTTGGTTGAGGCAGGGTGTGGCCGTGGCATGCAAATCCGCTTTTGCTTCCTCTTCTCCCTCGAATGGGGCGCCTTGGCACGCAGCGCTGCTGGCGAGGCCGGCGGTGGGGAGCTGCATGCCCAATGCTCAGGCCACCACAATTCCTCGTGGCTGTTTTTAGGCGAGGCAAAGCTGGCCAAGGATGATCCTCCAGTGGCATGGAGCCAATGTACCAGGTCCTGCATTGCTTCCTCCCCCATGACGAGTGCAGTGGGGCCTCCCAACCATTCCTGCCCCTCTGGAGGGCACTGGCAGGATCTCAGCATTCACAGAATGTTTTAAACTAGGAGGAGGGCCTGACTGGGGCACAGCATGGAGCACTGAGGCCATTCCTCCCAGCCCTTCCCAAGCTTCCCCACCTGCTTTTGGGGCACCCAGGGATGAATGGGAGGACAGCCTCACACTCAAGTCATGGGCTGTCTGGTTGACAGCCCACTTTCCTCAGGCAATTAGGGCTGCCATGGTCCCTCTGTGCATGCTTAGTCCTGTGCCAGCTCTGGGCAGGATTTACACCAGTAACAGCTTACTCCAAGTTAGAAAACCTCATGCTTTCTAGGAGGGTGCCAGCACAGCTGTCAGCAGGGTAAGGACTGGGTAGAGAAGTCTGGGCATCAGCACCAGCTCTGCAGATCTCATTGCGGTGACTGCAAATGGATGGGACTGGGACCCTTTTGGGAGGTGCAGTGGACTGCAGGGCTTGGGCAGAAGAGACCCGAGCTCTTGATGGGCAACAGGCATGAGAAGTGATGCCAGGAACCATAACTGCTCTCTAGATCTCTCTAGAGCTACTAGATCCTTACCCTCCTGCTGCTGTGACGATGGTTGTATTTAAATCAAGGTCTGATGTCAAAAATAGCCATGGCTAATGCTTCTTGGTCCTCCTTCATCCTTTCAGCAGATCTGTTTAATCCAGCAGTGACCACATCCCTCCCTATGCCCTGTGCGCTGGGGTCTAAATGAAGACCCTACCCTGCACTGCTGCATTCTCCTCCCCAGTCATATCAGCCATATGCAGCTGGTGCCTTTCCCTTTCCAGCACGCAAAGGACAAGTTGGATTAACTCTCAAACAGACTGGCAAGGAAATATTCCATTTGTTTGCCCCCAACCATCCCAAAGAAGCCCCCCTGTAGCAGTGGCTGCTCACTACCCCTGTCCCAGAGCATCAGCTGCAGTGAGCAGCAGCACGCCCATCTGCAGGGTGTAGGATGTCTGGTAGGAGAGAGCACACAGGTGTGTGCTCTTTACTCTCCTGCCTCACTGTGAAACATCCAGCCTTCCTGCAAGGCCACGCTCTCTCGTCTCAGCACCTCTGCTGAGCTCGCGGCGCCGTGGCAACACGACTTGCCACATGAAGAGGATGCAGCATGCCTGGTCCTCCTCCACAGGCAGGAGGGCAATGTGAAGAGGTGTTTGATAACCTGTGGGGTTTTGTGACTCTCAAAGCCCCCACAAATCTCAGCTGAGAATCTGCCAGTGCATTTGCTT
Organism: Callaeas wilsoni; assembly: GCA_013398955.1. NCBI lineage: Eukaryota > Metazoa > Chordata > Aves > Passeriformes > Callaeidae > Callaeas > Callaeas wilsoni. The sequence goes on from VWPU01006756.1 coordinate 19,233, forward strand.
TGGTGTTGGGTTCAGGACCTAAAGCTTTGACACCATCCCTTTCACGCAGCATCTTGTATCCCTCCACCACAGCTGCTCCCTCAAAGCTTCTGGTTCAGCACCAGGTGACACCAGCCTGGGAAGAGCTGCCCTCTGGATTAAAAACCTTTCTACACACACAAGCACACATGCTTGCATTTGTGCTTTCAGGCCCTGCTCACCCCTGCAACCAAACAGCACATTTCTAAAACTCCGCAGGGTAAACGTGCATTTGATTCCTAATGAAGTCTCCGCACACAGACCCCAGAGACTCCTTAGACTGCTCTGTGTTTACTGCCAGGGTTCTGGAAGAGAAAGACAATCCCTGCTCCAAGATCCATAAGTGAGTCCTGCAGCTGATGAGGCAGCTCCTCCTTCCCACAAGGACCCTGGGCCCAAGCCCACTGCACTGCTGGGTGGGAGGGCAGGGCCCCCGAGGGGACATCCCTGGGTCTGCACATCCCTCAGGAATGAATTCTAGAGTTCATTTTCCCTTTGAGAGAGGGAAATTCTGGATTTGGTACAAGAGAAGTAGGTGCTCATGTGAGCAGTGTTAGCCTTGTGTTGGAAGGAAAGCCATTTTCTGGAAAACACCTATAATACAAGAACCAGGTTTAATATTCTCTATGCTGTACATTTTTTTTCATAGTAAGGCTGGGGATACATTTTTCATGCATTGTAGAGAGGCAGATTTTGAGAGCTGATGTTTGGAGGCATTGTAAACTTAATGATTGTCTAGTGAAGGGGGGAATCTGTGCAATAAGAGCTTGAGCCCATTGGAGGGAGAGGGAGCAAGGTTGTCCTCACACTTCCCAGGATGTTCAGAACTGGTGTCCACTGGACCTAACTGGGCAGCTCACAGTTGTTTTGGTCACTCAGCAGCAGCTCTCGGATGGCTCGTGGGCTGGATCTGGGCTGTCAAATGTTACAGAGGACCCTGTGTTAGTCTGCTGCCCTGTTTCCCCCAAGAGATACAGGGTACAAGGGAAGGAGGGAAAGGCTGTGTGGGTCTGCGATATTTTGCAACCACTTTTCCTGCCTGGCCAAATGAAAAGAGCTCATTTCTATATGATAACATGGCAAACGATCCTGACTACAGATGGAAAGAGCCCAGCACGATTTTCCACAGGACGTAAGCCTTCTCCAGGTGTTTCCCAGCACTGGAAATATCACTTTCCGATCAAAAAAGTAACCTCACAGCTGAACACAACAACTGATTTATGTCGTGGAAAAGCCAGAGCTGCTCATCAAAAACAAACTTAAAAATAACATTGTGGTTGATGTTCTCACAGTTCATAAATATGCCCACTCGCTCCACAGTTGGGGGGGGATTTTTTCTTGGAGGGGAGGGGGGAAGTGGAGCAAACCAGGATTGTGAGCTTTTTATTTGTGTTCAATGCGAGGAAGAAAAACCCACCCAGCAGCTCTGCATCTGAAGCCGGGCTTCACTGCTGGAGGAGGAACCAGCTCTGCCCTTTGCTCCTGCATCCTCCCGCCAGGCTTCCAGTGCTGCTTGCCTTTGCAGGCTCCCAGCCAGCCCCGCAGCCTCTCACTGGTGCATTATGCACCCAAGCTCTCCCAGAGCAGGCAAACCATGCTGGCTGTGCCCGTACACCACAGCGTGCCCTGGTTTCTGGCTGGGTTTTACCCTCAGATAAAAATCGATTGCTGTTTTATATCAGAAATCCCCATGGCTGCAGCTCTCCACCTTCCCACAGGCAAAATAAATCACTCTTTAACCCTCCCCACACATGAACAGATGCTTCACACAGCAGAGACTAAGCCAGGGAGGAGGCAAGTTGCGTTTGGCCACCAGCATGTGCGGCCACGGGGCCCTGGCTCCTAAATCCCTTGGCACTTTGGCTGCTAACGCACAGTAGCCTTGGTGGGCAGCTGATTGCAGTGGCTTCTAGTTTAAATTAGAACAGCAACTGCCTTGATCAGTGCTGGAGAGGAACAAATTAAGGTAAGAAATCCTGCTTATCGTGTCGGGACATTATGTGCTCACAAACATACAGCAACAGAGGTCCCTGGGGGAATCTGAGGGTGTGTGTACCAACTTTGCCAGGCTGGTAGAGGATCTCAGAAGAAACATAAAAATCCATGTGTGTGACTTGGAAGAAGAGACTCAGTTGCATCACAGCCCAGACCAGCTATGTCTTGTGAAACCGAGCCGTGATTAAAGCAACACACGTGTTTTGTTTGGTTTTGTTTTTTTTTTTTTTTTAAACATGCTTTAGATCTCTCATTGAGGAAAGCTGGGACATGACTCACCCATGGCTTCCAGACCTAGGGGAAAAAAAGGAAAAAAAGAGAAAACAACCCTTAAAAAACTCCCCCCAAACCATTTTCTAACCAAATGTTTGCATGCATTTGTTTTCGGCGTGCCCATGGGCAGGCTGCGAGACCAGCCCTGCAAAGCCTGCCCGCTGCCTCACACAGCTCAGCTCGAATTTTGAGTAATCCCCACAGGCTGTTTGATGTGGTTGAGCCTGGCAAGAACTGGGGTCGATACAGGTGAACGGCTGCACTCTCGCTTTCTTCACCATCTATACAAACTTGCCACCATCTGACGAGCAGGACCTGGCCATCCTGCTGCCACACACTGGAGTAACATGGCCCTCCCCACCACAAGCCCCGAGGAAGTCAGGATCTGCCCTGGGAAGTCTCCATGGAGGAGAGGTAGCCCTTGATGCTGTTTACTGGGAGCTCAGGGAGGCACCTTTGGCAAATACATGAGTAAACATGTCTAATTGTTGGTTGCAAAGTCCCCCGAGCATCATTTAAACTTAGCCCGTGCGGACCCCGGGCTCCACCTCTGCATGGGCATGTTGAGCATGTCCCTACCTGCTCCTGTCTTCCCTGAGCATGGAGGGGGGACACGCAGGGCACTCCCAGAACACAGTGGCCGTAGATGTGCTGCATGAGAATTAACAAGGAAAGAGAGAGGAGTAAAAAGCTTGGATATTTCAAAAGCCTCTGGAAGGCTTCTGAACATCTCATACCAGCAATCTAATGGAAAATTGTAGGAATTACCTCTAGTAATAGGTTGGTCTTGGCTTTGACATTGCTTTTAGCCCCAAGCTTCATATTAAGCAGGCCAAAGCCCACAGAAGTTCTCTTAATGGATTATTGCTTAATAATGCAACCCAATATATTTTCTCTATAGATTTTGGCATTCTCAGCAGCAGCCCACATTCCTGGAGAGTGCTGGGGGTTGTGGGGTGAGCCCTTCTGTGGGCAGCTGAGGAGCCCAGTCCTGAGCTCACACACCCACTTCCCTGCAGTGAAAGCTGGGGTTTTTGGTGTCTAAGTGGGTTGTATGAGAAAAAGAGGGTGGAAAGGAGAGGAAATCCAAGCTCTGAGGGATGGAATGGACTCTCAATCTCACACCAAGAACAGTGTTTGATCCATCACCAGAAAGTAACTTTGGAGGAGGAAGGCAAGGGCAATGCTCAATGGCTGGCAGTAAAAATCCACCGATAAACCCTCCAAACTACCTGGAGAGTTTTGCAGAGGGAGGAGATGCTCTGCAGGGCCAGGAAGTGGGGAAGAGCAGAAACCCCAGCAAGCCAGCACACAGGGGGAACTATTGGCAAGCAAGTGGGATGCTTCACCAACTGAAGGCTTCTTGAGCCGTAATCATCCTTCTTCTCCAAACAAGAAAAAATACCTCAGAAGCTCTTCCCCGCCTCCGAGCCCGGTGCCTTTGCTTGCTGGATCTATATCAGAAGACTGTAGTACTCACCCAGGGGTTTTTATTTAGCGTCCCTGACTTTGTGCCAGCAGACCTTGCATGGCAGGTTCAGTCACTTTCCATGGGGCCTTAAGAATTCAATTTTGCTTTTAAATTTGCTGCCTCTAGGCAAGATGTAGCAAGTTTTTATGTGCGTGGTGCCTCTTTGTCTGCGTAGTGGTCTCATTCCTAATGAGGAGAAGGAAAACAAAAATTGTATCTCTCTAAAGGATGCTATTGTGTGAAATTATTAAGTACACAGGGGAGCTGGGACAGGATTCACCCAGGCCCATGCGCCATGAGTGGCAGGGCTGGCCGGAGCGGAGCCTGGGTTTCAGTCCCTCTTTTCCAGCAGCATTGCTTGCCAGGCCCAGCTTTTGTAGGAATTTATTTTCAGAGTTACTCTCTCAGAGCAGAGAGGAGCAGGAATGCTCCAGCCCCGCATCCCGCTCCCAGCACCATCCACCTTCCCTGTGGGGAGGTTTTGGCATGAGCTCCCCCACTCGTTTCTCTCTTTACTGCTGCCAGAGACCCAGCCAGCGATAAACAGCAGCGGGTGCCTTTTAATTAACATCCTCATTTCAAGGCAACATATTATTTTCATTAAAATCAATAAATAGTCTCTGCTTGGACCTTTTCGTATGCCTTATATTGAAAGCAAATCAAGCCCTACCCCTGGCATCTGGATCCCATACTTCCTCTACAGGATACTTTGCTGCAGAGGCTGCACCTGAGTGGGCTCAACTCACAGGACGGGGATTTCCCAGTAGGAAAGGCAGCAGCAGGTCAGATGTTTTGGGGGATGCTTCTCTCTGCGTGAGGAAGTTATTATTTCAGATACAACAGAGGACAGAGCTAAGGAAGCATTGGAGTGCAGCATCCCTGGCAGTGTCCCATCCTGGACCGCATCCCTTCTTGCCCCACATGGACCCTTCTGCCCTGGGGCAGCTCTGGACTCATCTGCATGACAGCAAGTGACCCTTTCCTTCTAAAACAGAGTGCTATTAAATTAGGCAGACTGACCTAAGTTAGCCAGGCCTAAATCTGCAGTACTTTGGGATCTGGGGCTGAGGAAGTGGTATAAGTGAAAAATCACCCCACAAAAAGCAGGAATGAGGGCACTGTGTTGGTAAGAGGCGGGTCCCGGCACGCCAGGCTGGACATGGGGGGCTGCACGTGGTGCAGGGGTGCATGTGAGCATGGCAGTGCACAAGGGCACAGGGCTGTGCATGCATGGATGGCTGCTCTCCCTTGCGAAGCAGGAAAAAGGCTGAGCAGGGTCTGTCCCAGAGAGCCAGCCAGCACAGCTCATCTCTCCAATGTGCTCCCAAATGTTCCCAGCACCATGTCCCCAGTGCAACCTGGGCAGGCCTGCCAGGGCACTGAGTGTCCTCAGTCCCCTCCCTGCTTTCACTGGCCAGTCTTCAATTCCTTTTTCCCCACACTAAAGCCTACTTCCACACACGAAGTTTGTCCTTGAAACTCCCTGCAGAAGCACTGCTGTCCTTTCCTCCAGGCAAGGGGCCAAAGCACCACGCAGAGAGATTTCCCCCACTGAGATGAACACCACACTGGGAGGTTTCCCACAGCCACGCAGCAAACAGACCGCCCCACTGAGCCCTATCATTCCCATCTCCTCCCCGGGTCACCCGGACCCCCAGGCTCATCCTTGCCTGCTCCTGTGTGCCGAAGAGAGATGCCTTTGCTGCAGTGGCTTTGGCAAGCACTGTTATCCTGACGACTTTTCCAGGAGAGCTGGTGAATGAGATGTTTGTCTCCTGGTTCTTCACAGTTTATCCAGCCAGGTTTATTCTCAGGGAGTGGCTGGGGTTTGTGCCGCCCCAGCCCGGGAGCTAGCTTGAAGGGATCCAGTTCCCAGGGACAAAATAAATCCATTAGTTGAACATGATCCTTGTGCAATGCGGCACCCTTGGACTCCACCCAGCACAGAATTTTCCTCCAGTTTGGGGCTTTATTGCAAATCTGTGACAAAGCCTGGATTTGTCAGATGATTAATTTTGACTCTAGTATCAAACATAACCCAAACATGGAATCCAGCCCAAGCTGATCTACCGGGCGATCTCCAAGCCCTGCCATGCCAGGCACATGTTGATTTAATGAGGGGGCCGCTGTGGTTTGGCATGAGCTGCTCAGGCATTTTGTGGAGGGGGATAAATAAATGCAGGGCACCCACTGACTGCCACCAGGTGACTGCTGTAGGACCTCGGGGTCAAGGCATCCTTCCAGACCTCCGGAAAGCCTCACGGAGCTGCTCCATTAAAGGCTGGTAAATAGCAAAGCTACTGTCCCTTGTTCCTTGCTGCTGGTAGGGACACATGCTGCTGTCCCTTTTGGCAGGCATGTTTCTGGGAGTGCTGATGGCCTTGGTTTGCCCTCAATGGGTCTCATAGCTTTGAGAAAGAAGGTCCCCCAGAACTTGCCTTGTGTTACAGACTAAACCTGAGCATGTGAGAACTTAGGTGGCTTTTGGTTTCATATTTTGATCAAAGCAAATCTTCAGAGGCCTCCAGACCCTGGCAGCTGGGGCTGACAACTCACGACGATGCTCAGAAGCTCAACTGGCCATCAAGTCCAGAGTTCCTACAGAGCTGTGTCCTCCCACAGCCAGGACACCCCTGCACCCAGCACCCCCTGCTGCCAGCACCAACTGCGAGGAGGGAAATTTGGTTGCTTGTCACTGAGGAGCTCAAAACAAACGGACTTCTATAAAATGCACTCACTCCATTCATGGCCCCGGCAGCAGCCGGCTGCCTGCCCAGGAGGGAATGTGTTGTAATGACCTCATTTTCTAGCTTGGATTTAAACCAAATGGTCACCTGCACATAGAAATAACGATCACAGGACAATCTGGTGCCCCTTAAAAACTCCCAGCTCGAATGCAAGCCCAGGAGAGGCCGGCGTGCAGACGTGACCCAAGGGGCAGCCAGGCATGCTGACTGCAGCCGTGCCGGAGGCTGACTGCTGAGCCCCGCAGCGATAAAACCCGACTTGCTGGCGGTTTCTTGGCTGGGTTTCTCTTGAGCAAGGAGTGTCTGAAGTGGGGTTTCTCACTGTGCTATTGTCCCTTGAAAGCCGCCATGCATCTTTAGTCCACGGACACTGCCTCGCCGAGGCGGGCAGCCCTGGCATCCAGCCCGCGGGGATCTCCGAGCCCTGCCAGCCCAGCCTGCTCCCGGCTCCTGCACAGGGATGGGGAGAGGGACATCTTCTGCAGCAGCAACTGAAATGTATCTGACATTCAAAACAATATCTGGAGTTCATTAGAGCAGCAATCCGCAGATTGGGAATCAGGCACTTCTGAGGGATCACACAAAGGCGCTTCACGGGGGTGTGAGCTCGCGTCGACGCATTTTCTTCACGGCCAAAATTATTACAGGATCCAGATGTGCTCAAAGGCGCATCTGCAGTGTGCATAAGCTCCCCAGCCCTTTCCTAACCCTGCTGAGGCCATTCCACCCTGCTGTGCTGCCCAGCACACGAGCCTTCCCCTGCCTGAGCCCTGCAGAAAAGCAACAGCACCTGAGGACACATCACTTCAGAAGTGAACACTTTTATAAGCAGAGATAATCTTCAAACCAGGCTTAAAGTTAAACCTGTGCTTGAGTGTCTTGTGGCTATGTAGCAGCCCTGGGCTCACGGTGGATGGGCTGGTTTCCTGCCTGGCTGCACCCACCGCAGGGCTTAATTGAATTACAGCAATTAAGGGACATCAGTGTTGCTGCTTTCCATAGTTCCAAGCTCAGTCCTTCAGCTGGGCAGTGGGAACACCAGTTCCTCCCCAGCAAAACCCCACAGGCTGGTTTGCAGAAGCACCAGCCAATGCAAAATCCCTGCAAGCCGCTAAGCAGCCCTGAAGTCACCTTCAATAGAAAGGGGGGACAGCTTCCCCTCCATACAGGGACCCACTTCTCCTCCCATCCTCAGCAAAATTCCCTGACCACTCCATCTGCTCATGGGCTTGAGCCCTTGTGCACCTAATGATGCTTGCGTAACACGGGCCGAACACGTCCCGTCCTTGTCAACAGGTTAAGCCTTGAGAAATTTAGTGATGTTGGAAAAGAGCTGCTTGTGAACGGAGCCCCATTGGATTAGTCCAAACAAAACACATGTGATGGATTAAAAATAAAAATGCTATTAAATTCTTTCAGGATGTGAAATTTAACAAAAGGGCTGTTGTGCACAGGATGGAGGGGAAACGCCAGAGTCGGGACCGGGAACTCACTTAGCCAGGCAGTTTTGGAAGGACCACCTTGGATTTATTTTATCCCACTATAAGTGGATTTTGCATGAAGGTTTTGTTCATGGAGTGATCTATTAACGTCTCTGTCTTGTCTCCCCAGGTTCCCCTTGCCCCAGACTTCCGCAGCAGGCGCTCTGGGGCTGCCAGGCTCCCAACCAGGGCAGGCTGGGCATGAAGGGCTGTGCCAGAAAGCAGAGCTCTCCCTCCCTGCCCGGGAAGCCGTGACCTTTCCCAGCAAGCAGAAACAAAACCCGACAAATTCCAGAAAGTTTCAAAATCACGACGGCAAAACCCCAGAGCATCGCCTGGGAGCGGAAAAGCCCTTTTCAGATCGACACTGGAAGCTTTTAGGCTCCGATTCCCAAATGCTTTGGTCCAAAAATCACTATATTTTTCCTTTTTTTTTCCCCAAGGGGAAATCTGTGACTCCACCAAAGCCACATGTGGCACAAGGGTATTGTCAGCCATGACGGCTCAGAAAGCAGGACAGAGATGACCCATCACTGCCCTGGCAGCACTTCTTGCTCCCCCAGGGCTGCTTCCTGCCCCTCTCGCTCTGTGCCCAGCTCACATAATCCCTGCTTCTTCTGCCGGCCGGCTGAGAGGAGCCTGCCAAGCTGGAAAAGGGCCCGGAGCCCTGGCCCACCGCAGCTAATGCAATATTTACTGCTGCGGAGCAGCGCTGGAAGCTGCTGAGAATGGGCTGCTTTGTGCGGGGCAGCTGCGGGAGGGTGGGAGTTCCCGGGGGTCCCCCCACCGCCCTCCTGCTCAGGGCATCTGGGGTGAAACCAAAACTTCCCGGGGCACAGTGGAGCTCAGACATGAGCTGGACAAGGGCTGTAGGACGTGCGCATGAGAGTGTCAGTGTGTCCAAAGGGCTCTCCGCAGGGCTCGAGGGCCATCTGGGGACACGGGGACAGTCTTGTGATGTGGGGCTGCCTGGTTGCTCTCCCACCAGGATGGCTGCTCGGATCCTTTCTTCTTGGAAAAATGGTAATAAAAAGTGGAAAAGTGGCCTGAGTTTGCAGGATCTCGATTTGCAGGAGTGAGAAGCCATGGCATGTACCCTGCTGTGAGGGGGCCTGGTAGGGAGATGCCCCCAACACGTGCCAAGAGCCCTGTATGGGGACTCTTTTAGTTAATAAAGTTTAGCTTTTGTGCAACCTCTTGCTTTTTCATCAGAAAGAAAAAAAAAATATTTTCCAACAGCAGCAGGCAGAGACCTGCAGACTGCACTCTTCTCAGATAGCTGTATTTTATTGACCAGTTTTACTGAGAAATTGTCCACAGGACTGAACTGGAGCTTCTCCAGTGACCTTTGTGGGTCACTACCGAGGATGCCTTTGGCCCCAAGAGGAAAAGCATTGCAGTTTTATCAAGGATTCAGCTGCCACGGCTTTAAGTTGGGGAAGGTCCTGGGCTGAGCTCCTGGGAAAACCCAGGCTGGGGGAACTGAGGTGCCTTGGGAAAACCTGGCTGGGACATGTGCTATCTTTCCAAACTTGGCATGGTGCCCCTCTGAAAATCTTGCTCCGGGATGTATCTGAGGTCAGCCAGGGAGGCCATTGCGACACAGGAAAGGCCATTCCCCTACAGTGTCTCTGGGGCAGGGAGTGTGTGTGATACGGGGGGCTGGACCTCTGAAGTGAGCTGCTCATGTGAGAGCTTCGAAAGTGATGGGATCATCTGCACCCTCACTGTGGAAGGGCTGCACCAGTCAGACAGCCCGTACCCACCACTTCACCAGCTGGTTAGTGCTGAAGAGTTAAACCGAGCTGAGAAATACAGCTGGGTTGTAGGGGCTGCTCAGCCTCCATCCATGTTCTTCTGTAGTCAGCAGCTGTTATTCCCCTTACAACAGCCACCTGCTCTGCCCAGAGTAAGGCACCGGGCAGGGTAATCATTTGCAAGGTGATTAACAGTGTGTTAATAACTTAATTCCGCCTCTGTGTCCCAGGTTTGCAGCCGTGTTTGCCAGCAGGGCAGGCTGGCTGCTCCAGCATTTCCTCTTACTCCTGCTACAGGTGGAAGGGAATGACTTCTCCAGCACGAGTCCATTTGGTGCTAAAAACAGGAAATCAGTTTTCTATCGATTGGCATTTCTCTTAACGTATTCTCGCAAGTGCTCATTAAATTTTCATTCAATTATCCCGGGCCACGTTGTATTTTTTCCCCCATCCTTTTCAGAAGGAATAGGCGATAATGGAGGCATCCATCCCTCCCCCGGAAGCAGGCCGTTCAAGCTAATTTAATCAAGGAAAGGCAAATCTTAATAAAGGAGGAGGGAACAGCAGTCCTCGTGCCAGGATGGCTGATGGTATAATGACCTGTCTTCTGAAGAAGCAGCGTAGCCGAAGCTCTCCTGGTGCCATTAACGTTCGATATGTCAGAGCTGAAGGTACCAGTGAGAGGAAAACAACATCATTAAGCAGGACACTCTCATGCTGGAAGGGAAGGCACATTTATATTCTGACAGGGGATTATCTAGGCAGCAATAATAATAGCAGGAGTAATAATAATAATAATAAATCATTATCACTTGGCATTTCTGGCTGTAGTGGGACCCAAGGGTGTAAAATGGCTCTGGCAGAGTTAAAAGGGTTAGTGGTAGACAGAAGCATCAGCAGGAGAAGACAGGTTTGCAGAGTGATCTGGGGCAAGTCCCTGTCTGCTCCTGCCTCAGTTTACCCAGCTGCAAAGCCAGTTTGGATTTGCTCCTACTCCACCTAGAAGAGCTTTTCCCTGCAGGAACACCACAGTTGGTGCAGAGCCCTCAAGGACAGCCCGGCTTTTCCGCAGCCCATTGCATGGGAACAAGAGGGATGGTGCCAAATCCAGGCTTTGACCGAGCTTGAAGGTGAGCTTGTTCTTGGAGCCTTTTCAGATCTTCACATAAAGCCTCAGGAGAACATTTGTCATAAGGCTTGTGACAACAGCTCGTCCATCTGCAACACTGACAAGCCCAGCCACTAGCCAAAATATATTCCAGATTTGGCTCCAAATGCCACGTGTTTGACTCGCCTCCGAGGACCACACATTTCAGACAGACGTGTTGTTCCTCTGTGCAGCACCTTACCGGGGTAATGTCTGTGTGGCACCGCTGTGCACGTCACTGCTTAGTGCACGAGCGAGTGTTCAGTCTCGGGGAGATACTCTCGCTGTTATCGCTGCCTTGGATAGGTCGGGCTCTTGGCAGAGATGGGCAAGCAGAGAAGAGCTGGGCTCTGGCTAATCTCCACAGCGTGTCTGAGTGCTTACATGTGAGGGTGGGAGCCTCGCTGCATACGCCACGCTTTATCTGGGTTTCAAGACAGCCTTTGATAAAGAACCACAAGGCAGACAGCGGCGGCAGCTGAAAGGGATCAGGGATCAAGGTAGCGAAGGAAGACCTGGCTCCAAATCAAAAGGACCTCGGTGGCTGTGCTGAAGGGTTGGCTCCTGCTCGAGGTGGGATGGGGATGTTCCCTCCTCTGCAGAGCAGGGGAGCGGAAAGGAAGAGGGGAAGCGAGGCTGCAGTATTGCTGTGCACCCTTCTTGCACATATTTTGCTGCACTCATTCCCTTTGCTCGGCCTCCTGCAAAGACCTAGCTTGTCTCCAGCAATGGTTTGTTCTGTCCAGCTGGGCCATGGAGAGCGGAATGCCATACAACCTGTAGGCATGTGGTGCTGTCCCACAGCACATCCAACACCCCTGCAGCTCAACCATCCCCTTTGCTATTGCCCCAGGTGTGCTCTTGGCAAACATGATCCTTGAAAGGAGGGAAGAGATTCAGAAACTCAGGATGTGCTCAGAGCAAATAAGTGTTTTAGCTGAAGTGCTGAGAGCTCTTTCCCTGAGTGCTTGCGGTAAGCTCCATTACCACCGGGGCTCGGGACCTTTGGTGCTCTGCAGGCGGGGAGAACGCTCCTTAATGCCAGATTGGAGCTGTCTTTCGTAATGCAATTATTCCTCAATAATCTCGAAATGGAACACAATTAGGAAAGGAGGAGGGGGGAGAGTGTGCAGTGGTAGTCGGGATCTGTAATGCATGGGCTGTGCTGGCACTGCTGGGACGCTGGATGCAGCCCCTGGCCAAGGCCACGCGCCGTGCGGCATCTCCACACAGAGCCGGCTGAAGCCTTTACCTTAACAGTGAGGAGTAAAGAGGAGGGTTTGGGGTTCTTCTTTTCCCTTTCATCTTAAAAAATAATTAGGCGCAAAAGTGTTTCGGAAGAGGCTTGCAAGCTTTAAATCAAGCTTCTGAAGAGCCTGATCAAAGCAGCGGCATCTCCATCTGCAGAACTCCCCCGGGTTACAGAGCTGTGCCGTCGTCCCTGGATAACCCTCCCTGGCCAGAGGGATCTGAGGGATCTGAGGGATCTGAGGCCAGGATGCAGGGATCATAAAATCACCGAATAGTTTTGGTTGGAAGGAACCTTAAAGGTCGTCTTGTTCTACCCCCTGCCATGGACAGGGACACCTTCTATTAGAAGCATGCAGAATCCATCCATGGGTGGAAGCACCCAAAAATCTAACAAAGAGTTTCCTTCCTAGGACTGATTCTGAAACCCCTGCTGGTCTATGTTGTCCGTATCTTGTACCCCTGCAGGCAAAAGGTTTATTTCAACTGATGATTAAATGCAGCCGGTGTTGGGGGCTGAAGGATGGAGGAGAGTCTGTGTGGTTTGGGGGGCTCTGCATCCCTGGGTATGGATGGAGAAAACACCCCCAGACCCCCTCTGACTCTAAAGCTTTAGGACTTTCACTGGCTGGGGGAACCACGGAACTCCTGGACCATGGCTGGCTTTGCTTCACCCATCCCTGGACAGACACTCCCCCCACTCCCAGACAGACACCCCCCAGACAGACAGCTCACCAGTTTCTGGGAAATCTTAGCCATGGAAAAAAAATTCCCAGTCCTGAGTGACTCATGGGGGAGATAATTGCCTGCACTGCTTGTTTTTCTTCCTACTTCTGCCTAAAGAAACCATCATCTCCAGTGCCTGGCACTGGGACACCACAACTTTCACCATTTCCCTTTGTTTTGTCTGAATTATTCACTCTTGGGGGGGGATGGGGAGCAGAGATAGGGGTTTTTTCTTCTGCTGCCAGAGTCCCCCGGCGGCAGAGCAGGGCTGGGGATGTGCCTGGTCCCCGGAGGAGCCACCCCACTGTGGGGTGGCTAGAAAGGGTTGTGCTGGCAGACAAAAATCTCTCCCTTCACCCCATCCAGTGATTTCATGAAACCTGGGGCAGCAGGATCACCCCTGGGGCTGATTCTGGATCCCACTGGGCCTGTAACTTGGGCTGAAGTCGGGGCAAGAGCCACAAGCGCTGCGCACATCCCTCCCCAGGAAGGCAGCAGCTTTCTTTTTCTCTAGGACTGAGGCTGCAGGAAGAAAACAAAAGCTTTATAGGCAGCCCCGAGCTCACATGCCCACCTCTTCTACCTCAGGGCTGCCAATGGCGAGCCCAGCCTGAGCGCCCTGGCCTGGCAGGGACTGTGGTACCCCAGCACCCGCCGCAGCCCGGGTCCTCCAAACACCCCCCACACCATTGTAAAAGTTTTGCTGAATCAGATCTAAACCAGGCCTGGAAATTCCTTTGGCATGAGCTGAGCTGGGGATTTCAAACCACATATAGCTATTTCATTGCAACGCCTGTGCTTTCTTTTAAATATATATGGGTATTTTGATTTGGGGAGGGCGGGGGTTCTGCTGCTTTCCCAGCCCGTGGGTTTTGTAAAGTCCCCATCTTGATGCTGCTCAGCATTCCGGGGCTGCCCCACTCCCATACTAAAAGCTTTTCCCTTCTGGCTGCTGGCTCATTAATACAGCTCAATTAATGCTTACTCCCCTGGTGTCCAAAGGTATTGGATTCCCAGTCCCTTCTCGCCCTGCTCCGCTGTGGGCACAGTCCTACTGAGAACCAGGACTGTTACCCTTCTCCGGGGTTAAAAGGTTTTTTGTGGAGATTTTTCCTTTTCAGGCTTGGGGAGTGGGGATTTCTTATGGGAGCAACACTGCTGCAGAATAGAGATACATAACCTTTGTCTTGGCTTTACCTCGTGACTTGGAGAGCACGTTTAAACACATAAGTGAGGGACATGGGGTTGGTCACCCCACAACCACCACCCTGTTTCCCAGGGGGAGATCCTCCTCGTGCTGCCACAGGAGCATGAACCAGCTCTGAAACCATGAGAGATGGAAACTGGGCAGGCGGGAGAGTTTTTCCAGGATGGGATTAAGATGTAATCATTTCCATCAGAGCCCCTGCCTAATATGGCTGGACAGGGCTCCTGTCCCACAGCCCTCCAGTCCCCTTCCCCTGCCCACTTCCATGGAAAACACCTTCACAGGGAGACACTGGGAGCTTTTAATAGAAAATCAGAAGTTTAAATTGGCGTAGCAGCAGCTGAGGCAGTGCTTGGAGCCATGCTGTGCTGACAGTTTATTTAAGAAAAAAGAAAAAAAAAAAGGAAAAAAAAAGAATAATAATAATATTGAACATGCAAAGCAGAGTGAGGGAGAAGGGGGCTGTTCCAGCAATGCTTCCCATCTCTGTTTGGGGGAAACTAAGGAAACACTACTTTCAGGCTCAGAGTAATGGGACATTTAAAGTTTAAATTGCATTTCCTTGCTGTTTGACTAGCAGAGGACGTTTGGGTCTGGAAACTCGGCATGGCTTTAGAGGTGGCATTGCTCCCTAAGCTGGTGGCCCAGAGAACACCTAGCAAGACCCCAAACCCAGGGCCTTCTCCTGGGATGGTCCCCAGGGCAATGACTTAGAATATTTCCCTTCCTCCACAGGTAAAGGTGGTAGGAAGTCCCCAGAAGTTCACATGGGCAGAAATCATCCCCTTCCCTAATTTCTAGACTGCCAGGCAGACTTCTAGTAGCAGAGGGCTCCTTTTGAACAATTTCTCGTTGCAACAATCACAAAAGAGAAATGAGGAGAGGAGAAAAGGGCTGAACTGCTCCATTTGCTTTGCCAGCCTGAGGGTTCCCTGGTCGGGACAGGTTGGAGGCTGGAGGGGCCGCAGGGAGGAATGGGGCTGGGTATTGGGTGGGCTGGGCAGAGTGTCAAGCATCTGTGCTTCCATGCAGGGAAAAGACTCTCCTTTTCCTTTGGAAAGGGTTCTATAATTACCTGGTTATAATTATTTCCTACGGTCCCTAGCAGCCCTGCCCTAGCTCAGTGCTGAAGACAGCATCCCCCCACTACAGACCTGGACGTCTCCATCCCAAATATTTAACATCCAGCCTGCTACCACTTTTCTGGTAGCAAATTCTTTCCCAAATCTCCCCTGCAATTTGCGGCAGGCAAACCTTGTTTGAGTTTGAGGATTTAGCACATTTTTGCTGCACTGTTTTTTGCAGGGAGGGCTTGGGGCTGTCCGAACTCCGTTTTGTGTGGTCTGGCCACCCCTGAGCACAACATCCCACACCCCACCTCACCAGGGGCACCCCAGCATCCACCCTGCCCAGCCCCAGCAGCAGGAAGGCGTGGGACTCCCACACCCAAGGACCATCCCTGCACCCTTTCCCTCTGCCTGTGCCCCTGCACATCTGGGGCTGCCACTGAAGCTCAAGGTCGTTGGGCTTTTATGTTGTTCTTTCTTTTTCCATTTTATGTGGTTTGTGGGCATATAATGGAAGGTGGATTCTGGATGGGTTTGTTCTCTTGCCAGCCTGAATTATTAATCCAGTCGGGCTTCTTTCTTTCTCTTTTTCTTTTTTTTTTTTTTCCCCTGTAGATTTTATTTTTGGCAATGGCAAAGTCACTGGCTGGCAAGGCTGGCCCTCTCACCGGCCTCTGATTGCATCGCTCACCGAAGCATAGCCGCAGCCTGGCCCGCGGCAGCAAGAAGCTGCCAACCCTGGGAAGCGTCCAGGGGCTTATCTGCTGCTGGTGGTGCCCCTGGCTCGGCACAGCCGGCAGGGAGGAGCCGGGAGTGCCCTGCACCTCTGTCCTGTGTAATCTGTAGCGTTTTACTGGAAGAGGGGGTTGCAGGGTGAGTTAAAGCCTTCTCCTGCGGGGGGAGATGCTGCCCGTGCCAAAGGCGATGGGCACGCAGGGCTGGGTAGCCATCCTCGCCAAAAGGCACGGCGCTGGGCGATGAGGAATTAAAAGCTTGGCCAAGGCGGAGCAGGACCAGAGCTGGTCGAGTTCCCCGCAGCAGTTTCATCAGCACCCTGAGCCATCCCCAGCTCCCCCGGGCAGGTCCCTATGGGACATCCAAGCCCAGTGCGTCCCCATCCCTTGCAAGCCAGAATATGCTCGCCCCCCACGAGTCCCAGTGCAGAATAACACAGCCAAACCCACGGGGACGGGGACACGCCACCTACGTGTCCCAAGGTGGAGGGGCAGCCCTAGACATCGTCTGCCCAGGGCAGCATTGTGGGGCCCCGCAAGCCCCCCGCCCTCGCCAGGAGGCGATTGCCCGCAGGGAGGCGGCGATGCGGCTCTGCTCCCCGGGGCGCTGGCAGCCTCGGCACCCGCCGCCGTGGCTTTGGGTGGCCCTGGCCCACCCAGCCGCACCCGGGGCTGCTGCCTGCCCGCCAGACACTGCGCTCTGCTTTAATTAGCGGGGTGGTTTAATGAACGGCAGCTTGGCTGCGACCGCGGAGCCTTCCTGGCTGAGCGGCCGCGGTTTGTTATGGCTGTATCCGCTTGTCCCCCTGTGCACCCTGCGTGCCCCCTCCTCTTCGTCGCGGGGAGCAGGGCACTGGGCCTACAGTGGGGACCCAACCCTTAGCACACACCAGAGAATCCACATCAGAGGGAATGGGTGGGAGCACCCCCGCAAGCAGGAGCAATGCCAGGGAGCTGGAGGTGCCCGGCTTTGCCAGGTCTCTTCCAGAGGGCTGCTGGGATTGCCGCTCCCTTTGAAAGATGCTTCCTTTGACACCGGGGAAGGGGCGATGGACGCCCCCAGGTTTGCCGCGCTCTGTCCCCGCCTGCTGCCCCATCCGTGGGCACGCATCGAGGCATCACGCAGCTGGCTTGGGTCTGGGGGCATTTATTTATACTGGCAAGACTGGGAGAGTGTTACTAAATTGAACATCGGCGAACGGCCACTGCGGAGGGCCGGATGCTCCGTGCCATCGCGGGGGCTGACCTTGCTGTTCCCATCACACAGTGCTGGGCGAGCAGCCTCCGCCTTTGGAGTGAGAACGCGGCTTCCCGTGCGCACGGCGCTAACGAAGCCCGCTGCTAACGAAGCCCTCGGCAGCATGAGAGCCTGCGGTGAAGAGACGAAAGCACTTGTTGAAAGGGGCAGCCAGGTGGGAGCAGCTCCGGCACCTCTCCGGCTCCTCACGGCACGGCAGCAGCGCGCTCGGCTGTGCAGCACCGCCGGCACTTTGCCTCTTAATTGGTGACCCTCGGCTGGCAGCAGCAATTAGACTCCCAGCCCTCCCCTCCGCTGGGACTCTCATTAACCACCTCTGGCTTTACCCCGCCGGGAGCTGCGGCGCGGGAGGCTGGGCTGTAGTGACACGGTGCCGGCCATGTGCGCACCGCTCTGCCCACCCTGGCTGGAGCGGGAGCAGGGTGACAATTTGTAGCTGCACTAATTGGCCTCCGTTGCTGCCAAGTTGGGTGGACTGGACAGGGGGGAGGTCAGCAGACACAGGATCATCCTCCTCCTCCTTGGAGCACAGGGTGCCTGTCCCCAGGGGCTTGTGATTTGCATTTACTCTCTTCCCAGAAGCAGGTTCTGTAGCAAGTAAGCTGCCAAGGTGATACTTCACTGTCAGCTCCAGCTCCGGAGAGGGGAAGGATTCAGCAGTCAGATGGGAAAAAAGAATTTCCTCTCACTGAGCATTTGAGGCCAGATACTCACAGTTTTGGTTATACTGAACCCTATTTTATCCCTGTCCAGCTTAATGTTATTTTCCATAACTTCTACCTAAGCAGAATCAGGACACAACCCGTTAAAATCACCTTCTGAACCTGCCATTTCGTGAGACCTGAAAAAGGGGAAAATCAGTAAAAACTACAAGTGTGAACCCATCTCTGCACACCAGGCTGGGCAGCACGAACCAACCTCATCTGCTGCCTGTGGAGAGCTGAGGCTTTGCTGAAAAGCAGTGACATTGGTGTAGAAACCTGGGCCTCCAGGTGGGCAGCAACGGTCCAGCCCCGAAATTACGGCACTGATGCATCAGGCTGGGAAAGCCTGGTGAAACACAGCACCCGTCTTTCCCCTCCATCCAGACATCAGATGACTCCCCTCTCTGAGATGAGATACTCAGCTTGCCGCGGGAAGCCATTGGCTGTCAAGGACAGATCCTGGTGGCGAACAGCATCTTTGATCTCGCCGCGGTTGTTACTGGCAAGGCTGCCCTGTGGGGTTGGCTGCGAACGTGGCGCAGCAGGCTCCCTGCTCCCAGCCTCAAATATCTGTCTGTTCCACTCCGGCCACAACCCTCCCCCGGACTAGAAAGAGGGAAAATTACATGCTACGATTTGCAGATTTGGCAGAGATTAATCCCCCACGGAAGGCGCGGCTGGAGATGCCAAGGCCGATAGCGCCAGGCTGAGCGTGTCGTGGGAGCGCCCTGTCTCCCGCCGAGCCCACTGCGCTGACAGCGGGGCTGTCCTGCTCCCGGGAGGAGCTGGGAAACTCCCTCCTGCCCCGCTCGGGGGTGGCAGAGGGCCAGGCCGATCCCGTAAAACCCTGAGGGTGGATCACTCCACAGGCAAAATCATCTTGGATAAAACGTGGGAGAAAAAGCAGAGCAGTTATGCAAAAAGGGTGGCCACTCATGTAGTGAGAGAGTTTGGCCTCAACTGCTGGGGAGGGCAGCCAGGCTCAGTAGCCTCTTGAAGGGGCAGAAGGGTTGGAAAGGACAGCCAGCTCCCAGCAGACCATCAGCAGGCAGTGATGTGGTGGGTACCAACCTTTGCAGGACGATGCTGAGCGGGATGCTGGGCGGAAGGGCTGCTGGCTCTCGCAGGCTGTCAGCTGAAAGCCGAGAGGAGCCCAGGAAGGGGGAAAAAAACCCTGACGTGTGCCACATTTCATAACATGAGATGTGAAACTTTAATGGGCTCTGCGATATCAAAGAGAACAGGAAGCCCAAACCTGTAGTGGTGCATGAAACCCAACAGCAACACGCGATACCATCACACGCTCCTTCGCCCGCGGCGTCTGCCGGCGGCCCCCGAGGCCAGTCCCGCCCGCCTGCAGAGCAGCAGCTCTTTGCTTAGCTCCGAGACATGAGATACTGACCTGAAGAGCTGCGACAAAGCAGCAGAGTTCTAAATAAAAAGTGGTGATGCCCGAGGCCAGGCTCCGGCAGAGGGTGAGCGAGGAAAGCACCGCAGCTCTCGGGGCTGGCAGGTGCGGCACCGTGAGTTGTGGCCAGGGCTGTATTTCTCTGTTGCAAAGTTGAGCAGTAAATCCTGGATAGAGGATCTCATAGAGACACCAAGGGACAGTCACAGATAAAATTTATGGCTCAAAGGCAGTAGAGACATGCCATAAATACAGGAGGTGTGCAGGAGAGCTGGCCCCTGCACTTCCCGAGGGGAGGCTCATCCCCTTCCCTGTCCTCTGCTCTCGTTTTGGTTTGGCAGTCAGTGTTCATTGTTAAAATGTCCCACACTCTGAAAGGAGCTGGTTCCTGTCCCTGGCAGCACTGGGAATGGCCACAATGGGTAACAACTGCCTTAACTCACATCAGCGGCATCAGGAATAAAAAAGAGATGAGATTTGGGGTAGTGACATCTGCAAGCCCTCTCCCTGTCACCACCATCCAAGCTTTGCCACCTATGGTTGGCCTCTCCTGAGGTTTACCCCCCCTGGCTGCATCCCACAGGCTCACTCATCGTTGACCTCCACCAAAACCAAATCTTGTGGCTGTTCCCATACCCTAAGGCCAGAAAAGATGATTTCAGCTGTGTCAGCACTTATCCCAGTGAATAAATCTGCAGCAGTCACAACCTCTCTGCCAAGCGACACCAGCAGTGGCCAGTCAGGCTGTGATAGAGAGTAATGTGACAGCTGAATGTGCCAGCCCTTGGTGGGTGGCACTGGCATGGCACTGGCATGGCACTGGGATGGCACTGGGATGCAGGCTGACACACAGGCTGCAAGCACACTGAGATCTCATTGCGGGTGGGGGAAAATGAGCATCTGTACTTCTGAACAGTGGCCAGGGAATTGGAGAACATTATCAGTGGGCTGAAGAAGGAAAAGGAAAGGTCTCCTGGGAGGATTAACCTGACATTTGATCCCACAGCAGTGATTACACCCCAGGTATCTATGGGCTTGGGAAGAGAATCCAAAAATGGGTTCAAAGGGACAAAGTGGAAAATCCTGTCAGAAATGTGAAAGAATAAAAGCGGCCGAGAGGGGAACTCAGCAACATTTATCCAGGAATTAAAAATAATAATGAAGAAATAAAATTGGGCTGTTGACTTCACTTTGGAACTTTGCCCTGATCCAGGATTTACAAGCCATATATCCTTCTCATTTGGGGAAGGATTTGCAGAGCTGTGCCCTCACTCATCGCTTAAGGCAGCCGTGGGTACCACACATCTGGCTTTCCTGGGCACAGCTGATGCTTCTGCCTGGAAACCACATCGGGAGCAAAATCTGAGCCTGGGATGAGAAGTGATCCCATCCAACGGTGACAGTCACCACATCATGATGGGGCAGATACAGCTGTGACCTTGAGCCAACAACCTGTTGATAGGAAATCACAATTCCGAAAAGGAACGTGCTCCTCTAGCCCAGAATTCTGATGACGACAGCAGAGCCTTGGTGAGCTCATCACGGCAAAGACTTTTCTGTCCGAAGGCAGAGGTTCCTCTCCAAGGTCGCCATGTTCACAAGTCACAGTGGGGAAGAACAAAGCCATAAAAGAGATTCCAGGCGGGAATGCGGACCCAGCAGCGCTTCTGCTGAGAGAGGCACACTGCTCCGGGACTGGAATGGATCTGCGGTAGGAGAGCAGCAGAACTCAGGTTCCAACAATCCTAATCCCTTGTCCGGCAAGTGAGAAAACCGCGGGCAGAGCCCTGCCCAGCCCCACGCGTGCGCCACCGGCGGACGCAGCCCTGGGGGCAGGGGGTTAATTACACCAATTAGCTCCAAAGCAATTAACGCCCCCCGCGCTCGCCGTGCCCGCGGCTCCCCCGGGCCCCCTGGCGGCCGCGCGGGGA
>VWPU01006759.1:0-42022 GCA_013398955.1 Callaeas wilsoni
CCTGTCCAAACCGAGACATACATATTTTATTAATGGCCTAGAAAATATGCTTTTTAGCATATAAGACTGCACAATTAATGTCTGAGGACTACATTATTGCTACAACTTCATGCAGTGGCAAAATAGATCACCTTTCCTGAGCACTTAATGAACAAATACCACTGCAAAAGCACCCTTTATCCTCTGTTAGAGTCAGCGCAAAGATACTGTGCTAATACTCTGTTATTTGTATTTAAAGAAATGCACAGCACAGACAATCATCCTATCA
Organism: Callaeas wilsoni; assembly: GCA_013398955.1. NCBI lineage: Eukaryota > Metazoa > Chordata > Aves > Passeriformes > Callaeidae > Callaeas > Callaeas wilsoni. Next base: position 269 of record VWPU01006759.1, read on the forward strand.
AATAAATCTATTGGTGTAGTAGAGTGCAAGTTTTTCAATGAATTGTTACTTACCTGCAGCTTTTTGATCTTTTGAGGTGTGTTTGCATGAGGTGCTGATCCAAGGAGTCAATGAGCTTCGACGGCATTCAGCAAATCTCAGAAATGTGATCTCTCAGGTGTTCTGTGTTTCAGTCAATTGGAGACCACTTTATACATAACAAAGACCATGACTGAGAAACAGGAAGTATCATAGTTCTGCTCACATCTTTTCGGAAAACCAGATTTGTCTTGTTAAATACTGTGCCTGAATGCTGATCAGGAATCCTGCCATTGAATTTAGAATTAAAAATAAAACTAACAATCAAAAAAGGCAAATTCTTTTGATTCCAAAGCCTTTAATTCATGATCAAACATAAACCTTAAATGAGAAATACTCTCATTAATCTCATTTTATGATTTTCAGATTTGTCCTCCTACTATGCATGTCTTTTCTTTTTCTTTCCCTACTTTTCTCCCCTGAACCTCTGAGGTACTGTTTCACCTTTAAAACTAATAAAACTCTTTAATCATCAGGCTGTTAATTCAAATATTTCTTTTTCACTAGTGAAGAGAATTAACATTTTCTTCACTTTCCTGTAAGGGATTTGCAATCATCCACTAAGCAAGATAAATAGAAGAAAAATCACAAACTACCCGAGGCCGAGAGTTTTGTACTTGGGTGCTTAATGACAAGCACATAAATCCATATATAAGTAACCAAATAACCCAATTTAAAAAAGATACAGAACTTCCAGCAATCCCCATTGATTTCCCTAGTCACTTTGTTTTCTTCATTGCTAGTGAAAAATTGAGTAGTTATACACAATGCGTAACTGTGGGTATTCACATTTGAAAATATTTACTTCAGAAAAACTATTCTGAGAAACTTCTACCCCAATATAAGAAATGAAAAACATCACAATTTTGATGACAGCTGTAAATTATGGGATTAAGAAGGTAATTTCTTATATCTTATATAATGTCAAACCTGTTGATTCATGGTGCCACTGAGTTGTGCATATTAACCTGAGGGATTTCAGGTAAATAGCAAATAAAAGTCTTCCTTAATGACTGGTAAATCAAGGCATACAGGTCTGCAAAGCCTAAGGTAGCCACTGAAATCAAATCACATTTGATTTTGAAGCAGATAGCAAGAAAATTGTTACTAGATGGAAACTCATAACTTTGTCAGATTAGGGAGTTCTCAGACTGCCATTTCTCAATGGGCCTCACCCTATAATCATTATACAACTGATCCCACACAAAGGGAATTTCTAAATTCAGGCTTCTTCGATTTTTGCAGGCAGCAAGTTTGCATCATTTCAAAATATGAGAATAGGACAGGGAATGGTAAGGAATGGCAAGACTAAAAAGTATTCACGAGTAATGGTTTGCCTTCACCCATATCCCTGCTCCTGACTCTCTGCAATCACTGATACCGTAGCAAAACTTCTCTGATTCTCAAAATGTAGGAACATACTCCATTAGAAAAGCACCAAGAAGAATTCATACCTCTAGAGCTTAGAACAAAACCTTCACCTCAAAAAAAAGAAAAGAAAAACATTCTGAAGAATGACACGTTGCCAAGTGGTTTGGCTACTGCCAGGACATTCATTTTCCTTCAAGCATTTCCCCGGTGGCTACAGAATCTTCCAGCTGAAACCTCAGTGCTCCTATGGCAATATTGACATATAGCAGAAGAACCGGTCCGACCTATCTTTGTGGGACTGCAAATACAGGATGCTGTTTACTCAGGAGTGTTATTAGCCACAGAGTCTCTGAGCTCCAGTTGTTAGTAAATATTCATTATCAGAATCTTCTATGAAAATCACAAGACGGCAGCAAATATGACGAGGCAGTCTTTTCAGTTTTTCTTACACCACTGCCTCTCAGGACTAATTAGAGCTGCTTTTGTAATTCACAAGCTATGAATTCCTTCAGATGCTTTTGGAAACACTATGTGATCTCCTCGGTGAGATTCTGCTTTGTGCTGATACGGCAAGTCAGCTAAACTTCTCAAAGTATGTAACGATCTGTCTGATTAACACAGGGAGAAAAGCCAAGCGTGGTAACAGAATAATGGTAGCTGGTTTGTTAGTTTGATGTTTCCCTTTCTCACTCACTTAAGGTTAGTTGCACATCCTGTAGAAGTCTACACTCCATTCTCCTGCTAGACTTTTTTAATTAGCTGAAAAACGCCATCTTATTTAATGACTGACCACAGCTAAGAGCTGGAACAGACTATACCTACATTGCGAAAAACAGCAGCTCAAAACCATAAGATGGGAATCCGGAATGCTGGTTAACGTTGGATACCAAAATGCACATATTCTCTCCTTTTGAAGGAAGCAAAGGATGCACAGCCACAGAGTTTAAGTCACACTTGCAATTACTCCTTCCTTGTGGGCAGGTAGGACCCACCATCAGACACATTTAAGTATGGACTAGATCACTACACAGGTATCTCCCAGACACAGATTTAGCAGGATCCAGTGCCCTTACAATCGCCCCTATGGGGGACAGCGAGCCCACAGCACGAGCGTAATGCACATTTGTGGTGTAAGTCTGGATAATTAAAAGGACCCTGCTCCTGGTGTGTCTTCCACCTTCAGATTAGAGACAAAACACAGAGAAAGTCAGCAGACCACCAACAGAAAAGGGATTTTTTTTTTGCTGAGGCTGACATTGGGGAAAAATAAGAGAAAGCTTATTGTGAGAAAAGCAAGACAAGGCATCAGCAGGAGAAAGGGCATGGTGGAGCTATCCATGGCCACCCATGCAGATGACCAAAACCCAGCTGCATAAGGAAGGACTGGACCCTGAAAGAAAATTATTAGATCTAGGGTTAGCTGAATATAATGGAAAAGACTAAGGGACATAAGATGCAAATAATACCTTAGCAAGATGCAAATGGTATCTTAGCAAGATTTTGCATGGAGTTATTTAAAAGAGGCAAGATTCGAAGAGAGAAACAATACCTTTTATTAGACAAGATTGATACAGGTGGGAAAAAACCAAGCAGATCTCATATATGCTTCTCCTGTCTTTTTTTTTTTTTCAGTTATACCAGTTGACCCAATAAAAAATATAATTTCCTCCAAATCATCTCCCTCTTACATCCTGAGAGAATCACAAGTGCAATAACTTTTTACTATCATGCTGATTTTAAAATATGATATTTAGTCTTTCCTGTAAACATATTTGGAATATGTGAAGAGTTGATGGATATTATAGTTGTGTTTTCATGTTAACAATCTCCTTACTAAATATTATTGAAAACAGAACTAATCAGACTGGGATTTCTTTTCTTGGGTTTTTTTTTCCCTTCAGTCAGCTCCTTTGGTTGTAAAGTTTCTCTGTTTTGCTTAAAAAATAAAAATAAAATATTGAGTAGGAAGAAGCAATATAAATGGATAATGAAAGCAAATTATTATCAAAATGTTTCCCCCTTCACTGCTACAATAAAAACAAATTGTATTATGCTAACAAAGCTAAATTGTCAAATACAGAACTACAATTTGGTTTAATATACCATTGCACACTGCATATTCAAAATGTCCCAAAGTGTCTTATAATAGTAAAAAACCAGCCTTATTACCATATGTGTCTGATTTCGTTACCAACCAAGCACTAAATTGAACAATTAACCATCCAATATATTTATCAAAGCTTTCCGGGTTTTCTTCTCCTGCAGCTGTATACAGAGCTGTAATCCTGAAATTTTTATTTTGTTTTGGGTTAGACCGTAATTTTGAGTTTTAAAGTGCAAGAATTGATCAAAAACTACATCAGCCACTCCAAGTTTAGCCTCTGGGGTTACATCCCTGTGAGTGCATTAAAGAGAGTCTGTGAAGGTTCACAGGCACTGGGCAGTAATTGCCCACACACCAGCTCGCAAAGAGTCCCCAAGCCCACTTTGTGACACATGTCAAACCCTCCTGGGAGGTTGCATATAGCTACCTTATTCTGGAGTCTGCGGGACTCTAGGGTTTACAGTCTTCTGAGTCTGTAAGACTTCAGTTGCAAGAGATTAGGCACTGGAGAAGTTTGTTTACAAGAGCCATAGCCTCTGTACCTTTGAAACATATATTTAAAGACAGATTTTCGGAAGAGATCTACTGTAATGTAAAGACCAAAATATTCAGCCAGATTTGCAGAATTTTACCATGAAGATGTCAATCAATTCTAAAAATCCCTGTCTTTTTCATTTCATTCCTAAAAGGAAGAAAGAATATTTCGGAAATCTGATGCTCCAGTATAAAGAATTCATCTGAGACTAGCTGTAATGTATACAATTTCTAACCAAGTTTCATCTGAGTTATTTAAACCCTATCTCACTCTGTTCAAAATGAGAGTTCAGAAATCTCAGAGATAAAGGTTCTTAAGCTTGTCTCATTTCTGCTGCATCTAACTTTTTCAGCTGCCTGATCTCAGTCCCTACCAAAGTATTCTCCAAGTTCGTATTTGGGCATGGATTTTTTTTCAGTGCAGCCATCAAACCAAACTCAAAGAAAGAAAGAAATTAATAGTTTGAGTCACACCAAATTTTTAGAAGTTTGTAGCATACTAAACTCTAATCCACCTAATGAACTTAACTCTTAACCCCACTGAAATTCACATTCACCCCTTTAAAATAAATCCTGCTCTGCATCCACAGCTAATCCTACAGTATAATCTCCTGTGCTGCTTACTTTTTGAGGTCTATGCACAACTGCAAGATGAATCTTTCAACTGCCCATTGTAACACACCCTGTTCAGTACTTTTGTGAACCACTGGCATATTCCTGACAAAAATGCAAGAAGCTAATACCAGTATGCTCTCTTCCTCCACATAGCTACATCTAGTACTCAGATAGTTATTTCCACCTGCTGGTACCTTCCATCAGTAATGTCTTTTCCTGGTAACATTTTATCTTCATTTCAACATACTGAGGTCTTGGCAACACACACAGTAGATGTTGATCACGTTCAGCTGGGGATCTTTTAATGTACTGGGTTATCTTGGCAAGATATTCTGCTGCTTTTCTTGCCAGCAGCTTGCATATGCTACTAGCCTCTAAATGGTTTCCCTCCACACCAGTGGGATCTACTCACCTTCCTCTGACCCAGGCCCGCTGCTTACCAGCACTGCCAGGACTATACTGAGTCTGGGCCACAGGGCAGATGAAGTCCATCTGGTCACTGATGTAATGCTCTCTGTAGCTTCTATTGGCTCCTCCTTCATCCAGCAGCTCCACTAAGACCCTTTGGGCCTGCCAGAGATGCAAGTTCTCTAAATGTCTTGAAGAAATCTTGCAGGGATGTCGCTGTGATATCTAAGGAGTGCAGGCAAGCGAATCAGGACACCTGTAGCTCAGATGGAATGTTAGTGTTATTCCATGACTACGCACCAGTGCAGACTTATCATGCCAAATACAACATAATACCTTCTAGGGGGACTTCTATGGCCGGCTTACCAACTCAACATTAGCCACCTGCTGTCACTGCAAAGGCAGATTCTGAAGTCAACTTCAGCCAAGAAAACTCCATGCAACAGCTCAGCCCATATGAAGAATATAGCCCAATCTGGAGCTTTCTCTCCATCTATGCTATAAAACTCATTTAGTTTTCACCTGAGTACAAATTGTCATCTAACAACTCTTATACAAGGGAAGTTTCAACTTGAGCACAGCTTCAGGGCCACACTCACATCACCATCAATCCTTTCTATGCTCTCCTGCTTTTTCTTCCTGGAGTTGTAGTAGACACAGTTCATAAAGTTGTCCTGTTTCCCATTTTATGGACTCTTAAGGAGCCTTACTCACTCCATCACTTTCCTCAGCACTCACGCTCAAGAGCAAGACTTCTGAATTCTCAGATTGTCTGTCTCGTACCATTAAACTTTTATCTTAAGACCTTGTACTTGTTTTGCACTACTTACTTGTCTCATTTGATCCTTTTTAAATATTTTTCTGTACAGTTGATCTCTTCTTGTTATTTGCCTGCTTTTCTCTAAGGCTAAACAAGATTTTGTGGCATCTCACCTGTAAACGGATGTCAGTGGTCATACAAATGATTTTCCTTGGCTCTAATTAGTCAGTCAATTATGCTTCCAAAGCAAAATAAGGAGGGCAGAGATCTCATCTTGGTAACATACACATCTATTCACTCCAGGAACATGCCATGGGGCAGGCAAGTCTGGTCCATCAGGGACAGCACTCTAAATCTTTAACAAAGTGTCAAATAATTCCTTTCATAAACCTATCAAATTCCTTTTCTAAAACCTTCGAGAAGGGGTTTTTCTCATTGCCCTGATAGCTGAAAACTTTATTCTAATTTCTAAATTTTTCTCATTAACAGACAACATAGACCTTTTGTTCATTTATCATTGTTCTTTGTCTTAACGTGGTTTTTTATCCCTCTGTAGTGTTTACTCTCTTGATGTGTGTGTGGATGGCACCCATCTCTGCTCATCCTTAATGCTGCTAATCTAAAGAAAGCATATCCCTTTAATCTCTGTTTGCAAGATAGGGATCTCCATTCTCTTAGTTACTCTAGTAGCATTCCTTCCTATCTTTTCTAATTTGAATTATCTTTCTTGAGTAGGGATGATCAGAAGAGCACACAGACTTCCACATCCATTGCAGAGAAGCCCCTTCCCTTCTGTGTCGCAAATTTCTCTCCCAACAAAACCCAGAATCCCAATGCCTTTCTCAAAGTAGGACCCCTGGTGTCTTACTGCCATTATGTAGGGAATAGCATACGTGAATCCTGCATCTTGATCAAGGACTTCTACTACTTCTTCATTTCCATTTATGAGGCTTATTAAAGTCTTGTTGGGATCAATAATGTTGAATGTGTCTATGAGCTCTTCTCTTTCTCCGTTTCTGCATTATTATAGGCAAGAATCTCAACTGGGTTTTCATTTTTTACCGTCAATAACCATAAAAAAAATACTACCGATTTTCTTTTATTTAATCCCACCTCCTTTGTCAACTCAGTTTGAGGACTTGTCCTTACTTCTTCCTCTTCTGTGCGGTAGTCAGAAAATGCAGTGTCTTGACAGACCTAAAATCTTAAATGCTGCCAGATGTTTTGCTTTTGTGGTGCAGAGCACACTACTAAGTGTGCTCTCACTTGACTGACCACTGGCAATAAGGTTCTCTTTCAGACCTCTAGCAGTGCCCCAGAGCAAAAAGATCACATTTTAGCTATCCTTTTCCAACTCGTCATTCTTTCACGTGTCATCTCATCTTCCAAATCCCTTGCTCACGTCTACAAAGGAAAGCCACAGTCCAGCTTGACAAAGGTACACACAGCAACATGGAACAACTCACCCAAAATGTTGTGATGCACATATAAAGGCACTTTTGCTTTTCAACTCTTAATCTGCACTTTAGGACACATGGGAAAGTTCTTGTACCACAATAGTTGTTTGCAGCAGATTCTCTCCAGCACACTCCAGCCCTGGAAGACAAACTTTTTCCCCAGTATTTTCACTCCTGCTGCCTTCAACCACTTCCAAACCAATCATTATGGCATATATCAAAACCTTTTCTTCTGAAGTTCTGACAGATTTCTGGAGAAAGGTTGGGGGCTTATTCATTTAATAGACACCAGGGAAGACCAACTCCAGGTTTAAAAATCTTTGAGTAGCCTAAATGAAGTTATTTTTTCCCTGCTTTATCCTTAAAGCTGAAATAGCCTTATTTTCTTAATAGCTTACCCCAGCTTGTTTTCTTTCACAAGCAGCAGCACTTTAAGTAGAGAGCCCACACTGTAATAATTTACTTGGGGAGAACAGATGGAAGTGGAGAGGGTCAAGGCTGAGTTGCATGCTGTGGCTTTTTGTGTGCATTCATCTGTGCTACTTTTCCATTTTTGACAATGTAATTCTAAGACTATTGGTATTTTTTCAGACAGCAAATTATAAAGTTAAAAAGGTAACAGTGCTTAGCAAATAGATCAGTCATAAACTAAATTGTACTACACTGTGCCTTGTTATTTGAGTTAGCAGGTCAAATTCTTAGTACTTTTAAGGACTTTAGAGAGCAATTTGTGAGGAAAATGGGGAGAAGATAATTTACACAATTTCATCCATGCCTCTGTTTTGAAAATTGCCTCAGTTAGTCCTCTAACGTATATAAAGTTGTCTGAAGACTGCTCTTCTTCCATCAGCTGCCAGCAGCTTCGAGAAGTCACAGCACAGAAAGGGAAAGGAGAGGTACAGTGGGATTCCAGTCACACAGGTAAATAATGCAGTTCATCAGTGATGATCCTACTTAATATTCTTCACTAGCTTTTCAGAAGGATCATATTAAAAAGAATGTAGGCATTTTGGTACAGAAACAACTAAAGCAAATTTCTTCCTATATTCTTGCCTTCATTTCTAGATTAGTTGTAGAGATGGGGAAAGGAATATGTTGGCATAACATTGCGTGTCTCTCAAATATATGTACAAACTGTGAAATTTTTTAAATCCACATAAGCCTGGCATTCATCTGTGAGGGTATCTGTCTATGTTATCCAGCCTGTTGGAACAGGCTGCCCAGGGAAATGGTGGAGTGGATGTATATGTAGCATTTCTACAAACACAGTGGACTTTGCAATGTTAGCATAATGATTTGACTCGATGGCCTTAAAAGTCCTTTCCAACCTAAATGATTCTCTGATTCTAAAAGAAAGAGGAAGACCAGCATAAGAGCATGATTTCTGACTGAAAACGTGTACTTGGTTGTTATAGTGACTTGACTTTTGCAAAGCTCGCTTTGTGACAAACTAGAGGTCTTTTGCGTTAGCGGAGGATCTTTTGAGAAAAGATGTAAAATTATATGTGCAAGATATATAATTGGAGAAGTTACAAAAAATCTTCCCTTTGTCTTTGTAATCAAATTAAGGCAGCAAATACTTTCTGAGTCAGTGAAAAAAGCAATAAAGCACATTAGTCCAAAAACTTTTTTAAGCTCCCCATAGATACAAATAGAGGAGAGATTTCTTCTGGCTTCTCAGCAGCAGAGGTAGTTTAGCTGTTGGGGGTGTTGCAGTCTCGCACACATTCAGATTCAATATTCTGCCAAGTTCCCTATCATGTTGTTTTCTTAATAGGTAGGGCATGGAGGAGAGGATTGAACATTTTATCAAAAAGACTCATAACAAGGTCTCTTTGGTTGACTTCCAAATGTCCTTTGTAAGGGATCACATGCTTCTTTCCCCACTCCATAATTTCTTTCTGAAAAGGGGAGATTTAATACACCTAGAGAGGCAGGAGCATGTGTGAAACTCTTGTCAACTGCTAACAAAGTGTCTTGATGCAGACATTAATTTGTACAGTGTACTTGCTTTTGGGGGAAGATCAGTTTCACACATGTCCTGCTTATTTTTCGCTGACCTTTGAAGGCTAATTCAACATGTATACTTGATTAATTTCATGATCCTATCCGATCTGCACAAAGTGCTCTGTTTGAGCATGTGTAATTAGCCATCTTTTCTTTGCTCTGTTCCTATAGCCTAAATGTAATGAGAAACATAATGCTTTCCTAATGTGCTAGAAATTTTATAGGGTTTTTAACTGTCATTTTGATTTGCTGTTACTGTATGTTCTTTTTTGTAAACTGATCCATTCTTTCTCTCTCAAAACCCCAGAAATTAAACCTTTCAAAAAAGCATTCTTTTCATCCACATCTAGCTAATATATAAAACGTATATATATAACACCACCATAGAATACATATGCACAAACACACACACACAACATATGTCTAATAAAAAATTTCCTCTCATTATGCTTCCCTGATGCCATATTTGGGTGTTAAATTCAAGCAAAATTCCCCAGACCAAACATTATTCTCCAACTCAGATTTGCATATGTACAATCAACAGAGTGGCCAGCCAACACCCAGTCTCCCACCTTATCCATAAAAAATGTGTTCTGTTTCTGGGACATGCGTCTCAGTTTTGCAGTCAGTTGCACATGTACGAACCAACAGACAATGAATGTGCCTGTAGAGGCTAATGCATATTTCTCTGACAAGAGCTGCAGAAGCAAAGATCTCCAGTTTGGCAGAAGAAGGAGCTCCATTTTGATCTGCTCAGTAAACATGATGCACATATCCCAATCTAGATTTTTATTGTGTGTTGACCCTGAGATAAAAACCCTGACGGAAAATTTTGGGCACTAGCAACATGTTTTCTACAGCCTGATCATGGGTAGGGACTACAGTCCTCTTTTTCACAGGTTGACAACAATCTTTCCTGAAATATGACTTCTTTTAAACCTTTCAGAAGAAACCTTCTTCAGAAGAAGAAAATGTCATGGGTTATCACCATTACTGTAGCCACATAATGATTAAGGAATCTCCACAACAATCCTGAAGCTTATGCTATTATGATCAAATAACAAGCCCTTCACCAGCATAATGAGCACTTCTGTAAATAAAAGCCCAATTTATTTTTTTCAAGCCTTCTCTAACAAAAGCCTGTCCCTTCCACAGATCCACCTCCTCACAAAAGCCAGAGAGATATAATAATCTTTAATGTGATTTGCCCAAGACTCTATAGCCTAAGACAACATCAGGAATAAGAAATGGGACCTCCTGATTCACAGTCTCATGGTCCAGTTCATAGATCATGCAAGTAAATATATTTTGCATGTGTTTGAGAAGAAATATTGTTCATGCACAAAGTTATTGTAACCTTCTGAAAAATGTCGTAACTTGTGGAAAGGACAGTAAAGACACTTAATGAAAGAGACTGTAAATAAATATCCATTCCTCTGGAATAATGACTAAACAATCAGGAGATTGATTTTACAGTTTAATGTTTAATCAAAATGACTCATGCTCCAAAAAGTAAATTCTTTGTCTAATTCTTAATCAGCTCTAAGAAAGATGAACTACTCTGTACACGCTTTCTTGCATTGCTTTTCTGCATTTACAACACAAATGCTCCGGCCTTCCTCAGATTTGAAATAGGTGGTTTATCATGATCAAAGACTGCATCTCTACAACAGCACTGACTACATCTATGCTGTCCAAGGAGTGAAGGCTTTGCTTCAGCTTAGCCACCCATAAGATTGTGAAATGATATTGATTTAAAAATATTTTTCAAAGGGTGAGGATTAGCTTCCCAGGCGGACTAAATGCTGGACTGCTCCCCTATGAAAAATCCAGCAGTAAGTTTGCAAATACTTGTTTGCTTAAGAGAAATCCACATTTAAATACCTCTCATTTCCCTAGGAGAATTTATTTTCAGGAGAACTGGGTGAGACTTCTCTCTATTTCTACTTTAAACATAATAAACTTTTACAGGGAAGAGTTCATTTCAGTGACAATTCTAGGAGCAGCGTGGACTAACGGTTCGTACATTCCTTCTGCAGGCACTGGGAGTCTACAAATAGATTATGCAGATGTGTAACCACGTTTAAAGTCATGGGATCTTGTAACAGTACTTGGCTATTCTGCTAATTCCTCATGATAGATAAACAACGTGTTTCTCACTGACACTGCTCAGAAAGTAGAAGAAGATAATGCAGAAAGATAACGCAGAAAGATAATGCAGAAAGGTTCTTTAAAGCAAGAAAGGAAAGAAGAAACTTGGAGGAGGGATCCAAAGACTATGTACCCTAAAGGAAACAACATTAATCATCACAAATCACAAAAATATTTAGAAACTAGGTTTTGTGTTTGTAGCTACCTGCCCACCATACAGATTTGTTACTTAAATTACAATCACAAGCCAAACAGAGCGTGGAGATAAAAATTTAGGCAATGCCAATTGTTTTAAAATGTATCTTCTAATCTGGTTTAACTTTTTATATATTGCATGTATCTGTCTTTGGTATCTCATTTGTGCTTCACTGTCTTTCTAGTCTGTTAACCTGTCATTTATGGTCTCCAGTATCTGCTTGTTTTACACAGCTGCTTTTCTTGCTCTCTTTTCTGCCATCCTGCACCTACACTCCTTTTCCCATATAGTTTCCAAAACGCAGTGCAAATCCTCATCCTCAGATTTTGTTTTAAAGAGGGCAAAATAAGTTGCTCATCTCTGTCACTGCCTTGAGATTTTTGAGACAGATAAAGGCAGTATTTCAGAAAATAACATAGCTTCAGTTCAACCTTAACACCCTTTTGGCCAGTCTACATAAATATCTCCATATCTAAGTAGAGATTTTGTTTCACTTCCAGGTCTGAATACCCCCTCATGGTGTCTGCCGCTCCGACGCAGCACTAGTGCTGGTTTAGTTGTGTGCAGGAGAAGAATCAGTGCCCTCTCTGACACCTGAATCACTTGCTCACACCACACTATGCTTTCTCTTTCCTGGTGTAGATGTCGCAGAGGAGGAACCTATGTCAGCTCCCGTTTCTACCAGACATTTTAGCTAAGCTTTAGACCTGAATGTTTTTCTTCCCTAATCTGATCCAACTCCTTCACTGAAATGCTATGTCTTTTGGATTTAAGCATGTTGGCTGTGTTACAGTTCCAGTCTGTTTTGTGTGTGGCAGAAAACCTGCTATCATGATTTGCTTAGTTCTCCATTTGTTTTCCTCTCAGCTATAAATAAACAGTGCAAATCGTATATCTTTCTGAACTGTTCCTCCCTGTCCCATGCTAGGGACAGGAGGAAAGGACTGTGAGGGTGTAGAAAGAATCCATCCACAACAAGAGACAGGACAACTGAGAAAACTAATCTAGAGGATGGCACATTTTGGGGCAGTTGGTGTCCTCAGGAACAAGATAAGGACAAATGTTTTCTTTTGTCAATCCCTGCAAATGTGATTTCACTGTCAAAAGTCAACTGTTCTCTTTGGCACATTAAGAACTGAAAAACAGGAGAAACACCAGTAGAGAGTAAAGCATTCAGAAAGGGGGTCGGGGAGAGAACATTAGCTCAGCTCTTTACTACATGTCTTGAAGACAGACCAAAGAGGGCATTATTATTGCCATCTCACACGAGAAACCCACCTGTGATTTTCATGTGAGAAACACATTCCAAAGTTTGAGAAGTACTGCAGGGACCACAACTCTTTCGTGGCTGGGTGTGACTTCCCAGACATGAAGTGCTCTGCTACCAATCCATCAGAAACTAAACAGGCAAGTGTGAAGTTGTGAGGTTAGCAAACAAATGTGTTTATGTAGCTTATGCTGCACAGCAATGACTGGCAAAGAGAGATTTTACAAAATGAGGTCTCTATGATCTTGAATTGCATGGTCTGGGAACATGCCGTTTTTCTTGGGGTCCTGGTGGTCTTATACCTATGGAAGTCAGGAGACAAGCACACAGCTCTTCTGATATTAGAGCATATATGTCCTAAAAGGATTTTTCAAAACTGTTCTTCAAGGCTGGTTTGGATACCTCTCCTTTTGCATTACATCAGCACTGTGCAGCTCTGCTTGAGCACCTCTCTTCCCTTAAAACCAAATTCCCAGCTGGTTGGAAATATTAACCACCTGTTATTAAAAATAAAAGTAACTTGGAACACACAGAGGGACAGCCAAGGTCCCATTGGCAAATTTGGGGAATGTTCCTTTCAGTACTGAAGAAAATAAACAGTCAGATCTGGCAGTTAGAAGCAGGAGTGATCAGGTCATTGTCCAAGAGGACATCTTCTACTTCGCTGGACATCACACCAAACATTTTTATTTTTGTACACAAGATCAGCAAGCATGAAGCCAGTTCATCTAGTATTAAACACTAGAGGCTTAGATGTTTTGCATAGCTACTTTATAATTCTCTCTTTCTGCTGATAACCAAGGGGCAATGAGCTGAAAAATCAATGAATATCATGTCAATTCAATGTATATCAATGTTGTGACATAGCTTTTATGCAAGATGAGTTTCAGATACAAATAATATAAACTTTCCATGTTGAAGCTAGGGCACTTAGCTAAAACTTCAGAAACTATCATTGAAGTTAGAATAACTATAGAAGTTGGGGGATAAAGGAGAGAGGACCCTCCAGTAAATCCTTTCAATCTCCAGATTCTGCTAATTGATCCATGACGAGACAGAAAGGTTTTAGAATTATTATCATTATCCTTCATTCATAAAACCACTGCAGTAGAAGATGTAAATGTGTGAGATTTTATAAAACTTGCCAGTACTTACAACAAAACTTCCAACCAGAAAATGTATTGGTCCTTTCCTCCCTGTGGCATACCAATTTCTCAGGTCTATCAACTGCTCAGCCACTCAATAAGGCAAATAAATGTCTGCTTAGGTCCACTGATCTTTCTCATTTTTGAGCCGAGACAGATTTGAGGACTGAGTTAAGCTTGATTTCCCTGATGGATGATGTGATGTCTGTGCCCCAAAAAAAGTTTCAGAAAATTCTATATTTGGCTCAAAAGTCAGTATTTCCCATATTGAAACATCAGCATTTCAGGCTGCACAGCAAAATGAAAGTTGTATGCAGAAAGAACAAAAAAAATACCCCACCTCCTAAAACCTGTAAAATTAGGAAAAAATATAGAATTCCTGTGGCTGTCTTGCTCATTTCTTGACTGACTGATATTTGTTGTTAAAAAGCAGTGCATGGAGGATTAGCCAGAGCAATTTGTGGATCACACAGGCATCCTACATTCAGTGCTGTTCTCCATTAATGAACTAGTAGAACATGAATAACAGGGCCACACACTACTGACTGCTGTGTACAAAGCAAGACTGCTTTCACACTTATGAAAGAGTAATGACCAGAAATAGGAGGAAATAAGCAATTTTCATCCAGACTTTTTCAAGTTAAAGCGACACCAAGATATTAATCTCTTATTACACTATGTAAGCAAAGCAATGTTTACACAAAGAGTAAGAGATTGTGCCCCAGGACATGAACTAGCTGCTGCTGAAATTCAGAAGAAAAGTTCTGCTGAGAATCTCCTCCTTAATCGACTGTGAAAATATTTCTTGTACCTTTCACATAGGCATCTGTCTCTGTGCACCCTGAGAGGACACTATAGTCTAACTATATCAAATGTAAGCTAATGATAAATTATTATTTTCCTTATTCTGAGTGATTCAGTGAGACCACAGCCTGAAAATTTCAGAAGTATCTTTCTGTGCTTTCTTGCCACTCCATCGATCTGATGGGTTAGTACTCAACTGTCTGTGCCCTGCATTTCTTTTTCTGACAGCTGAATCTTTCCTCATAACAAATCCTACAACAGACCACGTAGAAGTGCTTGGAGAGCTGTGCCGGCACACAAAAACGCCAGTCTGGTGTGACATTCATTTGCAGTTCCTAAGTCAGTTCTAAAACGCTCTGCCAAGTTTTTCAATTAAGGTCTAGAAAAACAAGATGCCCTTGCTGAAGACATAACCCACTCACGACATGAAGGACAGGGGTGATAAGGGGTGTTGAGTAATGTCCCCACAACAGACTTTCAAGCACCTATGCCCACCTACCATAGCAAACTTACTTACTTGCTTAAAAAAAACCAATGACACTTGTCTATACAATTTATATGTGCTCTCCAGATAAGTAAAGGTGTTTTATTTGTCAGTCCTATAGAAGTTGACAGTGGAAAACCTGTTCCCTCCTCCTACTTCCATCTTTCCCCTTTCCTTATCCTTTCTGCAGTACAAGCTTCCTCAGAGCTAGTACTCTCTTATACTGCATGAGAAAAAAGTGAAAATATGCGTCTGAATAACCTCTATATCTTTTGCTTATGTCTGTTCTTCACTTTAATTTTTTTCCACTTTCCCCTTGATGTCACTTCATCTCTTTCAGCCCTTACTGGTCTTCCTCTTTCTTACCCCACCTCTGATTGCTGCGCACCCAGCTGCTCAAATATTATTTTCCATCTCCCAAATGTCCAAACACCTGAATCTAACACTTCTTCACCCTTCCACAAACCTTCTTTCCTATCCATCATCTGCCTAGCAAAGGAGGTAGTAGCTACCATTTCTTCGTGCTGTGTTTCCTTGTTGGAGATTTTCCACATTTTTTTCCTTTCTCCCAGTTCCTGTGCTGCATACCCACTTCGTCGTCAGTTCCAGAATTGGAGAAACCCAAGAGGAGAAGAATGGTGGATAACACCTCATGAAAAGAGGCTGAATGCAGGCCTGTCTTCAATGCACACAGAAAGCACCTAAGAAATCAGTCACTGAAAGACTAATGATGGAGATATTTCACAAACCAGACAAAAGGAGTCTGAGTGCCTAATCCTCAGCTGAAAAGTCAGGTAGGTTTTCTTCCCAGTTGTACCAAGCAGGTATCAGCCTGGCATCTCATTTAGCCATGGAAAGATATCTCATCTAATAAGCACAATAAGCTTTGTTTTATACAGGGACATTTTTGCAAAATCATATCAGCCATTAAAACACCCCCAGACCTCCAAAAATCTGAAGTTTCATGGAATTAAAGAAAAAAAAAAAAGAATCCACCTGAAGGCTGTCTAGCAGAGAACATGTCACAAGGGAGAAACAGTTGTCACAGAAATCTACAGGAAACAGGCATCACACCTGCATCTTTTTGACAGAAGCTCAGTATTAGACTACTCCTATCTCCATTTCATACTAGCTACTTTTGAGATCAGATGGGTTTTTATAGGATTCAGCCTTAATACCCCCAGTAGTTTAAGACCATGAAAGAGAAAACAAACCAGGGCTGTAGCCAAAGGCTTTGTTTTTTTCTCTCTAATATTAGATTTTTTTAAATTTCCGTTGGATAGTCGGTTAAAGTTCTTATACAAACTGAAGAAAAAAACAGTCATTTTTTGTATCTTGATATTTCCATTTAGAACATAGACATAGTTTTATGTATCCTGAGTACAGAAAACCCTGCAGAAAAAGAAAATGCTACATTGCAGGTAAATGTTACATATACAGAATTTAAATAATTTTGTTATTCATCCAGATGACACAAAACTACATTACAGCACTTTTATTCCAATTAATGACACTGTTTCACAAGAATGCCCATTGACTCTAACAAGACTATTAAATTAGAGCCTGACTCCAAACCTGATGTTATTGCAGCCAAGGGTTGCACTGACTTCACATTTCAAATCAGCCCTTGGTAAAATAGGGTCCAGTATGAGGAGTAGAAGAATTTGGCTCATAATGAGGGAGTTACGGAAAGTTGGCCCCCTTACTATCCTCACACTGTCAAAGGTGCCTGGCTGATGTACAGGATGAAACCTATGCATCAGATGATTAGGGTGAAATCAACCATTAAATTAAGGACAGGAAGGGATGTTTCTTTCCTGTTCATGTTGGAAAGAGACCAACAGGGGGTAGAGAAGTTATCTGCTTTCCTCTTTATGAGACGCTGTCCTCTTTCAAGGAGTGCACCTAATGCCATTGCAGGGATCTGTGACACCAATGACAACCACAGTCATTCTTCTTTCCTTCCTGTAGCAGGTGGCAATTTTGAGGTCCTCTTTTACTCTTGTCCTCAACTGAGTTTTGTAGGTAGTAGGAAGAATTTTGGAGGTCATCAAGTACTGTCACACACTGGGAGACCACTCTGGATTATTCTGGAACTGGAAAAGTGAATTAGACCTAGTCACAACTGGTCTTCCTTGTTATGGTTGTACCTGTGATCACTCTATGCAGCACTACAGAACAGGGTGGAGCAGTTTGAAATGCTGTAATTTTAAAGAGTTGTGTAGTCTATATTTTGCTGGGTTTTACTGGAAGAGCTTCTTTCCTGTTCTATTTGGTGTAACTGACAAAATGAAGCCATGGTTAAAAAATAAACCAGCTCCAGTCGTCAGGAGCATTGTTATGCACACTCACATCTTGACAGTTTTTCACAGCTTTCCAGTGTAGGAGGAGAGTGCTTGCCACGAGAGCTGTAAATATAGTTTTTAGAGAAGGTTCCTGCTACTTTTTGGCCTACATGCATTTAAGAAGCAAAATTGAGTATGCGTATACTGAATTTTTGAACAGGACATTGTACAAATATGAAACAACAAGGAAATTAGAGCTCAGAAATCACAGAAAATTAAAACTCAATCTAAGCAAAGAAACAAAAAAGAGTAGAAGAGGCAGAGACATATTCAATATAGAGAGCTGTTAAAGCAAGGATAATGTCTTTACAAGGAGATTTTAATTCAAAAGGATAATAAAAAACAAAACAAAGAGGTAATAATCATCCATTCATCTCAGCACAAATAGTTGTTTTGCATTCCATGTGAAGATTTTGGCTGTGATATAATTTGGCAAACATATAATATTCTTGCTATTAATATGCATTTGCCTACAATGAGGAACAAGACCTGAACTATAAATTGGAATATAATTTTTTTTAAATACCTAGACAACTACTACTTGAGTCTGCAAGACCGGCAACAAAATTCCAATGAAGTACTTACAAAAGAGACAGCAAGAGGTCACAGAAATGTCAAATGCAGCACCTTTTACATGATATGCTCCAGCCACTCAGCACCACTGCAAGCTGCCAAACCAAGCTTGGGCAGAGAGGATGTTGCAAACCATAACACATCATTTCAGTGACACGCACCAGACTCGACTTGAAAGAGGACAGTCTTGGTGCTTATCAAATCCTTAACAATTTTTCTCACATTAACAGTAAGACAGAAGAGTCAAGGCATCTTTCTCAATGCTGACTTTGGGAAAATTAAGATTTTGAAAATTCAGTGAGATTACTGATAAATCCTTTAGTGCTTTTTAAACATCTGTTGCTACTCGGGTTGTCAATATTCTAATCAATATGTCAAAGGGCAAATGCCTTGCAGCAGACCAGTTGTACTTAACCCAATTCTTCCAAAATAAGTAAGTAGCCTTCAATCATTTTTCACTATATATAGGTTATCCCTCAAGAAAAATTGCATCTATATGCCTAATGTGTATATGCGACTTAATGTTATTCATGGTACTGTTTCTGAGGAAAAAAAATCAAAAACAAAAAAGCTACTGAAATCTGAAGTTCAAGTTCAACAAATCATCAAGCAAGTTCCTGACTCTAGGTTCTGCTAATAGACTTCATTTACATTTTGATATCAAGCAGTCTTAAAAAAAAAAAAAGAAAAAGTTGAGGACATCACAACAGTGTCATTTTCTTCAATCATACTATTTCCTCTTGAGAACAAAATGACTCTAAGAATCACAAGAGCTGTGTGGGTTATGATATTAGTGAAAATCCCTCTCCTTGACTCTATCTCAAAAGGTACCAAAGGAAATTTTCTACTGCATTTTGTGGCATAATCCACTATTACTTTTACAGTAATGCTGAAGTACTCTGCAGAGGAAATGTTAAACACAACAGTGTTGCTTTTACAAGCTCTAGTGCTGTGGATGCTCGCTGCTTATTTCTTTGGGTTCTTGAAACATCACATAAAAATATATGGATGTCTCCTTAGGTTCACTCCAGAGGTTCACTTCATTTGTAGCCCGCTTTCAGATGGCTGCCAGAAGAAGGTGATGAGGGAAATAGAGCTGTAAAACATACATGCAGTAGGGTGATCCTTCCCCTGGCATATCTTCCCACCTTCTAGCTTCTTTAAGTGAAGATAGATTTTCAACGGGTGTTTAAAAGAGCCAGATTTCACAGTGGTGGAATCCCATGTGTGCTGTTTTGACAACCCAGTTTGCAACCTCTGGTCTAACCCCAGCGTGGGTAAGAAATATGACACAGTGATTTAACACCGCACATTTTCTCAGTGAATCAGCACACATATCCAGGACAGGAATTTCTTGGTCCCCAAAATTATACTACTACAAGCAGGATACTTAGCACCAACATGTAATCCATTGTCCCTTCTTGGCTTGTGTATCTTTCACTCTTTGCGTAAGACAGTATCTTTTTACATTTCCATCTATTAACTCTATTTTGAATGAGGGGATTCATGTTCTTTTCCGTCTTTATCATTGGGGAAAAAATAAGACCCAAGTAAGTCATCCTCATTGCCTTCAGTAGGATTGCTACTTACTGCTGCTTACTAAGAGAAAAAACAACATTCTCCAGATGACGGGGCCTCCAAGGCAGGGTTGTCCAGCGGGATGTAGGTTAAATCAGAGCTCAGAATACATGGGTCTTCATCCTGGCTCTGTTGTTTGCCTTCTGGGTCACCAAGGTTGAAGCATTTTGCTGTGTCTCAATGACCTACCCAGTAAAAGGGATGCAAATACTTCTTGTTAAGTCTTTTCTGGTTTATGCCTTCTATAGCAATGGGTTTTGCTGTTATATGCTCCTATTTTTTATTCCAAGGCTTGTTGAGACCCCTAAGATATGCAGTGGGACTAGATGAGAAATGTAAGAAGACCATAAAGGGTCTTACAGACCACATGCCGGACAGTCATCATCTGGATTCTAACATTACAGAGGAGACAATCTTGATGAACTTTGACTGAAAAAAATAATATATTAAGAAGAAATCTGGAAAGGCAGTGTAAGGAGAGGAACTCACCACGCTCAACATAACTGCACAAAGTTTTGATGGAGATATAAAGGTCTGTGGGTCTTTTAATGAATGTATCATATTTTCATTCTCATTTATTTTATGGGGGTTTAGTTGCAGGGGGCTCAAGGAGGGGCGTTATTTGGTGCGTTTGGTTGGTTTGTTGTTGTTTGGTTTTTATAATTGGTTCAAACACATAAACTGAAAAACTAATCTGGAAAAATTTTAATCATTTAAACAAATCACTACAATAATTTTATGTCATTCTAAGCTTCTGCCTCCAGTGCCAAGACTTCAAAAGATTATTTCTTTCCTTTGGTTACAGAGCATTAATAGATGTCCAGTGAATGCAAGCAGTGGGGAAAAAGGCAACACATATACACAAAAACCGTGGGAGATTAAATGTTTACAGAAATTGTGCTGGAACAGCAAATTACTACATACATATTTTGTGAGAATTTGGGATATTGATGTGAACTGGAATAAACCCTGAAATTATGTATTTAGCCAGCCTGAAGAAAAGGAGGTATTTTGAAAACAGACTGGGAGACGCTAATATTTCCCATATTTTTGCAATATGTGATTGGACCTACCATAACAACCAAAATACTGTCTTTGCTAATTAGCTGCCCTTCAGTAGCACATTGTCTAATGAGAACATCAACCTTAGAAGTCTCTCTCAGCCTCACAGCAAAGATGTTTCAGAAAATGCTGCAGTGAGATTTGCTATTAAATGTGCCTTTCTTAATTCATCTTGTTAAGAGCATAACTAGAAAGGATAGCTAGCTCACCATCTACCCTTTTCTGCCTTCTATACCTCCTGTCTTTCCTCCTTCTGCATCATGCATACTCTGGGGAACAACGCCGACTTAATTTAATTGTACATTGCAGGGAAGAGGAACTCAGGTTTCAGTGGGACCTCAGGTGGTGACAAGTAGCAGCAGCGGCCAAGGCTAAGCTTAAAGTAGAGAAGTAGAGGTGTCAGGAAAAGATACAGAGTCCTTCTGCCTCACCCAGCTCAGCAAAGCCTGCTTCGTCTGCTCTAGTGTGAGGGACAGCACTTTGGCAAGGAAAACATCATGTTCTCCTATGAACAGAAGCAAATAAACCTGAAAAACAACATCGGGTAGGAACACAGCAGAAAAGCTGCCAGGAAGGAAGGGGCAGGAAGATTAATTAATTGAAATCCTTCAGTTTCAGGAAGCTGTATCCTTGTGCTCTGAAAGGGTGAAGCACACCCACAGACACTTTTTTTCCCAGCACTGCTACTTCAAAGCCCCACAGCAGAAATCTGCGTCAGGACTGCCCTGAAAATGAGGGCAAGCTGGGAATTGGCCAGAGTCTGGCACCATGAAATATGTTTCTCTCTTATCTTCTCTTCCGTAGGAGCTGACAGCTGCTACAGACTGAGGCACAGCATGGCCCAACAAAGAACTGTGCTGGTTATAGTGCAGCAAGGCAGGTAATACAGTAAAACTGAGTGCTTTTGAAGCAGGCTATATTACTGCCAGCTCTCTAAGTAGAGTGCAGAAACTTTGTTAATAGGGATGTTTCAAGCTGGGTTTTTTGGGAAATGACTCTGCTTTGCCTCATGTTATATCACCAGATTTGCTTTTATGCTATTCTGAATATCCCCCTCAAGTCTAAGAAATTACATGGATTATCTCTTTCCTCTGGATCTGGTGTATGGTTGTTTGTCCAATTAACACAAGTAGTGGAAAAGACCCAAATCCACAAAGCAGAATAATTACTAGAAAAAGATTTCTGAGGATCCCAAAAGCTTTGGGGAGAGTTGTGGGAAGCAGAAAACTCGAACACCATGCATGATAGTATGAACAGCCCATGGGAAATAATCCTTTCAGTAAGTCAGCATTTCCAGTTTTCTCTTATTATACGGTATTCGACATGACTTGTCTCTGAAACAGAAAACCCCAGATATGAACGAGGATTAGCTGAAATACACTGCCTTAAACCTAGCCTACTTTAGGTTGTGTCAAGCTCTGGAGAGCTGTAGACGTTATTATACCCAGAGCAAGCAAGGCTAAAGCTCCACGCTGCAGGAAGAAGGGAAAAGAAAGGAGGTGCTGAGTCAGGAAGAGGTGGATGGCAATGCCACAGCATTTAAGGAGAAGTGCCTGGCAGCACTGGTCCTCTGCAGGGCCCTGTGGGCTGCACGGATGGCAGCTTTTGGTATGAATCGCTCCTCTCACCTCGAGGGGGTGGGGGATCTAAGGAGCATGAAGATCGTTTTTCTCCCCTGCAAATAGGGTCTGCAAGTTAAAGTGCCAGTGCTGGTAATGCTAAGCGCTGATGAAGCTTTTACTTCAAAAAAGAAGTAAAAGGTGGCATGGAAAAATCATCCCACTTAAAGAGCTGCAGTTTCAGCAAGCTACTTTCTGAAAGGCAACACTCTGTTTGTCTTAGCATCTAGAGACTTAAAATCACAACCCTCTCCTCAGCAGTGTTTCTCTATTCTCTCTCCTTTTTAGCTGTCTCTTCCTGGTGAAAGGATGACCCCAGAGAGTCCAGCTCTGCCACGGGCACGCAGCCCGTCCTCATTTCTCTCTCCCTCCTGACAGCCTCCAGCAGCCCTCGGGGGCCTTTGTTTCCCTGGCCCCCAGCGATGCTCAGTCTCCTTGCTGCCTCCTGCAGCCCCAAGCCTGTGCTGCAGCCAGTCCGCATGGTTCATTCCACAGCAGCAGCTGTGATACAAATTAAACAGAAGCAAGGAGCCACAGAAGATTTCGCAAGACCAGAAAAACAGAAAAGAGGAATCATTTCCAGAAGTGGTTATTTTTAATGTCAAAATGCAAGTGTGGAGCTGTTTTGGCAGCAGAACCATGGAAAATGAGAATCTCAGAAGTTAGGCTCCATGCAAATTTAGGCTCCATGCCAAGCTTTACCCTGTTTCTTCCAGGTGTGTTGAAGAAATTTGTTTCTTCTCTCTCTTTGCCTGACAGCTGCATCACTAGCTGGAAATAAGATATGGGATCTCAATTGCCGTTGGCACCTCACTTATTGAACACTTACTTTATTTCCTGCAACCAGTGCGTTACACTTGGGATTCAAAATGTGGAGACAACGGGTCAATTCAAGAAAACAACACTCAAACTGATTCCATTAAAACACTAAATATATAAAGGAATATCTTAGCCAGAATAGAAAGAAGCAATAAAACATCACCCTCATAAGAGGATCATAATTTTGCCTGCCTCCAGTCATTTCATCTATACAAATGAAACGTTTTAAATAAAGCCACATCCCATGAACATGACAGGGGCAAATCTACCCCTCGGAGGATGGAGAGTGAGTGCATAAACCAACCATTATCATATCAGCACTACTGGCATATCTCAATAAACCTATCTAATGCAACTACTTCAAACACAGTAAGCTACTATTACACTTCACTGCACAGTCTCTCCATCTGAAAAGGTTATTGTTGTTACAGTCTAGATGCTACTCCACTTAGCTCATCCTATGAGAGATGCTAGATGCGAAAGTGGAGATTATTACCAAGATAACCCCTCTGTCAGTCCTTGTAAGTTTCTCCTCTGATCTCATCCAAAAATAAGATTACCCAGAGGCTTTAATGAACTATACTTAATTGATGTCTGGTATTAACTGCACCTTCATGAGAGAGATAATATCTTTTCCCCAGACACATATCACTCATACCCTCACATAAATCTAGTGTTTGTTGAGTGGGCCCATTTATATCATCTTACAAAATGTCAGAGAGATCAGTTCTTGCTCCAGTTTCTAATTTCCTGATATAACGGATATGCACATCCACAGTTGCCAGGCAGCAGATCTCAGGCTGTAGCCTCCACGGCATTATTCTTCCCAATTTCCACATTAATTATTGACAGGTTAAAATATATTAATTAGTAACAGCCAGGAACAGCACACTTCATTGTTAAACACTGGGATTACCTGGCATAGCAAAAGAAGGCAAGGAATCTTTAGGGCAATATCTGAAGGATTGATTGAAGCAAAAATGTACAGAGGATATCCTCTGAGGCAGGAGTTCCTTTTTCCAGCAACAGGCATGTCCTTTCTCCTTTGTATCTGTATCACTAGCACAGGCTCAAGCCTTATGCTGTGTAGAAAGAGCCACAGACAGGACAAATAACTATGTGAACCCCTACGTCTGCATGGTCCTGAAGAATGGCCAACACGGCTGAGGAAGGGCAAAAGTTGGCAGGTTCAGCTTCTCCTTCAGAAATACCTTTAAAGCATCATCCAAATCTGGGCCAAAATATTAGCAAAATTCCAGACAGACACAGCCCATCTGAGTTGAGTGTTTCTGAAGAGGAGCTTGGTCATCTGAGGACCACATGGTGTTTCTGCTTGCCTTAGTGCATGTCTGTTACTACTTTATGCAAGAGACTGCAGGAATAAGTATTCCTGATGAAGGCTTAGCAACACAAGAGCATGAGAGGAAAAGGGAGACAACCTGCCACGCTTGGTAGCAGTCCCTGGAAGGACCACATTCCTTACAGCTGAGAAAATTACAGAGCAGTCCTTGGGGCTGATGATGAGATTTCCCCCAAGGGAACACAATCTCTGCTCTTTGTAGAAAAAAGTGCCTGGTCAAGCACACGCAGTGCTGGGAGATACACAACCTGTACAATTGGAAAAAGGGCAGCAAAGCCAAATAACATCAGGTCCAGCATCTGCTACTGATAATCACTTGAAAGGTAAGCAGTCCTGAGAATTTTTCCCCATCAGAATGCAAAGAAAATATCTTATTTCTCACAATCCCTGCTGAATACAAAATGGGAGGGGAGCAAAAAATTCTCAAAAGTATTAATACTAAGAGAAGCACTCATATATATACAATGAGCAAGAGTACTGTGTTTCTCCAATGATACTACTTTAAAAAGCTGCCATCCAGCTGTATGAACACTCATTTGCACACACACATAGATCAAAGGACTAGCCTACTCTAAAACCTTCTCCTTAGATAGTGTCATAACTCATTACCACGAAAATTCCTTAGACATCATATACTTCCAATAGGTAAGATCAAAGGGAACCATGTATGAAAAACAGATTTCTCCATCTACCTGTTCACACAATATGTTTCTATACCCTTAAGAAACAGAAAGCCAAATACACAAGTAAGCTTGACTTGTCACATGCACCAGCTAACCACCTGTTGCTGGGTGAAATCAGAAAAAATCTTCCTCTGATTCTATACACACGAAATAATGGAGACTGTGCCTTCCCAGCAAGGGTGCACCTCCTGATGCTTGCTTTGCCCATCCTCTGTCTAGTTCTTAACTATTCATGAGCCAGGGATTATTGATTTCCAGGCTTTATTGCGGGATCTGATTATTCATTGAGGTCTCAGTGGGTAACTGGAGGAATGATTTGTCGCTGTTCAGCTATTTGAAAAATTGTTAGTGGCCAGCACAACCTTGTCTGGCTTGTTTTGCCAATGTGATTTAAGACTGAGGGTGTGCATCTGGAGGTTGCAGCCTAGGCATATGCTTTCCTTCCTGTAACCCCTGGAATTAAGCTACTCTTCTGCAGTACTGAAAGTCTTCAATCCCCATTCATTCAGCATGAGTTTGAGAATACTGAGCATTGGAGTGATATTTCTGGTGCATTCCCTGAAAGTGATCCTGAAAGCACAAAGACAGATACAAATGAGGCACTAAGGGATCAAATGCCTTGTCTGTCTCTGTCTCTCTCTATTTTGAGAGAAAATACACTTTTTCATCTGTTGCCCTTTTCATTTCATTTCAAACAGTACAGAATTTTTTCCACATTAAAGTGTCTTCATCTGTAGCCAAATAAAAACAGTTTGACATTCAAGACTTTTTTAGATTCATATCCTTAAAGTCTGTAGAGGCCCATTAAAAGCTGTGAGGTATCATCCTCATTAAATGTAGCTCTACAGATGAGCATAGGTTGTAATAGGTTCTTCTCAGTAAAACTGCTATCGTACAAGCATCATATTAAGGTAAAAAACAAATTAAAACCCTCTTAGTCAGAAGCTTATCTAGGCTTGAATTAGCAGCCTGCACATCCAACTTCCCGTTTGCTGTGTGCACCCTTGCTGCAAATGTTCGACACCTCACGCTGCTCCTGTAATTGTGTCGAAAAAGGCCATCAGATTCAGAGCACTGTTTCCCATATTTCTGAATTACATTTATAGACTAAGGCACTCCAGGGTACAGTGTACGCTTATCTTTCTGCACTTTAAAACATGGCAAGGGTACCGCAGTCCTGGACTGAAGATGCATTAGCAGAGTCATGTGGCGACAAATTGCAAAACACCTGCTTTTACTAGGTTTAGCTCTAGTCTGCTATTAGTCCCTTGCTTTTGTGAACAATGTGTTTCTCCATGAAAGAATAATATAAAACTCGGCCAAGGCAGAGCTGTAAATAAATGCCAGTACATTAGGCTGAAAAAGCTTTACAGAGTGTCACTGTCAGCAACCAAGAAGGCCAAAAAGCCTGAAAGCACAAAGTTTACACACAGGAGACTGGTGACCCATCACACCATTGCTTACGTCACTTCACACACCACCACAGGGCAGAGGTTTGGGTCTGTCCCAAGGATAAGATTGCTCATCTACAAAGGTTAAACCTCATCTGTTTGCCTCACAGTCCACATAGCCAAACTAGGCTGAAGGAGAAATGGCATCCTGTGGGGCCCGACACCATTGCACTACCGCTCTGAAAGCAGCAGCAGCCATTTAACCCTGCTTGCATTGATATTTTGGAGCATTCAGCATTGGCTGCTCTTGTTGGAGCACGGTGCAAAGGTATGCTCCTGGGGTCACGGAATGTGGAAGGTGTTGCAGGAAACAGCCCTTAGTATAGTCTCAGTTGCACCTTGATCTCAGCACTGCACTTCAAGAAAGGGAAGCTCCTTATCAGCAACGTGGGTCCACAGAAAAGACTGGAACAGCCCCTGCAGCCACAACTGGCAAGAAACCAAGAAAAGACAGGATAATTCCTGCTTTTTGTGGTAACACTGATGGAAAACTGTATCAAAAATTAGGTCTTTCACTGCCCTGTCCTGCAGGAGATTAAAGCAGAAAATAGACCTTGGGCTGTCAGGAGAGAGTGAAACCCAGACTTGTGGGATATGGAGAAGTACTTCAGCTGAGGGCTGAAACTCAGGGGCAACAGTCCCAGGGCTGATGGAAAATATACTGAATAAGCCAGTGATGTACATCAAAATTATTTTATACTATTATTACTATTATTATTATTATTACTGTTCCTTTTTGGACTGTTTTCAGCTTGCTTCTTTGTCCAAGACCAGCTATCACCTCCGGGACCTGCTCAGCAGGACCCTCCAAAGGGGGATCGTCAGACTCTGCCTGGCCCGGCCCGACCCAGCGGAGGACTGCAGGTTTTACCTACAGAAAGGACTCTAAAATCCATAGTCCTCTTTTAGGAGACGAGGGAGGGGGTTTCAATATCCTTTTCTGCCCCATGCCTGCGGGGGATTCTGTTTGTTAAGTAAATAGTTTTTTTCACTTTCACTCTATAAATTATTTTCCCGAAGCTGTGGGACAGGGGCTGCCGGGGCCTGCTTGCCTGACAGGCAGGAGAGAGAGAAAGAGAGAGAGAGAGAGAGAGAGAGAGAGAGAGNGAGGTCCCTTTTGGGTTGTTTCCTCCTGGATTTGTGTCCAAACCAGCACATAGATCTTGGAAAGAAGTTGGACAAAGGGAAGAGGAAGGGAAAAGTATTTAAACAGCAAGAGGAAAGGTAAGATGATAAGAAA
Source organism: Callaeas wilsoni (assembly GCA_013398955.1). Classification (NCBI taxonomy): domain Eukaryota; kingdom Metazoa; phylum Chordata; class Aves; order Passeriformes; family Callaeidae; genus Callaeas; species Callaeas wilsoni. The sequence goes on from VWPU01006759.1 coordinate 28,380, forward strand.
GGCTGAATAAAAAATAGTCCTTGCTGAAGCACGCATTTAGCCCCAGCACCTGACAGGCACATCTGCAGGTGCCCTAGGACTCCCAGAAATTTCCTTGTGGTGTTTGTTTGGAACTTGTAACATAAAAAAAAAAGACACCAAAATAGGCATCTCTAGTTTTGTTCAGCACAGAATTCCAACTACATTTTCACTTCACAAATGTGACACAGGTATATGTAGGTATACAGTTTTCATGCTTCTGAGTCACGGGAAATAAGGTTGTACTACAAGCTGGTGTGGCACACATGCTAACAGCAGGCTGGGGCAACTGAGTTTAGGAACATAGAGAAAGCAATGCTATCACTATTCTGTGAGACTTATATGCAACACAAATACCCCAATGTTACTTAAGAAACTACTCTTAAACCATCTGCAGATCTTAATTAACTGCATGATTCCTGCTGCATTGCTGAGCATTGCTGCTGTTTCCTTGCCATGCCCAGTGAGGTGGGGTCTCCTCCAGAGGTAATACTGGGCCAGCAGATGAGACATGGGACAATCTCATGGAAGGCAAAAGTCTGTGCCTGGCTCATACACAGCTTCATTTTACAGTGATAAAATGACCGAGCACAACAACTTCCCTTTTCACCACCTATAAAACATTGATACTTACAAACATCCTGTAATTACTAGAAGGGCTGGAAGGCACAATCCAAGTCTGTAAAGCATCTTGTGATTTTCCACAAAGAAAGCTATCAACAGATTTACAGGTCTGAAAACAGGGAGGACAGTTGTCTGCCTCCCTGCTCCGCCCTGCCTAAGGAGCTCTCCTGCACAGAACACTTTGGGAGGTGCACTGCTGGTTTCAGTAAGGTTGTTATGCAAGGAGGGAGAAACAACTTTCTGTTCAAGGCAATGACCTGGAACCCAGAGAACTGTATTTTAGCTCTGAGACTGCTGCAGATTTCTTACTGGCTTTGACTTAGCCATTTAATCTTCCTGCACTTCAGTTATCCTGTTAGGAGAATCAGGAGATAACCCTTTTAACTCACATGGGTGTTGTAGGTGCATTCAAGTTGCTGAAGAGCTCTGATACTAAGATGATTTAGGCTATAAAAGTACATAAGTGTATTAGGAATTCTGTAGCTAGCTGATTCCTATTTCATAACACCCACTAAAACTGGCATATGGAGTTCTTAATCCATAGATAAATTCATTTTAATCCCCAAATCTAGTCAATGGCACTGGTTTGCTTCAAGATCAATGTACACACACAGAAATCTTGCTATCCCAGGCCATCTGGATATTACTGGGTTAAGAGAAGCCAGAAAAAAAGAGGAAAAGAAATAAAAACAATGGAGAAATAAAACCATTTAATTATAATCATTCATAATTCATCAATGCTTCAGCTGGTGTGTTTAGACTTTTCACAAGTAGATCCTTGCATAAATTCCCACATGCAAAATGTCATTCATGCTAATTTAGTTTTTGCAATTCAGAGGCCAGTTCAGGGACACTGTACTTCAAAAGTGTAGAGCTAGTTTCAAGCTGAACTATGAACAGAAGAAGTGTCTCGAATAAACTAATCATAGGGTCTTTCTTTTTACTGTAGCAGATCCCATTTTAACAAAAGCAGCAAGTATACTGAGGACTGCACACTGTAGAGCAAAGAGGGTATAAATTGCATTGACAAGAATATAACTAGTAAAAACACCACGACATAAAGAAACCACATCATGTTAGATATGAAGTGTCCTCTCATAGATCAAACTTCAATCTGAATACAGTGAACTTAGTGGAATGAGTATCACTCTTGTAGTATGACTAATGCAATCATCTCATTCATGTGACCTGACAAGAGCTTTCTGTATGTGAGATTTAAGGTGAGAATTTAATAACATCATTGAGCTAGAGCTAATGTCATCTGGCACTTTAAATCACTGAGATGGAAAGTTATCAGCAGATAAAAACCTTTTGTTGAGTTCAGTTAGTGATTCAGAGAGGTAAATTTGCTGAAATGTCAAGACTGAAATGAAAGGTAGTGTTAACATTCATTCTTTCGCAATAAAGAATGAATTTAGGAGCTCAGGAGGGTTGGTGTGTAGAGCCCTAGATAAAACCAAGCACAGCCTGGGCAGATGCTATTTCAAACTTACTCTTCTGCCTCCATGTTTCACTTTAAAACTTATCAGAAGACAAAATAAAAACAAGAGGAAAATGTCACCTATTTTGCAACTGGTTGTCTTTTAGCTAGGTAATTAGCTAATGTCCTTCTAGCTGTCTGAGGCACATTGATGCAGAAAAATATCTATGCGGCAGTAGTAGAAAACAATGACGAATACTTCATGTGGCAGCCTAAATAAGCCTTGAACTTTGAAGAATGAGAGAACTTGACTTTTATTTCCTAAGACATTTCTGTTGTAAAGGATCATGACTTCTAGTCTTCCCACAACTTGGATTTGATGGCAAACCTTCATCAGATTATAAAAAGAAAGAAATCAGATTTTTAAAGGGGATAAAAAGACAGCACTGTAAACGTTTTAAAAACTAGCAAGAGGTTTTTGAATGAGTGATTGAGTTGTCTTGCCAGGAGACATTTAGGTCTATGTATATTCCCAGTAGCAGTAGCAGACAAAGGAAAAAGAGCCCGTGGAAGAGTTAATGATTGGGGGCACGGTTTGGATGACAACACAAAATAAAATTACCAGTTTTCTTTTAGAGGTGACTTTACAGATTAAATAAATGCAGAGCCTTCATCAAACTTGACATGAGAAAAGCATTTGATGAAATGTCATGTGGGAAAATATTTATTAAACAGGAAAAGACAGAGATTACGGGAAGAAATATAGCGGTATGGATATTAAATGGAAGTTCTTGGCAAAATGGAGCTGACTGTGGCCATAGCTGAAAAATCAGCATGAACCATTCACATCTCATATTTTCATATAACCGCTTAAGTTAAAAACAGGACTGAGCTACGACATTTGCTGAGGGATGTCATTGATAAAGATGAGCATTAGCATATTGCGTGGGAAGTACCTGAGATATTCAAGAACAGGAATAGTGGAAATGGAATCAAATTGCCTAGTACAAAAGTGGCATCAGCTTGCACTTACAGACTAGAAACAAGAAGCTTTTCTCTGAGCTGAGAACTCAGATGACAGACAGGGAAAAAGGCCTGAGGGTTATTCATGGAAGACAGGATGACTGAGCCATGATGGAAAGTGTAAATACAGTCCTTGTTGTTAGCAGGTAAAAAATGTTTCTGGTAGAAACAGGGAAGTATTAGTGCCATTATAGAGCTCATAGGTGTCACAGAGGTACCAACTGCAGTACTCTTCCAGGCAGTCTTATTATACAGAAGAAAATTTGAATCACAAGCACGTAATCAGGATAATTAAGGAAATTAACAGCTTCATCTTCCAAAAGCATGCAAACAGAAGTGAAACAAAGGCTTCAGGAGCTAAGAATGCTGTCCACAAGCATAACATAGAATAAACACCTTCTAGGAAATGTGAAGATCTAAAGGACAATACATGCACTGAAAATCATCAATTTGTCATGATCACAGTTTAAGACAGAGGTCAGAAGAGAAGATGGGCAGAAGAGCCCTCTTCCTGTGGGAAAGTAATAAAACAAACTCAAAAAGGAACAAAAACTCCTTCTAGTTTTAAGGTGCAATGCGATCCTCTTCCTGGCATCGTTATATGACCTGCGTACTTGCAAAACAGACTTGCCTCAGCCCAGGTGGACCCTTCCAGTTCCATATCTCTATGCACTGCTCTAAAAAAAAAAATATTTCCCTCCCATTACCCCATTTGCATTCCCAACTCAAATATCAGTAGTTGGACTTAGCTGGTGTTCTGAAATCTGTGGCTGTTTAAGAGCTCAAAAAGGATATTCTTTCCCTTTGTATGTAGCTTTTTCAGTCCTTCTTTCTGAACCAGCTGAACTATAAATAGTGCTATGAGTACCTGAAGTAACCTGATAAAGTCCTGGTATAAATCAAACGGGTGAAATTGAGACTTTAATCCTGCTAAAAAATATGCTTGTTACCTGAAAATAAAACACCATAGCAGGAATGGATGTACTTTAGCTCTAAAAAGAAAAAAGGCACAAACAAACAAATAGACAAAAAAAGTTTGATACAAATTATTTAATCCACGAAGGTCAATATATCACCTGATTATAGCAATTTCGCAAAGATCTATCTTGCATAAGCTTCTGTGATGTTACATGTATGGAGACTTCTAATGCATGAGTATTAATCAAAGCAGATAATGGCTGAGACGCTGTTTATAAGTGGCTTGGAAAATATTGTGAGAAGAGTTTGATTTTTTTAAAACCTTTTGATGAAGGGAGGGTTGACTCTCATATTACTGTTTTCAATGATCATGTAGCTTTCTTCACCCAACACTACCGCGTAAGGCTTCTTTTTCAGTCTAACTTACAACCAGAAAGGCCTTTGGTATTATGGATAACCCTGGGAGTAAATTGCTTTCATTTTCTTTTACATTTCAGAAGCAAGAAATAATTTCTCAATTTTTTGGCACCAAAAATACTCTGACTTACAGGAGTGGCAGTGAGAGTTGGTTATATCCTGGATGGACACTTTTAACATCAGCACTGAACAAAACTTAGACCTTTTTTCTTAAGCAGGATACTTGCATTGACCATGAACCTGCTCATTCTCAGATGAGTAATGAACTATACGTAAGTGAAAAACATTCTCCATTGCTGGCTATGTTTTGGGTGCAATAACTAACGGAACAGAAAAAAACACAGATTAAGCAAAATCTTAAAACACACACATCTCAGATTTCAAAATATAGCAGAGGAAGAGAAAATGTGAGACAAGGCAGAGATTTTTCACCAGAAGAAACCACGCTAAAGCTGGCAGAGACACACCAGCACAGAATTTGAGGGGGAGGAGCTTCCCATCCAAAACTGTCCTTTCCCACAAACTATGTGCAACCAGCACCTCAATAAGACCACCCCTGGATCCTCACAGCCCATCCTGGAAAAGAAAAGTGGGGACTTAAAATAGCCAAGAAACATGTTCAAAGAACTCTAATGTCTCTTCAGCACTACTTCCTCCATCTTGTCCAGTTTTGATTCCTCTTTGGTCTAAATGTGGCTGAATTTTAACCCTTGGTTAATTATGATTCTGTTCATTAAAGGTTACAGACTATTTTCTATGCAGAAGTCACTCCAGAAGATCATAGAACAGTTTTGGTTGAAAGGACCTTTATAGGTCACCTAGTCAACCGGAACATCATCAGGAATAGGATATAAGGCCAAAGATACGCCCCTACCTTGTCCTCTCAGAGAAATGTAGTAAGAATTTATGAAATTATGTGAGAGGATGGTATTTTAAAGGACTTCATGAAATTTTTCCTTCAGTTTTTATCCCCTGCAGGTGTAAAATACTCAGTCAACAATGCAAACTGTGTGTTAGCTTTTTGTTTTCATCAGATTGAATCTCCCACTTAAATGCAGAGAGACAGATTCCTGGGTACATCCAGAACTTCAGGTAGGCTGTAGCATCCCAGGTAAGCAGAGATTTGTACCAGATCATGTCCCTTGTACAAGTAAGACTTATTGGCCTGTTTTTAAACCTAGACCTGCCAATCAGATTACCATACCACTTACCACAGCTACAGTCATGAGGACTCAGCTTCTGACATGGTTTAAAGGGTGGCTTGTCCACTCTAGGAGGAACAGTGCAAAGCCCTGTTGGATATTTGAAAAAGAATAAAAGCCATCTACTGCTGGATTTGTGGAGTACTGACAGAGACTTTGCTGAGAGACAATTGACCTGAAACTCTTCTTCTACCCCACCAAAAATATGAAACCAAAACCAACCCTTCCCTTACAGTATGTTCAGTTTATGCCCCGAACTGGGGCTCATATGTAGCACGCTTCTCATCCTAATATGATCTCTGCCTTTTCCCAGCCTCCCTGTTCCTCTGCTCATGTATTTTGCTTCAGTTGGACAGGAGCCACCCAAAAGGTACAGAACAAAGCAGGGAAAATAATCACAGAGAAATAAGCCCCATTTGTCAGCTTAATTTGCTGATATATTTGACAATGCTTTCAATTTTTAAAAGTAAAAATGCACTCTCTAAATGCAGCTTCCCAGCACCTGGCCTTTCTTTTGATTTGTCAACCCATTGAGAAGGCAGGTATTTAAGTCTTTAACTACCTTTCTCTGGAACTATACTGAACCCTTAATCAATTCAATTTTTAATAGCTGTTTAACGTCCCAACAGGAGTGGTTTTATAGGCTAGTTTCCAAATTTCTCTACTGACTACTGAATCAACTAATAAGAGTTTTCATTTTCAGTCATATATGTAAAGAAACTATAAATGAGTCCTTATTTCGCAAGTGCAATCCCATAATATATTGGGTACTTCTGTTCTGATCCAGCAAGGCTTAGAAGAATGTCCTTCATTTCAAGGACACTTCCCTCAATTGAGTAATGCTCTCTGTAAAAAGGGGATAATTAATGTACTTAAAGTTATGTGTGTTGTTAAGCTCTTTCCCACAACAGGTGCTGTGCTTAGGTGCACTTGGACAGGATCCAGATGCTTGAAGCTACTAGACTGGAAGTGTATCAGACAGTTAAAAACCCCCTTTTTCTGTGAATCATAGCAGAAGTTCCTCATTGGGGTTCAAAGCATGTGTAATTGTTGCAGCTATTTAATGATCTTATCAACAGAATCCATATTTTAAAGATTCCTTTCTCATTTGTGAGGTAGCCAGAATGGGAAATTAGACTCCTCTTATTTATTATTTCCAGTGATCTTTTCAGATAATCTTTACACAGAATTTTGTAAGCTCCTCTAATTAGACCAGAAGCATTTCAAACTATGCAATGTGTTGCTCTATTGCTGCAGTAGATGTAGAATGAAATTACTATCCAGGCTTAAATGTTATGTGGCTATTGCTGACTTAAACAGGAATGATGGTTTTAGTGAGATCTTGAGCCAGGAATCTAATTTTCTATCTGCTTTTATAACACAGCAAAATGAGCAGTCATGAGGTAAACCTATGACAGGTTAGAAATGAGAAATTTTAAGGACTATTAAACTTTTTTAAAATGTTCCCAGAGGATCGGCATAAACATACCTAGTGCCTCTACTTCTGTAATTGTGATATAGTGGGAGAATTCTCAGTGTTCAGTGGTTTATTCAGTGAACTCCTACAGCTTGGTAGTAACCTTGGCTGACATAAAAACCAGTTGGGATATCAGTATCTGCAGACCTGAAACAGAGTTTCAGATTAGTTTGTACTTGTTACATTTTTCACGAATCTTATTGTGCAGTCCTGTTTGGCTCTAAGTTTTTTTGTTGTTCATTTTTGGTGGTCATTCTTCTTTTAAGATAGGATTTTTTTTTTTCAAATTAATTGGACAAAAAGTAGCGTTTGAAAGAGAGGCTAGACAACCTTATTCCTGATCTATGGGTAAAATAAGAGCCATCCAAAGTAGTACTTATGTGCCCAACATATACCACCCAGGTGAAGGTACTCAGGTGAAGAAATAAAATGCTGAAAGTCACAGTTATTGATGGACACTCTGCTCGATTCCAAGACAATGGATGGAAATGAGCATGGCCAGGTCATACTTAGCACTCATACGCAAGTTTGGTTTAGCACCACAGAATGAAAATATGGATCCAAAGGAAAGAATGAGCCCAAATGCCAAAAATTAAGCAGATGGGAAATACTGTACCAGGCAGTGGGAGAAACATTCTAATCATCACAGCTTTGAATCAACTTTCGGGCAGGACCTGCATCCATAACTTGTGCTCTGAATGGCATGTATAATTGTTGTTGACAATATAAAATTTATTCTAGATTTATACTGAGGTTACTGAGAGCAGAGGCCAGTCTTTTAATATGAAATAGGTCCCCCGAGAGACATTGCCGGTAGCAGAGAGTGAGAATTTGCATCACATAAGTTGCAATGACACTGACATCAGAAAGTGTCCTGTCAGCATTCTGAGAGAAAAGCAGGCACGGAAGTATTCAAATTTTGATTTAGCGTCTGATGTATCTGGCCCCAGAGAAAAAGTTTGGGTTTGGGCATCAAAGAAACTGTGCAGGTCTTTGCCTTTCTGACCCAGGTCCTGCCCCACCATCCCCACCCAGTATAAACACCTGTATCAACACAGATCTCACATCTGACTACCTTTCACAAGGAACAGTGATGAAAATTATATCTGAGCACTCTTATTTACAATTTCACAGATGCTTCAAGCTTCTTGGAAGAAAACCTGGAAATGTTTCTCAGCCATGTGTCTTTATAGAGGGTGCAAAATGTGGAACTGACTTGGTAAACTCCTTGAGTTCAAGCAAGGATGGAAATGGGTAAAAAGAATTAGCTGTGCCCTTACAGCTAGTAGTAGCCATCTCCTGTTTTATTTCAGCACAGATCTTGGCTCTAATGTACATCTCTGCAGCAGCCTAAAGGAGCCATAAAGCCACTGGCTCACGAGCAAGGGATTCTTGCATGGGGAATTCATGCATCACAAAGTCACAAACACCAGCTCCGTATTGTTCTTCCTCCCTGCGGAGGTGACTTAGGCAAATGTCTGCAGCAGCTCACAACTGCAGATCTCCAGCTGCTGGAGCAGCTGCTTGGAGCCAGTGTTGACCTGGAAAATATTAGAATAATCCTAAGGCTTCTTTGAATCATTCCAAGAGCTAAACCAGCTGGCTTAATATTGCACATTTGCCCCTCTCAGACCTACTGTCAGGATTTCCTTTTCCACAACTCAAATCCTTCCTCACATAGAAAGAAAGCCATGGGTGCAGATTATCTTCTCCAAAAGACAGAGCTAAAAGGCTGCTGAATATGTCCAATCCTGGATTTGAGGGGGAGCAAGAGGAAAGATTACCTAGGTGCTGCTACCAGCATATTTTCTTGTGTCATGAGTAGGTCTTTAGTAATTGACTGACAGTGCTTCATACACTTTAACCAACTGCTGCCCTCATTTAATGCCACATGTACCCAAATCCTTTGCTTCCGCCAATCAAACTTCAAGTGTGCCTTCCAAAGTTTGTCTCAGAGTAAAATCCATCATTTTCACCACACTGATACAGAAATCCATCCAGCAGAGCTCTTCTGATCAGCAGGAGGGGAACAAGATATTTCCTGGAATAAAGCTCTTCATTAAAAGACTTTCCCTACCAGGGAAGCATAGTGTGGTTGCTACAGCATGTAATTAGAAGTCAAAGGACTAAAGCTTAAATAAAAAAGCTGAGTGACTGAGTTATTAACTTCCTTAGCTATTAATTTGCAATATATACCAACTCATCGCCATCGTAGGGATGTTGAGAGGCTTAATCAGTGAATATACCTGAAGCGCTATAAAATGGCGAGGAGCTGAATACTTGGCTTTATGGAGGTGACCATTTTAGTAAACACTGGTATAACTGAAATAGGGCTGGTAAATTTTGAGCTAAAAGAATAAAATGAACCTGTGGTGAGACTTTAACACTTTCCTCTCTGCATACCTGGGAGAAGTTTACTTGGAGCACTCTTTTACTCTATTACTGAACAACCCTGTTATTTGAATTATTCTGTTTAATAGACTTAAACATATATCTAGGTGTCATCAGACAAAATTTATGAGCACTTGGGCCCAGGATTCTTCCCCTAGAGCAGAGAAAAGAATTTTTGTCTTTTACTGAAAGCCTTCCCTAATTTGTCAAAAGAATTAAAGAAGGAAAAGAGAGTCCTCAGAAAAAGGATGAAAGTTACAGCAGCAAAAAAAAATCACATTCACAAGAACTAAGTCTTTCACTTGGTAACACATTATAACCCTTGGAAGCAACACAGACATCCATTTTCCCTTTATAAAAGCCAAGTTTCATTTAATGAGCCATTTAAGGACAACTGTGTGCAGTTTTGGGCACCATGTTATAAAAATAGACACTAAGCTATTAGAGGGTATCCAAAGGAGAGCCATGAGGATGGTGAAGGGCCTTGAGGGGAAGCCATATGAGGAGTGGCTAAGGTCACTTGGTCTGTTCAGCCTGGAGGAGACTGAGGCAAGATCTTGTAGCAAACTACAAGTACCTTGTGAGGGGAAGTGAAGGGGCAGGTACCGATCTCCTCACTGTTATGACCAGTGACAGGACCTGAGGGAACAGGATGAAGCTGAGTCAGGGGAGGTTTAGGTTGTATATTAGGAAAAGGTTCTTCCCCCAGAGAGTGGTTGGGCACTGGAACAGGCTCCCCTGGGAAGTGGTCACAACACCAAGCCTGCCGGAGTTCAAGAAGCATTTGGACAATGCTCTGGGGTACATGGTGTCACCTGTGGGCAGGACCAGGAGCTATACTCGGTGATCCTTGCGGGTCCCTTCCAACTCAATATATTCTCTGATTCTATGATAAATTAAAGTCAGTATGAAGAACAGAATCTTGTCATGGTTGAGGGGTGAAGGAACCTCTCAAGATCATCTAGTCCAATCCCCCTTTTCAATCAAGGTCAGCTACAGCAGGATGCCCAGGACGGTGTCTAGTCTGGTTTTGAATACCTCCAGGGATGGAGATTCCACAGCCTCTCTGAGCAACCTGTGCCAGTGCTCACAGAGAAAAAGTTATGCTTAGATGAAATCTCTTGTAACCTGTACCCATTATCTACTCTTGGGTACTATTAGGGATAGTCCGGCTCTCCCTTCCTTACTCCCCCCTCAGGTATTAATACACACATTGAAGAGATTCCCCCTAAATTTTTGTCTTCCAAGACTGAACAACCCCAGCTCTCCCAGTTTCTTCATGTATGAGGGATGCCCCAGCTCCTTAATCATCTCTGTGACCTTTCACTGACCTTATTCTAGTGTTGCCCTGTCTCTCTTGCACCAGAGAGCCCAGGAGTGGACCCCACTCCAGGTGAGGGCTCACCACTGCTGAACAGAGACAGAAAAGTTTACATTTATCAAATCCTCAGTAAGCATATTTAAGCAAGTACATCCTCCTTCCATATTCTCTACACCATGGTCTGGTGGCACCTGGGCGCACAGAACTACCACGACTGTGCACCTTAGTTGCTACATCCACAGGACACAAGTCACATGAAAATGCTGCACCATCAGAGCATTGGAAGGAACAGCCCAGCAGGAGTGGAGGCTGCAGAAGGAGGAAGAACAGATGCAGCAAACTGCAGCCACACGTAAAATAGCTTAACACACGTCTCCTGCTTTCCATTTTAGGAGTCAGCAAACACACTGGTTTGAAAAAAATCCCCAGAAGTGGGCAATTTTGTCACAGGTCTGTCGCAAAATAATGTAAATTAGAAGCCCTATTTTTCTTATAACCACAATACACAGCTGGAAGAATTTAGTAAAGAGATTCACATGTCTTTTGTAAGGCACCAATTTGATAGTTCATTTTCCAAGGACTGAGTATTCATCATTGTTCTGACAAAATAGTGAGATTAGTCATGAATTGTTGAAATAGGAACCCAGCTGACACTACAGCCCTCTGTGCCACTTGCTACACAAACACACGTACAGGCTGGCCTTAAAGAACTTGCAAACCAAACAGAGCAAAGAGAAAGAGCATTACACAGTTTGGAAAGATTAACTGTTTCCATGCAAACAGTTCAACAACGACTCAAACTTTCCAAAGTGTCTGAACTATCCCTGTGTCCACATCCAAAAAATCTACACCTCACGAGACTCTCCTTTAAGACTTGGCCAGAGCTCTAGAGTACCAAGATGCTGCAGAATACTACAAGGCAAGCAAAAAAGAATCCAGGATTCAAGTTCTGAGCAGAATTATCCTCTAATAATCCTATAATGCCAAACTCATGTGTAAGAAAAGATATTTTCCTCCTGACATCACAAATGACCTTAACTCCTAACTTTGCTTCTAGAACTTTTCCAGAACTGTACTTACCTCTGACATTTCTCTGCTTGCCTTTGCCTTTTGCCATGATGTTATTCAGGTCTTCCCTGCTGTTCAAAACAGTTTCTAGTAAGAGAGAGAGTATTTTTTGAAAAATAAAAAAGATCTGTAAGCAGGGGGAACTATGCACGAGATGTTCATGACTACAGGAGCAGTGCAAAATGCTAAAGGTTACGAAGAACAAGAAATCATCTTTTCATCAAAACTATGAGGATCTAGCATATTTTGGATGAAATTCCTGAAATCAACAAGCAAAATCAGGAGAAATAAACAATGTCAGGAACTTGGAGACAAGGAAAAAAAATTGAAATTATTTGTAATAATTTATAGAGAGCACCATCCGGTTACAACTCACTAACAGCACAGAAAGCATGGCATAAAACAGACAAGTTTATATAGAAAACATACAGGAAAGACTTCATCTTCTGGTAATAACATAGTTGGGTTAGCTGTGGAAAATCCTCTTCTATTTTGTGCCTTTGCATGGCATTGTGTATGCCCTTCAGGGCAAAAATCAATGTAAGGACTGGAAAATCATTTGGCCTGTGGATGGACTTAATGGGATCTAAGCTGTATCACGTGGAAGCACATCTAGCATGCTTGGAAAGGAGCAGGCACTTGGGGGCTTTATAGCATGTTTATACAGGCTCAGATGCTAAGACAAAGGTCATCTTGTATTTTGGAGTGTAAGACTTCTTGAGACCATATATCCTTCACTAATCAGTAAATAAATAGCAGGGAACAATGAAGTCCTAACTTTGAAAGGCTTGAAGTGGGGGGAGTAAGGGAAGAGAGGCTGAGTAGATTAGTGAATAAAACTTTCACTTTACAGAAATATCACAGGTTTCAGAAGCAACTGGTGTGGACTAGAGAAAAATGGCCTGTAAATAAATCAGAAAATTCCTGATTTCAAAATCTCTGTAACTGGCGAATCAGAATTAAGGTCATCTTATTGCACTGACGTGTTTCAAAAAAAAAAATAATTTCTGTTACTGTCACAGTGTCAAAACAAATATCTGTATGTTCAAGCAGATGTCAGATATTGTAGAAGTGTACATGCACTTGCAACTCTAAACATAAAATTTTCTAAAATTGGAGACAATCTGTTGCCTTAATTGCAACATAAACATAAATCTTGGTTGGAGGGAAAAGTGCTGATTTCATCTTTTTCTTTTTCCACAAACAGAACCTGTGTTCTGAGTACAAATAAACTGAAATAAAAGAATCTGTAGCATCTTTAGACAGAACCAGTCCCATGTCTGGATGCTATTATTTTTCCTTTTCATCCTAATACTTATTTGCAAACATAAAAAGAGAGTTACATAAAATACTGCGTTTGTATTGCAGGTAGGAATAATAATAGTATCCTTTGCTGAGACTAGATAATTTCTCACTCCTGAAGATATGGACTGTTTTTCCACAAAAAAAAATATTTCTGGAAAGAGCCCATCGCTGACATTTATTTAACTACTCCATAGAATCAATGGCTTATTATTGTTGTTATAGTCACAGCCTCAAAAGACATGCAGATGTAAACCGAGTATGTTAAACCAAAAATAAGCTTCCTCAATAAAGAATCCATGTGCAAAACAGTACAGAAATTACACCTTTGCTATAACAACCTCAGACTTCTGTAAGACATCCACACAGAGGTAGATCTTTAAGACGGACCTTAAGGAATGCACATCAAGAAAATGCATGCCCTGAAGACTTGTTCAAGAAAGTTGTCTCGGTTTGGACAGG
>VWPU01006762.1:0-61624 GCA_013398955.1 Callaeas wilsoni
GGGGCGGTGGCGGCCGCCTCGTTAGCATAACCCCGCGAGATTGCCGGGGGGCGGGGCGGCGGGCAGCGCGCGAGCGGGGCGGGGCCGGGCCGGGAGAGGGAGAGGGAGAGGGAGAGGGAGAGGGAGAGGGAGTGGGAGTGGCGCCCCGCCTCCGTCGGCCAGCTTCGCTAAAGGCGCTGCCCGTCCCCGCCTGAGAGCTCTGTCACCTGCGGCAGCACCAGTGTTTCTGTCCGCATTGGCAAACGGGGCACATGGAGCCACTTGACGGGAAAAAAGGAAATAAGCGGAGCAACTTGCTTGAGGGTCCTTTGTTTTGGGAGGTTAGACATGACCACGTCAGACCAGCTTGATGTACAAAAGCACCGACTCCCGTTTGCCTCTACACTTTAGAGGGCCTCCAGGGAAGCTGGAGAGGGACTCCTTGTCAGGAACGGTAGTGATAGAACCAGGAGTAATGGGTACAAATTAGACTAGATATTTTGAAAAAATTCTTTACTGTGAGTGTGGTCAGACACTGGAACAGGTTGCCCAGGGAGGCTGTGGATGCCCCAGCTCCGGCAGTGATCAAAGCCAGTTTGGATAAGGCCTTGACCAACCTGGTCTAGTGGGAGGTATCACTGCCCGGGATTAGATGATTTTTAAGATCCATTCCAACCCCATAACTTCCTATGATTCTATCATTCTACATGGCAGTGGAAAAAGCCCTGTGCTTATTGTTCATTTCACTTACTGTTCACTTCCATGATGTCAAAACCTGGAGTAGCACAGCCATCCTTTCTCTTGGGAGAAAACAAGTAGTTACAAACCTCGCAGCATTTGAAGATACAAAGACTAAAATATTTTTGTTCAGAGTTGAAACTTCTAGGAACCAAGCTATTACAGATAATAAAGTTTTTCTATGCACAGCATGTTTTCTTTAGCTAAAAATGATACGTATTTTGCTTTAAATGGAATAGTCTCTGGGGATAAAATGTGGTTTTGAACTTACTGGAAAATAAGTTTTATTTTCAACTAATTATAGGAAACAAAGTATAGTTTGAGAGGGTCACCAAACCTCATACACTTCAAATTTTGCATGATCTGTGCTTTTCTAATTATAATGTCTCCTTCTTATGGTGGGCAGTCTTGCAGCCGACTCAGGCTGTTATTTCCATTTCTATTGATAAAAGTGTCAGTGACATTTCACAAGACGTAGTAGTTGCACGGTACCTGCAGCAACGTGCTGTTCTTAATGTCTTTCAGAACAGATTTTCATCTGGAGATATTTGCATAATATCCATCAGACTTACTCATACAGCAGTGCATGAGATATATGCACTGACAGTTTGCAGGCGTAATGTGATTGAGAACAAAAGACAACATCTGGTAGTCAAGATGAAAGATTTGCCAGAGAAAGATTTGCAGTCTAAGTAGGTGGATGAAAGATTACCTGGCACCTAATTTGTACCTTCCCATTGGCAGCCTGTGTGACTATCCAAGGGTACATTTTAGATTCTTGGGTTTGAAAATATGGCTGACTGCAGAGTACACTTCGAAACCAGTCTTAGCAGTGTTTATTACTCACACGAGTGATTTAGTTGTGCTTTGGCATAGCCCTGGTACCATCAGCTTGGCATGGACAGTTACCAGCCAGTAGCTTGGCTGCGTCACCCGACTCATGGCTAAGGAGGGAATTTGCGCAGGCTCCAGACCCCTGCTGTGGTCCTGTCCTTGTGGGCAAACTCCCTTGGGGACAGACTCTCAACCCAGTGCCATTTCCTAAGGACCTGAAAACTATAACCCAGAAAAAGGTCATGCAAGATAAAAGCTGCCTTCTCCTCCCCTAGATGTCTCAGATATTTTACAAGTCACCTCCCCAACATGCTTCTTCTCTCTCAGTTGTCTGGCTGAAAATTTGACTCTTCAAGAACCCTCATAGCTGAAGAATGTAATACACTGATTTCAACGAACAATATTTAGATAGAGTGCTTTATTAGCAACAAAGTAACTCTAGGCAAATCGATAGGCATGTGTTCAAAAGGCACTCTCTCAGGAATTTCAGTGTCATGGGGTATGTTTCTAAGTTTTCATAAGAGCTCCAGTCCCCTCTTGATTTCAGTTTTCCAGCTCGGCTTTTTCTTTCTGGTCATGGATCCTCTTTTAACTCCAACTTGCTCTTCTTGGCTTATTAGTGAAACGGAGAGGTTCTACAGCTCAATTTTGTTCTTAAGTATTATACAGTTATGTTGGTTTTAAAAAACAGATCTCATACTTTCCTTTTATTCTTCTTTCCAGGGAAGATTTTTCACTGATTCAGCTCCAGCTTTTCAGAGAACTTCAGCAAATATTTTTCCATACACTGCAGCTATTTGAATGTTCCACATTCTTGATGTTATTTTCCTTGACTTTTTAATTTTTTTGGATTGTACCTCATGGTTGGGAGTTATGTTATGTTTGAGGGTTTTTGCAGACACTACAGGCAAGATATAATTCCTTTGTACAGTCAGCTGGAACTCAGATATTCCATATATATTGAATATAGATATCTTTCGGAGATAGCTGTGTGCTTTGCTGGAAATTATATGTGGTTCTTAAATCTAGCAAAGCATATGGTATTCCTTAAGCAAAAAGTAGAGCTGTCATTCATGTAAACTAGTTTATTTCTGCAAGTGTTCACATTTCAAGAAGGGAGTAGTAATAATAATAATAATAATAATAATAATAATAATGACAACAATAACAACAACAACCACTAGTTTTTTAATTTCTAATTTTTTCCTATCTCATATCTCCCATAAATGTTTGTAATTTCAATAGCAAAAGCATATTGGGCCATATTCTTTACCCCATTCCAATGCCATTCTACCCCATGTCTAATGTCATTCCTTTTCGTTGTAAAATCAGCGTAGCTGAGAGAAGATGAGACTGTCTACAGCTTCCAATTCCATACTAATTAAGATAAATGTGTAAATACCAATAATGATTTCTGTAGAAATATGAAATTCTTTTCCCGTTGTCTGTCTAAGCATGGAGTGTTAAATTCATTTGTGCAGAGGGTTAGAGCAAACTTATGTATTAAAGCTGTCTTTGAAGACCATAGTAAAAGTATCAAATTAATTCTAAAAGAGTCACTACTGCAAGAGAGTATCACAAGAGTGAATTAGGTAACTGCATAAGCGTGCATGTGTGTTTACAATAATCATAGTATGCTAACAAGAGACGCTTAACAATTTGAGCTACATTATGAGTGCAACTGAAGGACACACTAAGTTAGACCTAGTTTTGTCAGGCCTTTTCAGATGTATCGCTACCAGACTACCCAACACACTAGGTGTGCTGTTAAATCCTTTGTTTACATGTATATACATAGCACTAAAGGTGATTAAGTATGTCATTTTCCACATGCAAATATTAGCACTGAATTCAGTAGGACTGCTTTTCTGTAGAGGTAACCATGTAACCATTTTCAGAGATAGCATCTTTGTGTATACATGTTTCCAGTTAATTTAACGACAGGCTTCAAGTGATCAATACAATGATTTAGCAATGAGATTGCTATCAGTGTGCTTTCTGGTTTTCCATTTTTCTTAAAAGCATTACAACCATTGTTCAAAGCTATTTCACACAGGCTTCTAGACAACAGAAGTTAACAGATTAAGCTTTTGCACTACCCAAAATCATCATCTTTTGGGATGCAGAATTTTTGTTCTGACCTCCAGCTGGATAATTGCTGTCTTGTCTTTCATTTTGAACAGCATTACCCACAGTGGGGCTTCTAAAAATTTTGTCTTAACATTTTTCTCTCCCCATTAAAGGAAAACTAATATATCAAAGTTGATGTCATCAATTCCAGCTCTGGGAAAAAAGCGTAATTTGAAGGATAGTGAGAAATACTGCATATATATATTGACACAAAACTTTCTAATAAATTTAACAGATTCTTATAAAGAATCATGGATGATAAAATGAGAGATAGGATAACAAATTATAAAAGTATCTTTTTGCATGAAAAGGCCATGACGGAGATACTTACCATAAGAATAAGGCATTTCTTTCATTGTTTTACTTGATAGTCATAGTCTTTTCTATCTTTAAATCTGGTGTGTTCTCTACTCTGATTGTGTGACACACCCACACACGTAACAGTGAAATCTCTGGTACAATCCTTATCCAGAAAAACGAGGTAAGAAGACTATGCACAAAATGCTACCAAAATTTTCAAGTAAATTACATAAGAAGCAGACTTCTTGCTGTTTGATTTTATCAGTTCTGAGTAAGATTCTTGGACAGAAACGCCACATTTCAAGGTGGGTTACTTTTTGATGCTGCATAATCCTGAGTCACCAAAACCAAAACTAAAACTACCATAGCAACCAGAGCATAGATTTCTAAACTATGCAGTTCTGAATTGGATTTGCAATGGTGTATTCTCCCAGCATCTTCCATGAGCTTTACACAGACTGATGTCTTTGTATTCCTGAATGGCAATGCAAGCTAACACTTAAACTTGATTCACATAGAGATGCTCTCACATATTTTTATGTGTATCCATCTGTTAAACCAGCAGTTGTTCTATGGACAATTTCAACAGTACATGGATTAAGCTAAAAATAGTTGTCTTGGCTAGTGAAAAGTAACACTATGTCCTTTAGAAATAGGAAAATATATATAAATTTGACTTTGTAAAATCATTCTTACTTTCAATTAAATTTAAGTTTTGTCTAGTCACGTAATGAATAAAAAGAACTGAGCCATACGTGGTGTAACTGAAATATAAGTGCTCTGTTTCTACCCAATCTTTGCAGTGCTGGGAATACTGCATATGTATAGATGCAGACACAGTGTTAGACACTGCCGTGACAGCTGTCCATTTTTTCCTCTTGATATTGAGAACAAGTATCTCTGATTTATTTTGCTGTCTAAAAGGCCACATAACCTTACAGTAGCTTATATGAATCTCTGCTCAACTTTCTGAAGGTAAAGTGTTTCCTTCCTACTCTTGTGTGTGTCTTGAGTCAAGGAGCATACTGCTGAAACATTCAATTTAAGTACTGAGGGGGAATGGAATGACCTGTCCCTCTGAAATGCATTCAAATTGTTCCCTGTGAGCTGCATTCTGAACATATTGCAGCTGAGAAACGTACTTCCAGGGCCGCAGGAGAACGTTTTGGAAAAATAATGAAAGACATCCTATTCTGTCTTCTCACTCTCAATGCAAATATACGTATACTCAAGGGTTATTGACATCTGTGACATATTTCTGCCTTTCTGCTACCAGAAGGTATATGAATTGCCTTTTAAATATTTGTTTTGGTATATGAATGTGTCATTTCTCTAAATTAAAACTACTAAAATCTGTGTGCGGCTGAACAATTGGCTTGGCTTGGGTTTTGGGCGTCTAGGAGTATGCCTTGCTGCTCATGGTGCCTACAGGCTCTGTTTTTGTGAGCATATGACATAACTGCACACTCACATCATGATTAGCCTTAGCAATGGAGTAACACAAGTGACACACCTATATCACTGCAAAAACAGTGTCATCCTTCAGTCTATTCAGACAGCCACTAAAATGAGGAGTTTTTTAAGAAAGAGAACTGGCTGTTAGAGTACAGCAATGCTTATTTATAAGAATATTAATAAAGATCTGTGTCTCTGAATACAATAGAAACAAGCAACTGAAAGTGGTTTTCTTGCTCAGAAATCACTTCTAGTAGTTCACCGTCCTAATAAACACTTCCACTGTTTTTCTCTTCCCCATATTTGTTACAAGCCCATTGTTTGCTGTGGAAAGCTACTTTTGTAGCTACAGCTCAACTGATCAGACTTCATCCCAAACCATCAAGTGACTTCTTCCTTCATGGCATAGTATTTTTCCCTAGCACAAGGACATAAAGAAATTTAATTCCTTCATCTTATCAGTTCAAAAGAAGAGTTACTTATTTGAGACAATAATCTGAGGCAAAATTACAGCAGCCACTAATGTAACACTAAGGTACTCCAGAAACTTTAACATCTATATCATAAAAGCAGAGATGTATGCTTTAGAATCTTCTTAAATGACTACTGGTTTGATAGGCTTGTGACTTTCAACCTTCATCTGATGAAATTACATTTCCTAACTATTCCAATATTGGCATGCTGGCTTGCAACTCCCCCATTCATCACGGTAACACAAAACATTTGAGAAGGCATCTGTAAAATAATTTTCATTTTAGTAGATGCTTGTGTAATTCAAAACCATCTTCTTTTCACCAAAGCGTTATTTAGCCACTTAGTGTAAGATGAGGAAAAGGCTGTAACCTCTAGATTTTAGCCAATTTTTTTTTATTTGCCTGAACAGTTTGGATATATGACTCAGCCTTCTTTTTGCCTGAGAGGAAGACATGTCTTCCAGCATTTTCTCAGAGACGTAGGCTAAGGTTTCACTAGATAAGGAGGACATTTAGGCCGGTTACTGACACGGAAAAGTCCAGTCCTCCTTTTTCTGTACCACCCATTCCCTACCTCTGGATGCACAGATGCCCTTCCCAATCTTTTCGCAGGCTTTGGTGTGCATTTGACACCTGAATGAGTTGGCTGCACTGGCAGACTATTTACTTCTTGGCTCAGCTAGTTTCCTGCTGGTCTAGCAAACAGAACAAATGTATCAAAGGGTGACAGGAGGCTTCCAAAAGAGTTGAGAGTATGTGACCAGGCCTGAGGAAGGACAGAATCACTCTTTTCAGAAACAGGAATACATTATGTAGGCTCAACCGCCACAAGAAATCTCACCTGTAGTTTTAGCTGTGACCAATAAATCATATTTTTTCATGTCTAGGAAGGTTTCTTTAGTGGTTGGGTGTCCTTTGGACCTGGATTCTGGCATGTGAAAAATAAATCTGCTAACTTGAGTAAGACAAACGAGCATTGCCTTGTCTTCTCTGTGGGGGCAATGTATCTGTCTTCATGTGACTTTCTCTTTGCT
The DNA here is from genome assembly GCA_013398955.1 of Callaeas wilsoni. Classification (NCBI taxonomy): domain Eukaryota; kingdom Metazoa; phylum Chordata; class Aves; order Passeriformes; family Callaeidae; genus Callaeas; species Callaeas wilsoni. The sequence goes on from VWPU01006762.1 coordinate 6,944, forward strand.
TCCACGTGGCAGCCAGCAAATAGGGTTCTGTGCAAACATGGCAGTGAGCGGAGAGCTAGATCATTTTCGTGTTAAATTATAAAAACAACTATCTCATTCTCGGCAGTCTTAATTTTAAGAGCTGACCATCTTGAGGGGACACACTTAGGGCACACACAGTCCTGAGTGAACAGCAACAGTGGCTTGAAGTGAGCCAGGACCCCCGCAGAAATTCACCCCCAGACACAGCCAGGCAGTGCTGTTCTTCATCTCCCATGCCCACCTGCCTCTTCCTCTCAGGTGTGTTTGGGTCATGATCACTTCCCTGTTACAACGCTGGTATAGTGTATATACTGCACAGGCATAGTGTATATACTACATACTTCTTTATGACTGAAACAGTTACAATATACTTTTACTTCAAGCACTAATTGAGATCTAAAACACTGATTTTTCTGAGATCAGACACTTGGCTTCAGGTTCTATTAAGCATTCCTTGATTTCTAGTTATGTGCATTTTGTTGCTTTCTCCCTCTTTTGGAACTGGCTCAAGAAAATAAAGGCTGGTCCTAGAAAAGTTCTACATTACACTCATTTTAAGACAGATGGGTGGGTAGATAGATAGATAAGAAATTACCTTGTTTCAACTAGATTAATAACAGAAAAATTAACTACTTGTGTAAACAATTATAGTTGGAAGATAAAATTTTAAAATGTAATTGTTTTAATTATTTTTATTATTAACATTTTGATTACTTATTTAGGACTGTGGGCTGGTGAGTAGAATAAATAATAGGAACTTGTAAAATTCCTGGCTGTGCACCTGAATCTTGATTTTACATGGGATAAATAACTTAAAATTCTTAATATTTAATTTCTGACCTCAGTTTCTATTTGAACCTCAGGAGCTGAATTAAGAATTTCGATCACATTAATTAGAATCTTTCCACTCCCACTGTTCATAATTTAAGATCTAAAATATTTAAATTAAAGATTTAATAAATATATAATAGTCTACTAGAGATATAGCACCCAATGCTACATCTTCTTTTGCAGTGGGAATTTTGATTGAGCTAAGAGAGCTCTGAAAAACCACAAACATTCTTGCACTAACACAAAAGTGATTTCTGTGCTAAATGTCTGTGTTACAATTCTGTGGGCTCCCATACTTAAAAGAGGTAGAGTTTGCATAATTTTGAATTTTTACATAATATTAAATCTTACGATCTTTATAAAATCCCTGTGGTACTCCCAGTAAAATAAATGGCAAACAATTACTTCAAAAGAAAAGGATCTGGTCCTACTCACTTATCACTTGCATTTAGATAAGATGGTAAAGGAGGTCTAACTACTATAGAAAAGGAAACACTAAAAAAATAATGTTTTAAAGCACAATTACTATGTCTTCTTTTTGTAAAAAAGCTAATCCATTTTATTAAAATTAAAATTCAAAATTTATGTCACTGCTTCTCTGCATTGCATATTTCCATAGATTCTTATTTTCAAAGAGACAACATGCAGTTCCCCACAAAAACCAGAAATATCCTGCAACCGTATCCTGCATACAATCACCATCGTATAACATTCACATTTCTCTGCAGCAGCAGTAAGCACAAAGGAAAATATAGCTTGTATTGTTTTATATCCCAAATATGTGCAGTAGTTTTAATGACTGTTTCCTCTAGAAGCATAGTAATTGTATAGGTAATACATACAGGTCACGTTAGACACTTGCTCTGTCTAGAAGATGTCTAGATGTATTAATTTGTTTTTACTTAAAACAGTAAAGGCTCAGTTTAGAAACTCCTGCTTGTTTTAGAGACTTTGTATTAGATCCCAATAATATCCCACTGAATTCCACTGGAGTTTCTTATGATTTCCAGTATAAGTTCCAAAATCTGTAATTTAATTATGTGTTAACTTATGAGGGGATTATACAACACATAGACAATTTCCAGCCTGACTATTTATTCAGGTGAAACATATTATAGCAGAGCTGGAATCTCATTCCCCTGTTATATAATGTTCCCACAGAGTCACACTTTAGCTTTAATAAAGAGATGAGGATCAGCCCTCAAAGAAGCAATTACCCCACGCGGTCCTCATAAGTAGAGAGATAAAGCTAAATATAATATAAAGCGTGCCATTTGCCCATACAGTGTTTAATGAAGTCCATACCATAATCAAAACATAGTTAAACAAAACCAGACAGTTACCTAGAAACAAAAGCACAAAAATCTCTGTCTCTGTCACATGCCTGAAAGCATTTATGGCCAGATCCTGCCACTACGCCCTTGCTCACATCCTACACTATTTATGAGCAGACCCATTGAGGTACTCAGGTATTAAAAACAATTTGGAAGTTAATAAATGCTTCATTTGCTTTTAAAGCTGCCATAGAATAGGCAGCCTTTAGATTCAATATTTGCTTTAATGGTTCCAGTGTACAGTGGCTTTGTTAGGTTTGTGTTGCCTGGGTTGGGTACAAGCTATGCAAGCACAGAGCTCAGCTTAAGCTACAAAATTCCAGTAATCTAAATTAAATCTAGCCTAACTTAGTTTACACTTGAACTCTGCTTGTATTACTACCAGTAGCCGAACTAGTTAGCTTCAAGGTAGCTCAAGCACATCTTTCTGGTGTCTTCAATATCTGTTGATGTGTCATCTGCTGGTGTGGAAGTTACATGGGATCAAATCATCAGCTGGTGTAAACTTATTTTAACTACCCTGGATAAAAGTCTAAACTTCAAATTCTAGTACTCTGGAAATAAGATTTCTGTTCCACTTATAGAAGTACAGATTTTGAAGAAGTCTAGATTAACTCTACTGAAACAAATAGAGACACCTAATTCACTGTGTTGGGTCTGGCTGAGATGGAGTTCATTTTCCCATAGCACCCCTCACAGTGCTGTGCTTTGCACTGGCACCTAGAAAGGTCTTGATAACACCCCACTGTTTTGGCTACTGCTGACCAGTGCTGGCACAGCATCAGCGCTGTTTTCTCCAACACTGCCCTCCCATTGGTAGGCTGGGCTGGGCAAGAGGCTGGGAGGGGACACAGCTAGGCCAGCTGACCTAAATTGACCAAAGGGATCTTCCATATACCATATGATGTCAGCTCAGATAGAAAAGCTAAGGAAACAAGAAGGAGGAAGAGGAGGGCATTCGTTATTTACAACATTTGCCTTTTGGAGCAACCACTGTGCATGCCAAAGCCCTGCTTCCTGGGACATCACTTGCCAATGGGAAGTGGAGAATAAAAATTTGTTTTCCTCTTGCTTGCACACACACAAACTTTCACTTTTTCTTTAGTAAACTGCCTTATCTCAACCTATGAGTCATTTTCCATCTTGTTTTCTCTCCCCTGTCCGTCTGAGAAGGGAGAGTGATAGACAAGCCTGGTATCCAGCCAAGGTCAACCCCCCACATTCAAGAAGTGTGCTTCAGACTAGAATTTGCTTGATACTCAAATTAATGAAATGCAGTTGCTGTGCTTCATCTGAATGGCATGGTCAACATAAATAACATTCACAGATAAACTATAACCAGGTTTTAGAAAGTTTAGTAGAAATCTTTCTGCCTTGGTCTTCTCCAACCCACACAGTAAATTTCTGTCTACCTAGGTTTCACAGAGGATACTGCTCAACATCTGGGCAAACATTTGAGACATGTGAACAGTGTGTCTCTACTTGGTATCTAAATTTAACCTGTACCCTAAAAGTTAGTACAGATTTACACAGTATGTCTAAGTGAGCAAGCATAGACAGAAATGGATACAGTTTGTCTGTGATCCAAGCTGCTGCATATCTTGTCTGGTTATAAAAGAGCTCTCCCTTTCAGGTAATGTAGGTGTACAGCTTCGAGACCAAAGCTGGCTCATTTCTGCCCAGCTTGGAGCACCAGCAAAACAAGCTGCTGTCTGCACCTGTCTGTAAAGACTGTTATGACGGGACATGGGAGTTACAAGACTCACAGTGAGGCCCTGGGGTTTGAGTCTGGGTGGAGGCAGGAGCCAGGTGATATAATTAAGGCAATCTGAAATCAAGAACCAGAGACACATAATGCTCATTAGCCTGACAGAGTAAGGCAGGCATATGGTTGGAAGTAGGGTTTGGCACCAGGAAGCTTGCATGCACTTTGACAAGAGCATAGCTGAACTTCAGATGGAGCCAGAAAACGAGGGAGTGTAATTCATGAGGTGAGTCCAGGAGAAGGAGCAGACAGAGCAACAGCAAGGACAGATGGCCTGGGACAAAACTACAAATGAACAGGTGGCGAGTGCCAGCAGGATCCTGAACAGTGAAGCCAAAGACAACAACAGAGACCCCGAGGCAAGGCAGAGAACAGAGTTCAAGCCACTGTACTTGTTCTCAGGACATCTTTTGTATACACCCTATCTGCCAACAACTCTGTCTGCTGGCTGCAACACCTGTTTTGGGAGCTCAGTCCACTTCCCAAGGGCACAGCACCCAATGGCTGGTTGCACGAGGCAGGAGTCATCTTCCTTGGCTAGTCATTGCATAGTCATACCTAGAAGGGAATGCATTAATCAATTTTAGTGAAGTTAGAGGAAGAGTCTAAAGAAATCTGTGGAACATTTGTTTTCACACAATATTAATCATGATAATGAGGTGCAATCATGTAATGGTCCCATTGAAACTTCTAAGGCATAGTAGTTATGCATATGCTTACATGTGCACAAATCAAATAAGCATATACTTCTTAAGGCCTCTATTTCAGTATAGGCAGGAACCTAAATTTTTAAGGGGATGAAAAATGTAATAAACTGGAATTGGGCATATCAGTACCTGTAGGGCTGAAGGTGGTACAAGAAGATGGGTTATCTCTCTGGCATCTATGTCAGTCATTATAATAAAACCTTTTGTTGCAGTTGTGGACATATTTGCACACTGCCTGTAAAATGACAGCCAGGAGATTAATTATGATATTTGTCTTGTTCTAACCAAATGCTATAACTACAATTCTGTCTGTAGCACCCATTGCTCTTGTGCAACAGAACTGGATGCAAGTCTTTTTCTCTTGACACCTCTGCTTCTAGCTGGAAAACTGCAAAGCTTGCACATATATATATATGTGTATATATATATACACACACACACACACATAGATATATATGTATGTATGTATGAGAGAAGATGGACTTCTGCCAAAGTGCCATTTGACCCTGTGCCAGCTTTTGGCTTTTCAAAACTGAAAAGCTTTTGGCCTTTCCCTTTAGGCAGTGACCAGTTAATCCCCAGTTCTCCTTTGCACTTAAAAACTATTAGTAAGACTAGTTATTTTCAGCAGTGAGATGGGTTTTTCAGGATGGGATGTTCTTACATAACTATAAATGTACATGGGAAAGTCTAAGTAAAGGGAATTAGCCTGCATGCTGAATTATTCCCATTTGCTTGTTTCTGTCAGATACTTTCTTCAAACAGAATTGTTTTTCTTTCAGTAACATACATAAGATGGTAAAATGCACTCACACTAACATCTTCTAAATTTATTGACAGTGATTTTTGTTTGTCCCAAGTTAAAAAAAGAGAAAGCACAACAATTTCAAATAATTTTTATATTTTTTTCACATTGAATAAGGTAATGTCATATCTTACATCATGATTAGGATATGTATCCAAAGCAAATGTGAGGTTTCCAGTGCTTTTTGTTTTTTCAGATGACTTTATCATGTTTCAGTAAACAGATTATAATCATGTCTTATCCTTGCTCTAGCTGGAAGCTTTGCCAGGTCTTTTCTTTTTAAAGCAAGGACTCTCCTGTTTGCTTTTTATCAAGTAGTTTAAAAAGGAAATAATCATAAAATTTTAGGATTATTTTCCTCTGGTTCTACAACTTAAAAATCTATCACATCAGATTTAAGAATCACATGGGTTTCTCGTTAAATAGCCGTGTTTATTTTCAATCTCATGCTGTACAAAAATAATTGATTTTCTGTAATTTTTAATGCATTAAAATGCATTAATTCTCTCTTTTAACATCCTAGACATCCTAATTCTATTGCCAGTAGGCTTGATTCTCTATTGCTCTGTGTTAGAGTGTTAAACAGTCCGAGTTCAGTCATCAAAGACAGATGATCAGTAGCCTTCCAGAAAGGTCTTTCTCTTTCCAGTGACCATAGAGTCCAAGGAGACTGCTCCCCTAAAATGAGTGCCTGAAGTCAGGCAGCATTAATATCCCCTACTTCACACTCATTTAAACCAACAAAATGCAAGTGCAAAGTGGAATAAAAGGTCTTGGCTTCTGGTGGGATTATTTTAAACATTCCCATTACATTTTCTATGCACACCTGTACATGGCTGGACAGTGAATCAAGCTGTTTCAATTACATGTTGGCCTGCAATTGATATGAGTAAAGGAAGCAGAATCCAAAGACTCACCTTGCAGAGAAACACCTGAAAGAAACGATTATTATTCACAGCTTTAGCTACAGCCCTTCTGTTTCCACAACTTTCAGTGTTGATCACATGCTTAATAGATCTGTTTTGGAAATGTGTGTCATTAGAGAATCTGACTCCCAGTTCGATATTCCATAGTAGGCTGCATGCTACTGTATGTTGGTCACATCTGCATCAATGGCTCAAAGCAATAGGAACAGATCAGCAGATGGAAATGGCTGGTCCTGATTCCTCCATTTAAAGAACCATAGAATCACAGAATAATTTAGGTTGGAAAACACTTCTAAGATCATTTAGTCTAACCATAACCCAGCATGGGCAACTCCACCACTAAACCATGTCCCTAAGTGCCACCTCCACAGTGATTCAATCACTTCCCTGGGATACATACATATGTGTATGTTACCTTAGATCAAATTCACTGTGATGCTTGAGCTATTTCTAGATTTATATTGTGGGTGGTGCCTACCATACATGTGGTTCAGAATCCTTCTGCTCTAATTACGTGGCAGGGCAGCTGGTATACTTTTGGAGTGAAAGTTAAAGTTGCATTTCCCCCAGAAAGAAGATCTTATATATGCGCCAAAACCACTCTGCAAACTGAGCCAATACAGAGCGAGTGAGGATGATCAGAGCATTCACTTTCAAACTTCACTACTTTTCCAAATAAAAACCCAGCTGGAGATGCAGCTTCTAGATACTGAATATTGCCTACTGAGACTGTTCCTGCTCCACTGTACATCAGTGACCAAATCCTCAGCAGGATAAGGACCACTGTCTTTAATTAAAATGCATGTAATATTACTGCATATCTGGGCCATGAACTACATCCCTCTATCTCACTGCTAAAGCTGGCATTTAGAACGATGAAAACCAGTTGGAGAATTTCAGGTTTTCCCTTTACTTTGCCGTGTGACATTCATTTTGTATAGTGTGTATAGTATATACAGCTATCCTAGGTCTTACATTCAGGAAGAATTAATTTTTAAAGAACTGAAGATAGATGCTTGCTTTAATTTTTTTAGAAGAAAATATGACATAAGTTACTGTGAAGATTTAATGATAATAATAAAAAAGCTTGTGTTTCGTTAAATATGCTTCTAATAAATCACCCCTTGAATTCTTACATTTGTAGTGTTTTAGAGCAATTTGCTGCTGTCCCAAGGCATGAACTTTTCAGTCTAACAATGAGAGCATTTTGCTTCCAGCTCATTTAATATAGATTCATCCAGCCACCTCTTTGGCATCCAGGCATTCAAGGACCTAGAGAAAGTAAGGAAAAAAAATCTCTGATGAGCACGGTTGAGGGAGATCCATAGGCTGAGTGAGCAGTGCCTATATAAACTGAGATATGAAGACAGGTTTTCTGATAGATGGAATTAATGTATCAGAGTCTGTGGATTGTAGACCACAAACAGTAGAAGCAGAGAGATATCTTGTCAATTTGATTGTCAGCAGCCTGTTTGCATGCATAACTGTAGTTTCTATGGTATGGTGATAAGTAGTAAAGATGGGCATATTTTAAAAGGTATTGTCAGAATAACAATGAAGACTGCTAACATTTACCAAACCTGATGTGACTGCTGTTACATACAGGTTGGTAAGGTCTAACCACACTTATTTTACCAGTAGAACTACCCTTGGTTTGCCAATTACTTCCATGTTGCAATCTGAAGTCTGGTTGGTAAAATCTCAAATTTTTGCTGATTTAATAAAACTAGCTGACATGAATTACCTTTTAATCCTTTTCCTTTAGTGCATGTTGGGATGTTGCATTAATTATCAGTGATTAATCCTTCACACACGATGCCTATGTTCCTATAACTAGGACTGTTCATGTTATTGACTTGAACTCCATGGCCCAAAGTCACAGCAATTGCATATCAAACCCTACTTTCCCTCCATTAAAATTCCCAGTGCTTTTAAAATACCTTGTTCCCAAAAACCCATTCAAAGTTTAGCTCAGTTTCTCAGGAAAGAAGTCCTGAACGTCATCAGTCCAAGTGGAGAAGAATCAGCAATAAACTTGGCTGCAAAACTACCCCAGGAATAACGATGAAACTGGCAATATTATCACTCTGAAATATCCCATTGCACAGGTCCTTGATCCATTTCAATTTATTCCACTGATCCTTTGGCATCCTGACCAGCCAAATATCAGTCAGAATCACAAGTATAGGCAGTTATCTCATCACTGTTGACATTCATCCGTCCTTTGGTCATGTCCTTCATGTGTTCATTATACTGGGATTTGCTGAACTGTCCTGAATGACCCATCTAAAGCAAATTAAATACTTCTAATTATATCCTTATGGAAAAACTTTGAAGAGTTTCCTCATTTACAGTTTTCTTCTTCCTCATCAGATACTTCTCAGTGGCCTTCCTGTGCTATGCTTGAAAAGCAAGTATAGAAACTTAACTGGAATAAGGAAGAAATAGGAAAAAAGGAGGACGACCTCTAACTTGGTCAAGAGTGTGCAGAAGCTAAGAAGTGAAGGCAGTAACTTTTCAAAAGAGGGCAGAAGGACTAGAAGGTGATTCAGGAAGCATATAAGATGTTTGCAGCCTTCAAATACCAAGACTGTATTATAAAATATAAGGACAGAGAAGAACCTAAAATTACTTGCCAGGCTCTACTGTACTGTATGGATGTTTTTGTGATCTAGGTTACAGCCATCTTCTGCCACATGATAACATCTTACGGCCAAACTAGGTCTTGTCACTTGTGTGTACACTTTGTACTCACTGCATACTGACCACATTGTACACTAAAGATAATGATACTCTAATCTGTGATTCATATAAGAATGCTCAGCTCCTTGAATCTTCTTTTTCATGGATAAAATCTTCATAGAAATGTCTGTGTTTGCTGTGATTTCTTATGTAGATGATGATTTACTCAGGCTTTCAAAACTGGCATATTTATTTAAAATCAGCAGTTCATTTAAAGTCTATATGGAAGCCAACTGCACTGACACAAATTAGCAGAAAGCAGACATTCCTCTGATTCTGACATAATATCAAAGCATGCCCTTAAGGCCTCCTTCGAGTGCACATCTCCACAGTCTACTCTGGTAATTGCCTTTGTGTCTGGCAGTTCAAAATCAACAGAGATATTTTTGTCCCTACCATCTTTCCTGGTAACATTTTCCTTTTTGTTTTACATATCATCTGTAAAATGTAACATTCAAATATCACAACAAAAATATTTTGGCTTACTTAGACACAGTCTCATTATGAAGTGTTTCCAGCACCAGTCTACAAATACACATTAAACAATCGTTTTGCAAGGCAGTGCAAAATCTTCAAGCTATGTTCACATCAGCCTTTGCATTGCAGTTGCTCCAGGAAGAACAGGAAAAATACGTGGTTCCTCAAATAGTTGTTAGTCTGGCAACAACACCAATGTGCATGTGCCAATCTAGGAAGATGTTCCCTCTAAAACTTTAAAAAAGCTTAAAAACATAGGGGTTTTTTAAAAAGTTTTTTTTAAAAGTAGGTTTTTTTAAATGAGAAAAATGTTTTGTTCTGAAGACTGATCATGGATCTTCCTAACCACTTGTGTTCACAGTAATGATGTGTCCCCATTTTTTCCCAGCTCTGGCAAATTAGCTCTTTCTCTACCATTGGTAAAGTAGGCAGGAGGCTGTGGCTGGAAGAGTTGTGATATCATTTCCTTCTAAATCACAGGGAGGCAAAGGGAGGCAAATTCATCATGTTCCTCTGTTACTTTCCCTGTATGGCCCCATGGTCACAATACCATGCAGACTTGGTAGCTTTGCAGTCTTAGATGAAATGCCTTAGGTCTTCCAGCTTCCACATACTTACTGAAAGGCCAGGTGACAGCCTTCATCAGTGTCACTTCTTTTATCTACATCAAAGCTCTCATCATTCAGTGGATGTCAAGTTGGAGGCTGGGGCTGAACTCTCCAAGAGTCGTCTCCCATAACCTCTCTTCTCCTGGTGATTGTCAAGGCTTATGTGAATGTTCATCCTCACTTCCCATGACTTGTCTTGCAATCCCTGTAGCTTTGCCTTACCAAGTATAGGTGTTACTTAAATGCTAGTAATATTCAGAAACTAATTTGTTTTCCACGCCTTCACAGAATCACAAAATATGCTGAGTTGGAAGGGACCCATCAGCATCATCCAGTCCAACTCCTGGTCATGTGGAGGAAAATTCAACAATTTTCCTGTTGAAATGATGCAAATAATAAAAAAGCCCAAAACAACGCAATGTCCTGATGTTATACATCTCTGATACCAAAACATCTGTTGACCTGCATACCACCTGTATTTCTATGCAAATTAATGCAGAGAATGAACCATGACATGAAAAGCATTGTGGACTTTACAGAGAAAATACAAAATAAAAGAGGAGATTATAGGAAGTGTAAGCAGGTATGTAAGAACTTTCCCCCATGAGTCCCACCACAAACCTAAAGAAGGTATTTTGGACTGACAGCCCCCTAGTGCAGTGCCACACCAGGCATTGTAGTGCAGAACACTGGGGCCTCTCATCCTGAGGAAGTACTGCTTTTTCACCTGGTCTAGCCAAGCTGCAATGACAGAAGCAACCACAGTGGGTAAAAGCCCTTGTGCCAACACCCCAAGCACTTGAAGATCAGCCAGCTATATGTGTGTCCTGCTCACTGTCTGAGAAGCTGAGCTCTGCCACAGCAAAGAGAAGGTGTTACAGCAAGTATCTTACTGCAATGCTTATATGGTTTCTTTCCAAGATGCACCTGCAGCTGCAGCTTGCTGGTGCACACAGAGCTGGCCAAGCTGGCCTCAGGGCAGAGCTAAGGCTGCATCTCAGAAGTGGATATATTTCACCTCTGTACTTCCTACAGTTTTGGAGAGCAAGTTTCCGCCATTTTAATTATTCATTTCCCACTCTTTAGAAACTCAATTCCTGCAAGGACAAAGCTAGTGGGTATTGTTCAGCTAGGAGAAGAGGAGACTGAGAGGAAACCTCCTAGCAGTCTACGGCTTTGTTACAAGGGCAAGCATAGGGGCAGGCACTGATCTCAAGCCTGCCAAAATCCAAGAAGCATTTGGACTCCCAGGCACATGGTGTGACACCTTGGGTGTGGACCACCCCACCTTGAGGTGGTTCTATTCAGGGCCAGGAGTTTGACTTGATGATCCTTGTGGGTCCCTTCCAACACAGGATATTCTGTGATCTCAGAAAGCATTTCTTTCCCCATCCAGGAGCTGTAGAGCTGCTGCTGACTGCCTCAAATGGCCACCGAAGTCCAACTTCACCATTTGGAAAAGCAAATTTTTTATGTGGCTTAAGATACATTTTTATGATAACATTTGCTTCTAATGGAGTTTCTCTCTGTACTAAGTCAAGAACATGTGATCAGTATGGGAACTGTCTGAGCCTCAGTCTGAGTTCCTATGTGCTTGCTAGCAAAAACACTGTGATTTTCTAAACACATAGTTTGGGAGAGAGTATAATTCTGAAAATAAAACTAAACTTGGTCACTTAAGCTTCTCCAGCATTAGCTACATCAAATTTCAAGGAGAGTAGGAATGAGAAAAGTTTATTATTATGTTCAAAATGCCATCTTGGAACGGTAAGTACCCTTCTGTCTTTACAGAGATTATCAGAGCAGTGGTGTTGAGTTTGAAGTCAATAAGTTCAGGCCACAGACTGCTGTCTTATTTAAGAGCAATGGAAATCTGAAAGCATTTAAATTACACCAATTTAAAATTGGCAGTGAAAACATATTCATAAGTCAAGATAATCTTTGTAAAACATTAGAGCACCAACTTATTTTACAATGCCTGTCCTGCAGTTAAAGAAAATTTTTTATTTTTAATTGGAATCAGACAGAAAGAATAAAAAACTCGTTTGCAAGAGATCTGCTTGCAGAGGCAAAGGTGGCAGCCATTATGTACTTAGCATTAATCATACTCTGTTTTGATGCTAGTTCTGCTGAAAACTGGGATGTTGGCCAAGGCATTGGGGTTATTCCCCTTTCTTTCCAAAATATTCCCTGAAATCTTTGACATCCAGAAGCCCCAGGTCAATATCTTGTTTGAGAGATGAAGCCACTATTTGTTTAGACTTCTGTCCACAGCATCAGGAAATGAGATTTGAACATGACCTCTCAGCCTAGGAGTGAGAGGGCCACAGCCTGAGCCACACTGACACATGTCCCCACTACCCCTGCTGCCCAACAGTCCCAGTGAGAGGAAGGGATGGATGGACGGACGGACGGACGGACAGATGGATGGATGGCAGGCTAGATACACATACACATGTGCACACACATAAAAGCACCCTACAAGAATAACTGAAAAAGAATGAAGGATGAAGATGAAATTGGAGGTGTCAGTAGACCTTAGTATACACTTACATGGATGTAAAAAAAAGTTGGAATTGTGAGACAGAACATACGTGATAGAAAATCCTTATAAACTCTTAGGCTAGCATGCTGGGGCAAATGTTTTCCCTGGGGCAATAGCTGAACAAACAGAAGATGTGCAGGTGTCAGGGTGGGGCTACAATAATGATCCCCAAGTGCTATTGCATATCTGTTTCACAAATGCTATGTTCTTAGGATTAAGTCTGGTTAAAAAACTTCCATCAAGATAAATTCGCTCCAAGAGAAAATGCCCCTGTGATAAAGGACTTCCGTGAGAATTATCCATTTTCATTGATTCTTTTTTTTTTTAAACAAGGTTTCAAAGGTAGTTTCAGCTAAAAAACGTTTCCTGATAATCTTGACTCAGGAATTCACATTGCTGCAGGCTCCCTCTGCAAGGCAGAGTGACCTTTAGAGCAGCACAGTCCCAGCCTGAGCTTTTTCCCACCCCCTCCTGCTACAGAAAACCTTGGCTAAGACAGTGACAGTGCAAGTCTGGTTTAGCTCTGCTTGGCACCTGGAGCTGAGATCTGTGGAAAATGCTGATCTGAACTCAAGCTATTATCCAGAGTTAGACCCCAAGTTACCTTGTTTTTCTTGCTGTTTTAACCTCTTAGTTAAGTGAGCTTAGCTGTTACCAATTCGCCTGTAGATGTGTCATAAACAGACAGTAGCAAGTTACTCAATGACTGCACAATGCTGGTACAGTCATGCAACGGCTTTCAAGGGAAATTAATTTTAGGAAAGCACTTAATGTATTTACATGCATCTTTTAATATAGTTTTGACACGGAAACAAGGAGGAGCCAACATCTTATAACCAGCTCTTTGCTGACACAAAAAAATCACTAAAAGATTGAGAACTCCCCCTCAGTATGCCTCTGAATAGATTCCTACTGACCTTCCCATTTTGAAATAGAAACTTCTGTTGGAAATACATCGCAATATTTTTCTTTGTTACACAGCTAGTTCAAAGGTTTCCTTCTGCCAGAGGTTTTCTCATGCCTGTAAACCCTCTTTCCTGAAGGACATCTGAGTGAACTTTCCATTGTGAAGTTTACCTGAATAGCAAATAAAGTGGGGAGATAATTCCACTGAGAAAAGCTATGGAATTATTCAATAAAGTAATGTGAGTAGTAGCTAAAATATTAAGAAGAAATTTTTAAATAGCACCCCTCAAGGAGCCAGACTTGCATTTTCCTGTAGCATTACTGAGGTCAATGGATTTACTTGAGATTTATGTTTATACGAAAGCAGATTATTTTCACTTAAAAGTTACTGTCATATCCCTGAAAAATATATAAAAGCAAAGATATTTCATAATCAAGATCTCATGTAGGTAGCCCTACCTTTATGGGAAAACACAGATCATAACTGAAGATGTAGAGGAATGCACAAAGTTATCTGTCTTGCTTGCAGTGTTATAGGTCATCCTAAAGCAAGGTCAGACTCACAGTTATGCATTAGTATGATTTGTTATGAAAAGTGGCATTTAAATATTTAAATGTACCAGGTCCTATGTGTTTAATTTCATTGTTTAATCATCGCATAGTTTCCCAACTAAGTCGTAGTTGGCACAGAGTGGTGGGTTGCTCTTTATTTATGTGCTGCTGCAGCTTTTCAGAGCCTTTCAGTGCTGGTGAAGCATTTCAGCTATACATTATTCCTTTTGTGCTCTTGAAGCTGTACATCGAGGTATGCAAACTTGCCAAACTTTTCTTCCCTGGAACATGGTAAACACAAGACATCCCGGTATATATTCAGCAGTACCTATACAGAAATCCTTGCTCTTTTAGAGTGCAGCTATAAATTCCTAGTTAATGTATCAAGCCAGGAGCAGGGCACAGAGTAGATGTATATCCTACTCATAATAACAGGAGTTGCATACATAAAAATATCTTGCACCAGACTAAAGAAGATCTTTGAGGCATTTAAATGACATTTGTCAGGTTGTAGCTACTGTGTAAGATTATAGGCTCCAACAAAAACCATAGATGGCATCCTAGCTGTCTCGTTGTATACACTAACAAACCTTTCTAACATCACATGCTTCATACAAAATAGGCATCCTCACTGGAGGAATGGGATTGCCTGCTAAGGACTGCAACCCTGCTGGTGTCTAGTTTAAACAGACAGCAGATTAAACAATTGAGATAAAAATGTAAAACCAGAAATGTTTATACTAGGATTGCTGAGCATCAGAAGTTTAATAAAGTGAAGTCATAGGTGCTCCCACATTAAAATTTACTATGGTGTTTACAAAAAAAAGCTGGAGGGGTCTAAGAACCAAATAAATGGAGGCAGAGGGGAAAGACAGAACGTGATTCAAGACAGAGATGAGAAAAGAAAGTAAAACATTGTAATGCAAACATGCAACAAGCATTTGGAAGTAAGCTACTTGAAAATCAGTGCTAAGCAGTGTGGCTTTGAACATTTATTCAAATGTTTATTTCTGCTCCTGCTTTCCCTACATACCAAGTGAAAGACCCGTTCGACAGGCCTTCTTCCGCTGGAGCCATTTGTAATGGCTCTGAGGCACCGTAGGGTATATATCTCTCTGTGTTTGCACGTGTAGGGTTGTATGTGTGTATGACTTGCCCTGGAAAAAGCTTCTAAGCGACACCCCTTTTTCCTCAAGAGAATCATTCTATCTTTCCAGAGGAAGAGCTGAAAAAAATCACCCCTAACAAAAAAAGCCCCCTGAAATCCACCCTTCCTTGTGCCTTATGTTTTGGATAACTTTTTTTTTAGAATAGTGGTGGATGCTAAATTTACTCTTGCTGTACTGGTATCTGCTCATCTTTGGACTGTTGCAAGCATTTGGCTAATACGGATATTTAAAAAATCAATTAATTTAGAATTTTAAATGCACTCCTAAAACTTACATAAATTTATGTCGCAATTCTACCTCCATCTCCAACATAACCTCAGTTCGTGTCACCTCAAAATCCCCCACAAGGAATTATAGGCATCTTATGCAGAGTTCACATGAGGACAAGTCCTTTTCTTCCCTCCTAGCGAATCCTTGATTGCACTGTAACTAATGCAGCCGGCTGCATAGTTTTCTATAAACTCTGTGCAGAGCAACAAGATTTGGGTAGGGCCAGGGCTTGTTTTCCCACAAAAGTTGTGAGTTTATTGGTTGATACAAGCCAGATAAAAGTAGGGGTTTGACTGTCCACAGATAGGTCAATTAAAACAACATCTTGAGTACAATTTGTTGTTAAACCAGTACATATCTTGACTGAACTGGCCTCCAGCTTTGGCTTTGAGAGAGTGTTTATGCAGAGGGAGAGCTCTTCGCAAAGCTGCGCACACAGGCTTGTCCAGCCATATACAAACTTAGGTGGAATGAAATTTATTTTTATCCAGGAGGATGGAGCTGCCCTGTGAGTACACAACAACATGGTTCCAGCTGCATCGGGCACACATGCAGATGGTACTAATGGGGTGCCACTCTCCCCCGTTTCCATTGGCAAGGCACCACTGGAATGTACACCTATTAAATTTACTGGTATTTGCCACTGCATGGATAACAGTAATAGCATAAAATTTTTTTTGTAACTGAAGGCTGTTACTAAAACTCACGTTTTTAGTAACAGGCTGTTACTAAAAACTCACGAACTATGTTGGCAACTGCTGTATTCACCAGTTGTGAAGACGACCTTTTTTTTGGGCAGTGGCCTTTTCTCTGCCTAAAAAATACAAAGAATTAAAAGTATATGGTCATAGAAAACAATGTCTGTAAAATGATGTTTCTTTATTACCCACATTCTCTTCTAAGACGAAACAAAGGTAGTAATAAAACCCAATCTGCCCAGTCCCTGGTGACCTAGTAGTCTGTCCTGCAAAGATTACCCCAGAAACATTCTTTCAAAGACGGAGAGTTCTGCTTTAGATTAGACCGCCTGGTCCTGGAGCTCACACAACAGCCCTACTGAAAACAATTAAGTAATTTATACTTAGAAGCAACTGTGACCTTATCCAGACAAATACCTTCCCATTATTAGGACAAAAGAGACAGTATGTTGTTTTACTTTCTCTAATATTATCTGTTACAGTGGTATTTTTTTAATTATGGGAAATCAACTGAAAAATAACATGTTGTCTAGCAACAAAGAAAACAGACACAAACAAAGGAGAAACAGAGTGACAGTTCTGCTTTTTATATTGTATACTTCAACTTTCAGGTAAACTAAGTAAAACTAAAACAACAAACAAGTTAAAATGAACTGGCTAATCAACCTCCCAACAGTGAGTTGATACCAGGACTCTGGGTCAGTATAGAAGTTGGTTTGGTTTTTTGGTTTTTTTTGTTTGTTTGCTTTGGTTTTTTGTTTTTTGTTTTTTAATTTCAAAAGCATCTGAGATTCATTAAGTTATTCTAAGAATATATAACTTCATAATTCAATCTTTTAAATGTAATCATTAACTTACAGAACAAACATTCATTATTTTCCCCTTCAGCCAATTTTTGCTTTTGAATGAAAAGACTTAAACTTTTCAATTTTATTAAAGCTACACAATGAAAAATGATCAATTCAGAATCTGGGATATTCTGATGAATTATGTGGTTTTCTTACTATTGTATAGCAATTTATAAGTTATGTCATGATAATACACTATACAGCACCACCAAACTGTTAGTAACAATGTTGATATAAACAAGTTCTGCATTTAACTTTGCAAGATAGGAATAGAGAAAAATGATAATGAAAGAGAAAAAAGTGGCAAAGGATGTTAATCACCTCAATTTGTGATTTTTGGCAGAAGCACCTTGAAATTCCTCTCATGGGCCTAGTCTTAGGAATGCATTATGCTTAAAGAATTTAATAATATCGATATAATTATTTTCACCGTATTTTCACCATGATTTCATTTATTTCACCTGTATTTTGTCGAGCCATTTACTCATCCGCATACAGACCTGGTGAAAATGTGTAAGAAAGCAGCGCAGATCTAGCTAGAATTTCAGAGAATTAAGAACTATTCAAAATTTTACAATAAACTCTCATTGACCAGGACTTCTTTCAAATTCTTTTTCTCTGAAGATGTTCTTAGAAGCTTCCTAATTACCATGTTAAGAGAAACAAAGTTAGCAAGTTGTACACAGCCAATTAAAAATGTTACTGGTGGCTTATTTAAAACAGCAGTAAGAAATGTCTAAAAAATCTTGTTGTTATCTAAACAGCAGTCAATAGGAGGACTTTGAAGACCTAACATTGTCTTTCAATGGGAAATATATTTGAGCTATGAAAGTGATTGAGTTGCAAGAAGGCCGTATCAGCAGTAACCAATGAATGGAGTAATTTGTTGTATCACTGGTGCTTGCACTGCGGGACTTGGCATCTCCATACAGTCAGAGCTAAACGTTCTGCCCCTTCAATCAGAACTAAATCCACGATTGTTGCACTGTGTATGTCTTATGATTCCTGATTTGCCTCTTCTGCAACAGTTAGGAAAGTGGTTGAAAGCAATATTTTTTAGAGTGCTGCAACTAACTGCGAAATGGAGGTCAAAGGATGGATTAAAAGGTGGTAGCAACATTAGTAATTTTCTCTTCTGAAGCAAATGTCACAGTCTGCTCTTGATACATCATGATCAAAGACACAAAGTTCACATTTGCCCTGTAATATTTAGGTGTTCCAGAGTAACTCAGACACCGTCATTTTCAGATAAACAACCCAGACAGGTCACTAAATGCCGAGGCCTCAGATCTATCTTTACTGAATTTAGCAACTATTCAAGCAATAATTTAGCACTTTTTATCTAGACGCTAAATAAGAATTATTGCAAAGAAATGCCTACTGGCTTTTGCCATAGGAAAAAATGAGGACTCGACAAAAGCAAATGCAAGTAAGAGGTATCCTAGCCTGTCTCTACGCATCCCGAGAGGATAACAAAGCAAGAAGTAAGGACTAGCAGCCCTTGAGTAATTGTCAAGAATAATTTGTCTATCTAATTTCCTTTATAAGAAAGTAATGGGCCCTGTAGACTGGAGATTGAGTCAATGAAGCAGAAAATCAAGTCATCAGAAGAATATAGGAGAAGAGTAATAATGAGTTTGGGCCAGACCAAAGAGTCCACTCCGCCCAGTATCCTGTCTCTGACACGGCCACAGCAGTTGTTTATGCAAGATTGTAAAACCAGGGCAAAGGCATAGTGATATGTCCTCAGTATGGCCTTGTATTGGGTTTGCATGGCCACATTTCAGTAGCAGGGGGCTACTGGATGGATTCTGTGAGAAGCTGCCAGAAGCTTCCCTCATGTCCCACAGAGCAAATTCCAGCCAGCTCCCAGATAGACACGCTGCAGGCCAAGGCTGAGCCCAATGGCAACAGTGGTCCCACCTCTGGGACAACAGATTTAAGAAGGGAAAAAAAAACCCAAAACTGAACTCTTTCTTTCAGACATTACCACACTGACCTTAGCAGCTGACTCTTTGCTGTTCAGGGTAGAGTAAACAAACAAGGATGGGAATTATCACTCTATACGTACAGGAACTCAGCATAAGCTAAGTTATCTATGTAGTATCATTACAAACTTGCATGTATTCAAGAAAGAGCACAGAAAATCAGACAAAAAATGATCTTGTTCCCAGAAAAATAGAATTCATTGTCCATGGGCAATCCAGTGGAGTAGAATCACCCAGTGACATTATTCAAATAGATTTTGAAAAAGACCAAAATGGAAATGTAGCAGGCTGACTGTGCCTAAAGTTCACAGAGAACTCTTTAGCCCTACAAGAGCCCTACAAGTACACATACTTTGTGTACTTCTGAGTTTTCGGACCATACCAGAAGAAGATGCAGTTTCTTGGTCTCAGTTAATCATTTTGGCAGTGGGAAATTATACGAGTAGAAGACACAAAAATATTTTTTACAAGTTGCTCCAGGGAACATAAGAAACCAAACAATGTTTCTTGCTTTACTAGAGTATGTTCCTTGCACAGGAAAGGTCCTTTTATTATGGCAGGTTGTCTATCATTTCTATAGTGAATGAGAAACCTAAAGGTTTAATATTTTTGCTTCGGTCATTTAATCCTAGAACAACACAAGTCTTTAAGCCAGTTTCATTCTCTCCCTCCTGTAGAGTGGCCTCATGGCTCCTGCTGCGACCCGTTAGATTTCATAGCTGATTCAGAGCCCACCGCTGCTCCTGCCCACTGTGACGGAGAACTTGCTGTTGTAAATGGATACAGCAGTGCAAAGATCATGGGAAGCTTATCCGTTTGTTTTTCATTTCCCCCTTTAGAGCAATTTGTTCCAATTAGTGCCTCAGCTAGCAATTATTGCTGCACAGTGCTCTGACTTATTTTTGTTTGAACTGGCTGAGTCAAAGTTACAGAATCTCTCGTGTGACGTAATATATACCCTGGTCTAGTGCTCTTGCAACAAAGAAGATCCCTTCTCAAGGATTGTGGACATGCCCTCCGGAGAAGGACTTTCCTCACCGTCTGATTTGGTTCTCTCTTCCATGGTATACAGGAATAATTTTAAATAGTAACCTTCTTTTGCTGTAAGGGTACGTGGACCTAATGTATATGAGCCAAACAGCATGCACAAATGTGCATTAATGATTTTTTGGTTGTTGTTATTGCTTTGTCTTGTCTGGGTGCTGACCATTCCACACAGACAAGTCTCTCACTGGATCTAGTAGCTGGCACTCCCAGAGGGAGCGTTGCTCCCCACGGCACACACATGTGTCAGTCTCCCTCACAGCATGTACCAGTTCCATTTGTTTTGTCCTGTTTTCCTAAGTGAGGACAAACCAAATCCAGAGAGTTATGGAATAGCTCATTTTATCACATATCCAAAAATCAAGATACATCAGTACACACAGTGAACTATTTCACCCCAAAAGCTTCATCAGAATAGAAAATTTTAATGATGTAATGTAGAAAGAGTCTTGCCAGAACTTTGATATGTTTCATGTTTCTGACATTGTACAGTCTATTTAAAGGAAAAGGCCATGTGATGATGGAGACCTAATCATGGCTGGAAGGAAATGCAAATGAGAATTAGTCCTTAATCTCTTTGGTTCCCTAGCAGTACGGCTCTTCCTACCACCTGGCTGAAAGTGAGAGAAGGCTCTCACACACAAAAATCACAAATAGTCCGCAGATTCTCAGAGAGGCTTAGCATAGGAAGAGATAGGAGCAAACCTTACCTAAAAACTATTTGGTACCACTCTAAGGAAGTAATACACATTAAACTAGCTCCTTATCATTCCTTGTTAACTTTCTCAAAGTTGGAGCATTGGATAAACATTAAAAAATTAACCCAAACTATGCACACAATTTTCTTCAAAGAGGGCAGTGCTGTTCAAAATTAAGAAACCTGGTACCACTATTCACAAAGACAAAACAAAACAAAATGATAAAAAACCACCGAATCTCTTTTGGAGTATGGGTCCCTGAGGACTGTCAGATAACATATATTCACACAACCCTCTGGGCTCATTTGTTTACTTATTTGTGTAGTTTGGCTTACGGCCATACAGCAAAAGCACTAAATAAAGAGCAACTTATGTAGTCAATTACAGACAACATTAAAATCAAACAGATGTATACGAAATAGAGAAATTAAAAATACATAACCATCTTTGCCAAACACAACAAATAACTGGAGATACAATCCAGGCTACAATTATCTCAGTTAAATTATATCTTATAGCAGCTTCAAATCTCCTTAAACTAATTACAAATATAATGTCCCTCTGATGATACTGTCACTAAGGATTGCTCTTGCAATAGTACAGTTCTTACTTTTTTGCCTCTTTCATTTTATAAACATGAAATAGGTAGGAGTAAATAGTTTTGCTAAGTAATACAGAGGCTGTGGAAAAAATTGGGTTACTTTTCTGATGTCATCATAATATAGTAAGAAGTAAAGGTTATTATGTGAAGTATGTTGCTTAATACATAGATGCTTCTGTCATGAGAATTGTGATCTGTTTAAATGAGAGAAGTATTACCATTTTATTTTTTTCATAACATGCAGTAATCTAAAAGGGTTTGGTTTGTCTAGACTTCACGAAGAAGTAAAAAACATACCTGTGAATACAGGTAGATGTCTAAATGGAATGCATTTTAGAAATCTGTATCTTTTAGACTACGGACATGCTTCCTTAGTATTGTGATAGAGACTGCTTTGTGACTGCACAACAATGCCTGGGAAGGTGAACAGAATTGCTTTGATTTGTGTGGCACCAAGGCAGTTTTCCTGGACCATAAAATCTGCACAAATCTACCTACATTTAAGATGCTTCACTGGTCAGAAATGTAAACCCCTCATGAACAGGTGTTCAGAAGGCATAAACCATGCTAAAGCTGGTGATGCTTGTATCAATACATTAACATATTAATCTGAACCAAGTTTTTATTTGGTTGTACCATTACATGAACTGCAGTAAAAGAGAAATTAAGAAAATTACCCTCCTTCCCCATGTGGTGATCCCTAAATGCGTATGTATTTCTTGTACACAGAAAATCAGTAGTGATTTGCTAAAACAAATGCATTTTGCTTTGAATCAAAACAGATCCGGAATACATGGTTTCAGCCCTTTTCATACTGACATGACCTAAACAATAAAACCCTACAAACCACATTAAACAATCGCAGTCTTTTCAGTAATTCAGCAGTGTTTTGTCATTTGAGAATGTCCTGAGATGCAAAGCTGCCACCCAGATAGGTCTGAACCAGCTTACATCTAAGGTTTGATTTCATCCTCTAAAGTCAGGGTGAGACTGCAGAGTTCCCACTGGGGTATGAAGTTTTCAAAATACAAGGCTGCCATGAATGCCAGCAACACTCAGACCCACAGCACCGTTTAACTTACCGTCAGGAGCAAAGAAAATTCCATGAGGCGGTAGACTGAATATCCCTGCAGGATGATGACATTTCTGAGGAAATCCAGATGCATTTGCATGGAGGAAACTTCTGTAAACAAGTTCTGCACTCCAGCAAAGAAATAAATGTCAAGGTAAGCTTGGCAAGCGACAAAAAAAGATGAGTCATATTTCTCCAATTTCATTCCATAGATGCTATCTTTCACCTTCCTCAGTACTGTAGTCACAAGACTGACAATGTTGCTGCTCCTTTATGGGAAACGGTATTCAAACACTGTGGATAAATGATTTAGTAGAGCCCTACAGTAATTTTTCACACATACTTTGTTTTTATTACCAAAATCTGGAAGGAATAAGTCTCCATATGCAGCAATCAATGTGCAATTGCCTATCTAAAATGTTTGTAAATCACTCCCCTGCCATGCTTTTAGTTGATATTTTCACATCAAAATATATAGGATGAAGCCATTTTATGACAGGCTTCTTGTTAAGCAATTAATGGAAAATGTTATGCCCATTTTGCAAAAGAAGAAATGGAGGCAGCATTGCTGAGCCCACATTTCCAAGCAATCATTTTCTTTGAGTTGCTTAACTTCTGATTAACCAAATTGACACACCTTGAAAACTCATTTTTAAGACTGCTATGCACTTTGATTAAAGTAAACAGGATCTCTATGCACCTAGCCGGTCTGAAACTCAGGCCAACTACTCAGAAATCAAGGAATTAGAAATAAAAGGCCACTTTTGCAAAGATTTGCAGAAGATTACATGTGATGTCTGGGACACAGCTCAGGACTAAGCCCAGTCCCTTAGCTCTCAAGCCAGAGAATCAGTAGAGCAATTGTCATTCCCACTAATGCTACTGAGTAGTAGTATTATTTTCCTAAAAGAACCATAGAAAGTACTTCTGTCTAGCTCATCCCTATTCTCTACTGTTTAACCTGACTGCACCTCATCAATATTTTTTCATCTGGAAAGATTAATTATTTTTACTGTAGTGAACAGAAGTCAGTCCATGATACAAAGAATGTGATATTAAATGGAGAACCCAGCAGTCTATAAAAGGTTTACAGCTGCGTTCATCAGTAGTTTATGCTAATTAGATCTCTAGGTGAAACTTTAGGTATAATGGATTCCTTTCCTCTCATGACCTAAAGTGTTGCCATTTCTGTTTTCAATTAATTTTTTGAAAAACTGAGATGCATAGTAGAGTTTAATGTTCAAAAAGCAATTCAGTTTGAATCTTTATATGCCTAATATCTCAGGACAGTAATTATTTCATACTATCCAGGTAAGGTTTTTAGATAAAGAGATTCCAGATTGTTGCTTATTAAAAATCACATTTATTCTTGTCCCTATTCTCCTGCAATTAGTCTTGCGAATACTGATCCTTGAAAATGCAGTAAAGTGTTCTAATGACATGGTATTATTCTGCGTGATTAGTGCCACAGAATACAACTAGGTTCTTTTTATATGTGGTAAATTTCTATCTTATCCAGATGATTTAATCCAAATAATATCTGGATTAGAAAACCAATTGTGGTCTGTTGAATTCACTAGCGAGGTGGAGATTTCTAAGCATGTCAACTTGAGACTATCTAAGTATAAACAAAGCTCATAATTTCCAAAGGATATGGCAGCTATGGTTTAACACGTTCTTGATTCTTCCTTATGGACATCAATATGCATGCTGCTGCAGAGAGATGTTTAATCTCATACCAATGAACAACATCAAACCCATTTTTAAAAAGCCAAGTCACCACATGTTTATTCAGTTCTGCCTATTGTCAAAGCTAAGTGCAAGAAGTGTCCTGAAAAGCTATTTGGAAACCTTATGGTAAACAATCTCCAAGCTAGTGATAAAAACATTTCGAAGACATGCATCTTGGTTTTACTGGCTCAGAAATCTCCCAAAACTGTGTTTCTGTATGTAGGAGTGATTTCTGGTTTCCCTTGGTTATGAAGAAATCAAAAATATTTCTTACAGCACTGGTCCTGGGACCTTCATTTTTACCATTCCCAGGCTCCCTAAGAAAGCAGAGATGTGCAAGTGAGAAATGCTAAAAGCCATAGGTGTAATTTTGGTTCAGAGAAACTCTGATCTTATATACACGGATTCATTCAACCTTGCTTTCTCCATACTCAGCAGTGTGATTCCTTCAGCTATGTCTCTGCACATCTATTGAAGTGACTGGAGTGACAAGACCCCATGAAATTATCAGCCCCTGTATGACAACAGCCAAATAAAATCTTCCCTTACATCTTCTGCCCCCTACCACCTTTTCTCCCAGCCTACCTTTCATATATCTCCTCCTCTGCATTTCCATATGTGGGTTTCTATCCCTTCCCTTCTTGACAGTCTCTCTCAAAGTATCTTTATCCTGGTTTCTTAAATGTTGGAAGAAACAGGTAAGTGTTTACCAGTGTAATTAGACCTGTCAAATCCACACATATCACAGAGTCATGCCCTGTAACCATGAGATGTATTTACTGTGCCCTCCCTCTGTTCCCTTTGCCCATTTACTCAGTCTCAGATCAGACTTTCTGTGTGGAGCTCATCTCTCCTGGCTTCAGACATGAACCTCTGATCCAGCTTCCCACGGTTCTGCCTTACAGAAGAAAGAAATACATGCTTGGAGACATGATTTATCTCGGGCTTTTCAAATGCCTCCCTCTGGATGAAACTACTTGAATCTTGTAAGACCTTTCTCTCCTCTGACTAGAAGGGGAACCCAGACAATCAGCTCAGCAACTGAAAGTCCTATTTGAAATACTTACATTTGGCCAGAAAGATCTTTAGGAGTCCTGCCCCATGTAGACTGGTGGCAGACAATGGGAATTTGGAATAGGAAGATGGTGAAAACTGCAATTCCAGCTCTAAACAGAAAAACTCAAGAAATATCTACAGCTGGCAGTACCAATAAACTATGTACTGTTGCATGGTTTTCAAGGCATTGACCTTTTTAAGATGGCAATTTAGAAGTTATACACAAAATAAAGTTTAAACAAAATCCAAATCAACAAAACTATAATACCCAAAATAATGTGGTAGGAAAAACTTTTGCACTATGGCTTAGGCTTGATGCTTTAGTCATTATAGCTGCCACTCTTCATCCAGTTTCTGAACTATAAAGATGGGATTTATGGCCTTACAAGCATGAAGGTGAGGAATCATAATAAAAATAAGCATACTGATTCACATGAAAACTATGTGCCAAATAAAGCCTTAAATCATTTTATGCAGCCTGTCATTCAAACATATTTGTCTGCCATCCAAATTGCTGGAATTATCCTTCACACAGAAAAAAACCCCTCTGTTTATTTTTAGGATAATTGGAAGAGCAACATATTATCTTCAAATTATTGAATAGGTCAAGGTTTTTTTACAAGCTTAATAATATTTTCCATTGTCCCTCCCTCCTTAACACCTATCTTCATTGCCTAATTATTCACATACTTTATTTTTTTGAGTTTGGGTGAGTCATGAAGTGCACATTATGATGATAAATATATCATCTCTGCTTCCTTTTAACATGAACTCAGTGGTGTGATTCACGCCATAAGCCTATTTTACTCATTCTATCCTTTGTTCATAACCTTGACTCTGTTAACATCAACAGTACTGCTGGAATCACATGTTTCTACTTAAAAGCTAACCTAAAAGTCTTATCTGCTTTACATTCTATAAATTCTGTCTGACACTTTTTTTCCTATGACTACATCTATTCATTTGAAATCACAAACATTATTGTAACGCAAGCTGAAGAAACTCACCTTAAATATGAAGGTGATATTTTCCCTCTATGATGCCATTTAATTGATTTGTTTGAGTCAATTAAATATTGTAAAGGATATTTAAAAAACTCTTTTCTTTCTTCTGCAGCTTAGTTCAGAATTTCAGGCTCTGCTGGGACTGTTTTCCAGTGCTATGTTAGAAAATCAATTCACCCTGTGTGTGTTGCCCAAACAGAATAACAGAATCCCACTTGGTGCTCTCTTGCCCAGCCCCAAACACTATACCTATAGTCACACCATCCCTGAAATCCAGAGTATGTACTCTGCTTCTCCAGTTTCATGTGAGTAACAAATGACTGCAGTAGTTGTGAGAGTGCAGTGGTTGGTGATCCTGACTGAGAGCAATTTCGTGTGTGTCATTAAAGCAACATGTAGCTGAGCCATAATAGTCTAAAGATAGTAATACATCATTATGTGTGCTTGTGTCTGAATAGCAAGGGAACATAAGATCTTCCTCCTTAAGAGGAAGTTATTGGAAAGTTAAAGCAAAAAGCAACGCAGTATGAGATGTTTTCTATGCAATCCTTTCAGGAGGCTCCACTGTGACATTAAATCACTGATTGACTACGTTTGTGTGCTCAGAGAAAGACAATGATTAGAAGTTGCTGGTTAATTATGGGGTGGAGAGAAAACAGTGAGATCATTTGAAAGTGAACAAAAAAGCACATAGACATGTTGTGGGAGATTCTGAAAGCAGAAAGATTAGTTTATCATCTTCCAGACCTAGAAAAGACAAGCAAGTGCAGAGACTGCTTCTTGTAGTTACAGGGGAAGTTTTGTTGGTTTTTTTTCCTGAAAACAAGTAACTTCAGATAAAATATTTTGTCCAATGATAACCAATAACCATTGGCCTGCCTTTGCATTCAGGGCTGAATATATGCCAGATTTATTTGAAAGAGTCTTTGTAGGGAACAGCTGCGGGAGTATGTGCTGTGAAGCTGTGAAGAGGCGAGAAGAGTGAGTAGGGGCAGGTGAGGAGTGGTGCTGTAGGAGATTTGGAAGTTTCCTAAAATGGTTTCCCCTTGTAAATCTTTATTTGTTGCTGCAACAGGACAAGACCTACTGAATGCAAATCTGCTAAGGCAAACAGATTGAATAGCTCTAGACCATAGTTCTTGGTCCGTCCCTAGACCAGGAAATCACCCGGCAAATTGAGGAATGTCTTTTCCACTCGTGCAAATGAAAACCTTACTATTAGTTAATAGTATGGGTCAAGACATGCACATTAATTAAAGCACCTACTGGGACTTGCTTTTTAAACATCTTATTCGGCCACAGATCTTTGAACATGTTTGGTTGCCATTTCATTTGTGATGTTTAAACAGTGGTAAAACTTAATTTTCCATTTTCATTCAAGGTTGAAGTAAGCTTTGACATAACTCAAATTCCTATGGCTAATTTTAATATTAAGATTAAACAAGAAAGTGTTGTTCTACTTGAAAACTTCCTTTCCATGGAAATCTGATTTATAGCATAATGTTGAAGAAAGAGACCAGGATTTTCTAAATGCTCACTATCCTGTTTACTATGGTTATCAGCTGAAGACTAGCGTATATTTATTACAGAATGGTTAGTTGTTCTGCTACAGCTCACCTATCTATCACCTAGACCTTTTTTCTTCTTTTTTTCTTTCAGGATGACCACTGCCTGCTTATCCTGGCTTGAGAGGAGCACAGCACACTAAGTTGGCTATTTCTATACCCGTGACAGCTAAACCACCCCTGCCGTGCACTGCCAGCCTGTCCCACACCCTTTACCGTCCATCCCTCCTTCTTTCCCTCTCCTGGTGGAGACACGGCATTCTCCCACCCCTGGCCCTGGCTCCTCTGGCACTCAGCCACCATTCTGCAGCAGGTCTGACTGGATCTGATGTCTGCCAGAGATTGCTCTTCAGCAGCCAGGCCCCGGAGGTGAGAACAGTGACTGAGAAAGGCTTCTCCCAAGTAAAATATGACTTATTCATAGGAACAGAGCACTTGGGGAGAAAAATGTTAATGTGAGATGAGCCGATGTCTCACTCAAAAGATCTACAGGCCTAACACTTCCTTGGACCCCCCTTTCTGGATGGAAATGCCTCTGAAGGACTTCACTTTTCTTAGCTTCAGAGCAGAGATCTTCTTTATAACAAGGCAACGCCTATGTTTTGTGTGTCTGTGAGCTCCTTTTGCCAAGCTCGTCTGGTGAAGAAACTAATGGACACTGGAAACATTCCTCTGACTGCCCTGCTTCATGTACTGCATGCTGCACATCAGCACAAGAGGAGTCCCTGCTTCTAAAATTGAACTCTCTTTCTTAACAACCTCATTTACCAGGACACTGAGCTGGCAAATCAGATGCACACAACTTGCCTGGCTGTGCTGCATCCAAGCTCTGCCTTCCTGCAATATATGCTCTCCCCTTGAAGTCCACTGCAGGTAATTTCATCTCTAAGTGCTTGTAGGTATCTGGCTGTCTACTTTTCTTGCTGCTTATTGCACTTGGGAATGTGGGAAAACTCTTGAAACTATATTTTTCCTTGCTGCTTTGACAGACCATGCCATCAGAAAGGCATATGTAATATTCAAAAAGATAATGAAATGTCTCCCAATATATCTACAGTTGATTTTTAAACTGTTCAGAAATATCTTTGTTTGTCTTTCATTTAGTTATTATCTGGTAACAGATCAATTATTCTATAATTTGCACTCAAAGAGTAATCTGTAAGTATTTACAAATGCAGGCAAATCTTTTTAAATAGTGTGTGTGTGTATGTATATAATAAACAAAACTAAAACTCCTACTTTATTTCATGTGTTCTAAAATTCTGCACATTAAATATGAAGGTTACTATCTACAGATGTAATCTAAGGAATTCTTTTTCTTGAAAGCGATGACTATGATCTTGGTTCAGGAAGTAAATGAAATATTTCAGAATTTAGGCTATCTTTCTGAAGACAGAAAAAATCAGGACAAGTATTTGCTGCATCTTGTATTACTTCTAGGGAGTAGTTGCTTTCCTTGTGTCATTGGAAATTATACAAACATGCATTATTACTTGCTTGTTGGCATACAGGCTAGAAATAAACTAATTATCCATTTAATGTATGCCCTTCCTTCTGGATCTCGGGTTTCAGCCCAGTGAGTTAATGTCACTATCAGCTTTCAGGCTATGAGTTAAATCTCTGCCCCACAAATGTCAGTAGGAGGTTTGCCATTACATTAATTGGGACCAGGATTTTACTCCATTAGGATTTTTTGGGGAAGATCTGAAATGCTGTGTTTAAAATTCAAATGACAGAAATCTCAGCTTACAAGTACATAAGGCATTCATTTCTATCTTTATGTAAAATTATTTGGTCAATACCCAAAGGCAGTTAAATTAAGACTGGTTACAGCTTTTACTTGCTGCTAAAAATTCAGCAATTCACATCTAGAATAGATTTTGTTTTTTTCTAAGAAAGACACAGACTCCAGATATTTAGCTTGTGACACAGATATGATTTATTTTAGACCATGCATGAGTCTAGAGTAGATGGCTTAAGCTGCCAAAGTCAAAGGCAGGTTGTCTTAGAAGTTCTTCTAAGTGTACTAGAAAGTTAAACATTAAGTTACACGCCATTGTGGATAAGGTTTTGTGGATGGCACAACATGCAGATGTTTTTCCTCACAAACATATGAATACATTAGCCAAGGATTTCTTAAAAAGCAGTGTGTTGCTTCAGTGACAGCTGACCAGTAGTGCTTTTCAGCTGAAGAAATTCAGTTGTGTCTTGACAGCAAGAAGATTAGCAACCTCTTAATTCACCCAGCAACCTGGAGCTTACACCAAAAATACTATAGGCTATGTGTACTACATAATAATTCACAGTAGCTATGTCCCTTACCACTAGGCTTCAATTGGAGCAGAAGGAAAATAATACAGGCTCACTATGTAAAAATACATTTGTGCTATTTCTACATAAACTTTTCAGGACAAAAGCAAGCTCAGACCATCCGAGTAGTGAAGGGAGTGTCCAGTGCTGTGCAAAACTGGCTTTAGGCCAACTTTGTTTTCTCCTGGTTGTGCAACCCTGTTGGGGCTGGTGTACAGCAAAGAGTTTAAAGGCTAGTGTAGTTGCCAGCAGTCTGAAAAGAACTGTTTTAGTAGCCAGGATTATTGGGGCATAAAGGAACCACAAAGCCCTTGCTCTCTGACTGCCTCGTGCCAGTAACACACAGCAAGGGAGGGACAGCAGACACTTATAGCACAGGAGGTTTTCACTGTTCTTCGGGAACATCTTTGTGACAAATTCCTCTGCATCCTGGACTCACGCAGCTCTGCCCTGGTTTACCGGTGTAGTGGTGTTGCAGTTTTGGGGAGACAACTGAAGTGCTGAAGGTTACTTTTTAAAGACGTGATGCTGAAAAATTAAATTCAAAGTCTAAGCAGGGCCCTTCCAAGTGGCAGCACTCCAGGGCTGGACAGTTATAGCATTAACTTCTATAAATCTTTGCAGGAGCTTCTTGGGCTTCAAATACTTCCAACATTTCATCATTCCCATTAAACATGGAAAATTGCTGAATCCTTTTTTGGCGGCCAGCATAATAACAATATCAGAAAATAATAATAATTAAAAAAAGAAAAGTTGGAAAACACTATATATGTTGGAAAACAGACCATAAGACGGACTTAATTAAGTATCACAGTAAATACTGGCAAAAATGGTAATACAATGGCTTTCTTAGATGCACTTCTGGAAACCAATGTTGATACAAAAAGGTGTAAAAAAGAACTTTCAAGAGATTAATTTAGGACTCTTCTTCATAGCCAGGGAATAGTGTAATTTCAGCTATAAAACCTCTGCCAAGCTATGCATGTCTCACTGTACAGTGTGCGCTTCTTTATTTGCACGTCCCAAACAAAACCATCTGGACTAAATGTTTCTGTTGCTTTACATCGAGTGGATTTTTGTCCATCATATTTGCTTGCTACTTCTATTCCTGTTAATTAGCATTCTGGGATATTTGACAGGAAAAAATGGGAAAACACATGTCGAAGAAGTCTTTTCATCAGTAAAACTGATCACATTACTGCAGCCAGAAGCTCACAAGACAACATGAGCAGTGTGCTCATGCAGCTGGATACTTCCATGAATGATTCAAATAAAGTATCAGTTGTTTAAAAATGAAAACTCCCCAGTGAACTAACACTTAACAATAAAGCCTCCAATGAAGGTATGCCTTCTTTTTTTTTAATGACTAAAGTTACTGAGATAAAATTTGGTGTCCATTCTCACACCTCTACATAAATTAAAAAAAAAAAAAAAAAAAAGGAGGCAGACAGAACCCATAACAACGTTATATGGATTCAGAGAAAGAAGAGACTCAAACTGATGAAGATTCAAAAAAAAAAAGAAAGGAAATATCAGTCTGGAAAACTGAATAAATGAGATGCACTGTGTTTGGACCCTGTTGGACCCTGCTTCAGACTCTCAGAATACCTTCACTTGGCAAGGCACTACACTGCCTATCACTATTTTTTAAGCTGATGCATGATGTCGGTGTTCAGACATTTCTTAAATTAATTAATTAATCTGACACAGAGTCCTCCCTGTTTGCTACATGGATAAAAGGAAACCGATTTAGTGCCATTTACACAACAGAAATTAAATACCCATATAAATGTGCTACTGGATTTATACTGAGTTTTCAGAAAGTCACAAAAAGAGGAGATCCAAAAGACTACTGGATGCAAGAGACTTTTTCTAAAACACAAATTGTTGAAAGCTCATAATTTCAGTTCAAGGAACATCTTTGAATCCTGTATTTCCCAAGAAGAAGAATTTAAATGTTAAATTATAGTAGCCAGCTCTTGAGTTGGAAACAACTTGGGATAAGGGTTCAGTTGAAGCATAAAATTTTTTTTTTTTTAAATTTGCAGAAATTTTAAAGGCTTGGTGCACAGAAAAGCTAAAATTGCTAGAAAACTACAAATCTCACAAGAGCACAGAGGGAAATATGCTTCTGGAGATGGATTAAAGAGGACAATTGAGACAAGGACCTCTCACTGAGCACGCCACTGGATGGTTGACACAGAGACAGTGGGGTGTGGATGGATCACGGTATGGCTGATCATGAGGCCATACTGTCATACTCTTGCACACACACACGTTAGTTAAAACAGGCTCAGACTTGCAGGGTAGAAGTGTGCAGGCTCCAGGGCTTCATCTACAGGAAAGCTGGGTGCTGCTGGACAAGGTTCCAGCTGCTACCGGAGCAAGGACTGCTCACCCTTAGCGTGGCTCGTCCAGTTTGTCACAAGGTTACTCTTCTGTGTGTTTGCATGCTGTGTGTGCAAGGAGGTGTGTCAGGGAAGGAGAGCTGCTGCTGGCCGTGCTGGCACTGCTTTGTCCTTTTTCTCCAGCCGGGCACAAGCAGGACCAGGCTGCACCCTTGGCATCAGGCAGAGCAGGGCCTCGAAACCAGCCGGGGCAGAGGGGTGAGCTCAGCCACACCTACCCCAAGTGTGAGCGGCAAACCTCGAGTTTCACGTCGGGCTTCTGCACCAGAGCAGGGCTTTGTAATGCATTCCAGTGACTTTCAGAAAGTGGAGGCATCTCACACCAGCAAATATATAAAAGGTTATTTTTTAAACTAGATTTATATATTTATAAATCTAATATAAATCTATTTTTAAAAAGGAGGTTTTTAATCCTAGGTACTTACGTCCAAACTTAATTTCAAAACTTATTTAAGTTATTTAAGATAACATACTTGAATATCTATGATTAATATCTCATTTCTTAAATATGATTTAAATTTGTTCATTGAGGAGTAATAGGATATGGCAATTGACATCCCAAAGCCATAAGTGAGCCATAACTAATGACTTAGTTGTGATTTTGAAAGAAGTGTGTTCCTAAAAATACTGATCACATTTTCATGTACATCTAGGAAGCTTAACAGAAGGGAAAAAAAAGCTATCAGTGACAGGACCCTGAAGCTGTGTCAGAGAAGAAAGGTTCTTCACCCAGAGGGTGGTTGGGCACTGGAACAGACTCCTCAGGGAAGTGGTGACAGCCTAACTGAGTTCAAGAAGAGCTTGTACAACACTCTCAGGTACCTGGTGTAATTCTTGGGGATGGTCCTGTGCAGGGCCAGGAGTTGGACTCGATCCTTGTGGATCTCTTCCAACTCAGCATATTCTGTGATTATAAGGTATTTTTATAATGATCAGCATTTGAAAAAAGCCATGCTTGAAGACTTCATAAGGTTTTATATATGTTCTAGTAGTTCCATAAGCCTCAGTGGCCACAGGAACAGCTCAGAGGTGCTAAGTATTTTTCTAGCATCAGTACTTCACCATCTGTTTCCTCCTGCAAACATCATTCTCAGCAGGAGCCAAGAAGGGTACGTAGCAAGCAGTGAAAAATGGCAGAACTATAAAGTAGGAACACAGTACAGGAAAACATCTACTTATAAGGTGGACTGTCACCAAGGGAAGCAATTTTTGGCTTTTAGTGTAATAAAACAAAGTAATTGTATCACACTGAACCTTTCTTGCAGTTTTAATACCAGATGCTAAAATATGAGGTACCTGACAATGTTTTTAAATTAGATACAGTTTTTGACATAAAATAGATTGAATAAAATTGTGATTAAATATAATACAGCACTGTAGATTCAGGAATTCTTTTCAAGATCAGTAAACTAAAGAAAAAATAAGTCATGCTATTTTCACTCTTCTCCAGTTTCTATAGCTACTGAAAACCAAGTTTAGAAACTGAATGATGCATATGTCTAACTTGGCAAATGAATAAAAGTCTAAATATCAGTGTAATAGTGTAATTCTGAACATTATTCTAGCTTCCTGTATTTGAGTTTCCCTTACATGAGCTTGAGATGAGATAGAACATAATTACTTGCTAATTGCTTTTCAGAGAACAGGCTGCAAGAAGAGATGCACAGCAGCAGGAAAAGTTAACAGGCATGAGAGTATTGGTTTATGTTCAAGCTGAACCTTCCACAGCACAATAATATATTTATGATCAGCTGTTGGGGATAAACCCAATTACCCAAACATCCCTTGATATGAACGAAAGGTCCTGCATCTCTCTACCTGCCGCTTGGAAACAGTGTAGGTCTCCCACGGATTTCATGTTATCAGCTCTGATGGGTGGTTTACATACTCCAGAGCTGCTCCAATAGCATCGGGTTCCCAAGTTAGGCAACTGGAATGCTCTCTCTGTGACTGAAATAGCCTTCAGGCTACTAGAACAACAGCTAAACAAATTCTGGGTTTATGCACAGGCAGCAGATAGTGAACTAAAGGAATTATGCTGGGACATGCAGATTGCATCAAGGATTTAGTAGGCAATGAATAGAAAAATTCATCTGGGAAGGGAACACAAGAAAAGTAGTTTGGGAAATGATGCACTGAACACAAAAAAGGAGACATGGGGTTTGTGTTCTGATAAGATCAAGACAAGTGATGTAACTTGCTTGCCTCTTGAGGTATCAGATCATACTGGTACAACTTACATGCACTGGAATGATTACCTGGCACATGACACTGGAAATGATTCAGTATTTAAGTAATGTAGCAGGCAAAGCTCCTTTTTCCTCATGGGCCTTACACCTTGGCTCTGAGTATTCTTTTGTACACAGGCTTTGTTCTTTTAAGGTGCCATGCAAGCCACACTGAGACTTTGTTAAACATGTGCAATTTTTAGTTCATAGGGGCACATACAATTTCTGGACCCATGAAAAAAGCACCCCAATATATAATTAATTGCTTAAAAATTAAGTCAATTTGATCTCATCTGGTTTGGCCCTGCTCTTTTGTGCTCTTATCCCTAAAAGGCTGCCACCCACTATTTGCTGCACAGAGGTGTTCCCCCTGCTCAGCTCCATCTTTTGCTTCCCACATGTTTTGCCTGGAAGGACCTCACCTCTGCAGGCCTTGTCCCTTCACCAGCCCTAGAAGGGCAACTACACCAGTACAACAGCTGCACATGGGGGTTTCTTCCAGTTCCATTCTGTTTTCTCACAGATAGCATATTTCTCTTTTTAGCAATTTCCAAGCTTGACTTTTTTCTCTTGGTAAACAAAGATGTGAGGTAGCCACATTTCCTCACTTATTCTCTCTCCCTCTCCTAGAGTTGTCTATTGATCATGCTGGAGACAGTTTCAAAGGCAAATAGATTGTCACATTAATTTTCATTTGGGATTCAAATTTACCTAAATGAGAAGGTCTGTCTTTATCAAATAACTTTAAAAAACACTTGAAGAAGTTAGTAAAATGCTAACTGTTTTGAGTTCTTTTGAGGGCAGGAGGATCTAGAAAAGACACATTTTGAGTAGCAATAATCTGGATCAGGAAAGACTGCCAGTCAAAAATCATAAGAAAGGAGCGTGGTAAGGAAGCAAGAGAATTCCTTTCAGAACAGCTAAAGAAATATAAATATCCTCAATCCTTCCAGCTTGTGCTTCTTACTCAGCTGCAGAGTCAGAGAACTTGGGAAGCAGCTGAACTGGTACTAGTGGCTTCTTCCCTGCCCCGAGGGTAGCAGAAAACTGAGATTGCCGTGGTTCTTCTACAGTTGCCACTGCAGTCACCTTTGTTAAACAAGAACAGCACTTGATGAGGGATTGGTACTTTTCCATTAAAAAAACCAAACAAATTACCGTTCCCTCTTTACTGTGACAGCAATTGGCACCCTTGTAATCAAGTTTTCCACCAATGAATAGTCTTGTTTGGGTATCTTTCATTGGCAGTACAAAGCTAAAAGTGGAAAGAGAGTTTAACTAGGACACAGCCAGCCGATCTGGCAGTGGATATTTTTCTAAGGATTTTTGTCCATATGAGTTCTGAGCACAAATGCCAAATGACATTCAGAAGGAAAAAGATTAAGCTGATAAAACTGTGCAGCAGGGCTTTTCCTACTATTTTGTCTGCCTGTGATACACAAATTAAATTACACTTCTTGCTTGATTAAAAGGAAAGGAAGTAAAAGTAAGTACTAACCTTCCTTTTTAATTAAACTTATTAAAAAGGATCATCGGCATGTTTGTCCTTTCATTTATTATTTCACTAGCCAAATAGGTTCTCAAACAGAGCTGTGCTGCAAGATAGAATATCTCTAATGAGGTAGCAACTTTTTTTTGCAGGTATCTACTTACTTTATCTGGATACCTCATTGTTAATAGTCTCCTCTGCCCAAGCAACTGTGCTTGTGATATTAGAACAACATGTTCCCTCCAGTACAGTGTGTGGAGTTATTTCATGTCCAACCAGAGATAAAATGTAAGCTACTCAAAAGGAACTTCCAAATCACCCTGTAAAAGGAAACTGCAGAGAGACAAGTTGCTGGTAAGAAGAGAGATGAAAGGGTTATGTTAAGCTCTTACTGACCATATTTCTCTTTCACCATGCCACATTATGCAACCTGTCAGGTGCAGAATACTTGCAGTTTCAAAGAGCTGAACAAGAATTGCAGATATGTGCAGAGCAAATACCTTTATTTAAATGACGAACTAGAAAAACAAAGTCATTTTGCATGGAAGTCAGGATGTAGAGGGAACAGGTGGCAGATAGAGATATTTTGGAAAGGAGCATGCAAGAGAACAGATTTAATCTGCATTGTTACAGGGGTCAGTGGATATTTCCCTTCCTTATTTACAAATATTTACTGAAAGGGGAGTGAGACCACATGGTAATATATTTTTAATCTTAAGTATTCCTGCAGGGCAGGGCTGTGAGGAGCTGGAGACCGGCTGAAGTGTCACAGGAGCAGGAACTGGTAGTCCTAGGGGATTGAAATGGCATCCTGGCCTGTGGGCAGCACAGGGGGAGCCCTGGGGAGGGGTCAGGGACTCCTAAAATAAATAAATGGTTTGGATTGGGTGCCAAACTTTTAGCGGGCTACATTTAAATGAGATAATCCCCCATAGCAGATCTAGGCTTACGGTGTCTAAAGGTTCAGAATGAAATTTATTGGGAGACATTCTCACTAGCTGATTTGGGAATCTTAAACTTACTTAAGTGTTTGTGTTTTCTTTACCCTAGTCTTCTGTCACTCGGGTGATTTGTGCCAGGCATCTGGTAGCAGATGTCCTCTGCAGAGAGTTCTCCAGCAAAAAGCCATTAAACACTTTAGCTTTTTCAGCATCATCTGTTTAGATCTTTCCTCCCCTCAACGCAGCAGACCAAAGCTTTCTCAGCCTTCCTCTCACCATTAGTGCAATTACAGAAGGATTTCCTGTCACTCCTTACAGGCACAGCCTTTCTGCTGCTCCCTCCCTAACAGTGTTTTTCTCTCTTGCTGTTGCAGCCGTGCTGGGGTTTTTAGTGTTCTCCTTCTGAACCCGGGTGGGTAACAGAGCCTTCCACAGCAGGAGCTTGCACTCCCATCCTCTGGTCTCCCAGCTTATTTGTTTCCCTCTGACTTTACCTATCGCCCTCTGAGGCTGGTGAAATCTGTTTATTTTGAGTATTTATAGCCTCACACTCTTTCTCTTTACATAAAATAGGGAACTCCAAAACTTCGGAAATACCCCAGGCTGTCCCCATCATGATTTCTAAAGTTGTTGAATAGTTAATCCTTGTGTATCATTTTCCCAAGTAGTTGAAGCACTTCATTACCACTCCTGTCCTTTGAATGCAGAAATGTAAAAGCATTCAGAAGTAAAAATACACATCACATCTCTTGCTTTTTTGTGCTGAAACTGTTCCTCGCTGATATGTTAGCATAAGAAGATGTCAGAAAAAAAATTATTTTAGTTTTAAAAAAATATAAGTCACCCCTGATACAATATACTAACAGTTCAAAGATAAAGATAAACACAACGCTCAGGTCCTGCAGTATAATCAAGCAACCTGTTGGAAACATGAAATCTGCAGACAGTTTTTAAAGAAGTTGTATGTAGTTTCATTCTTATTTTCTCCAAAAACACAGAATAATTTAATAGTAAAGGATCTCATCCATATTGCAATGAAACCAAGAGAGAATTTCTTGTGCTCATTGGTGGATTTTAGCTACAACTGCAAGTATGGAGCAAAATAAGTTATTCAATATTTTAAGTTAAGTCTGAATAACCAAAATTGGGAGGAATATTTTTAATTGTTTATATCCATAATATTATTATGCTTAAGGTTCCCATGTCTTATTTTAAGAAGCAGAGAGTGTTCTTAAAAAGCCCCATAATTAATGATCATGTGCCGGGATCTTGCAAAATGCAGACTATCTAAAATATCCCTTTAAACCTCAAATAACAGTGTTTTAGCATTAGCATTATTTAGCTTCATTGTCTTTTTGACAGTGTCTTTTTGAGTAAACCATACTGCTTTAAAAGCTTAACAATCAAATAAAAAATTATGATAATCAACAAAATACCGAACTATTGGTGTAAAAAACTTGTACAAGTATAGTTCAGATCTAGGGAAAGATGAAATACAATCAAGGAAGTAGTGGACTAGTATGTCTAATTTATTTTTCTCTCTTCATGGGCAAGGTAGAAAACCACAAAAGATGTTTAGAAGAGAAGACAAAGCAGTAGTTTTATCTCCTGCTCTTCATTTTCTTGGCTGAAAAAAAATTACAATCAAAACATGGACTGACATCTCCAAAACTGAGCAAAATTTGGGTGAATATTTTTAAGTGCAAAAGCACACTTTTCATAATCACTAATTGGATGAAAATGACACTACATCAGTATTTTTATGAAAGGAAGATACTTGACATCACAATACTGAAAGGAAGCAAAAGTTATTTCTGATATGCCATAAACTGTTTGCATCTGTGGATGTGCAGTGGCAGGATGTGCAGTAAATATTTTCAGATTTTTGCTTGTTTGTTTTTGGGAGCACTATGCAAATGGAACTCGCACCATTCTCAGCAAAGATAAGGCAGGCTATGATCCCGGGATGCTGTACAAAACCATTCTTCCATCATTGCAAAGAGACGCAGCCCCTTTAAAAGACAAAGTGACAGGTTGATAAGGGTTTTGTTTAGAAATCACAGAGCGATGAAGCACGTCAGAGAGGTGTGCTTGTTTTAACAGGTCTTGATTCAAGGCAGAGGGAAGCCGGGGGCTGAGCAGCCCGGAACCTACTCCTGTGGGATGCGACACTGCCATGTGTTGGCATTCCAGCTCTTGTTCCCGGACAAAAGGAGCTTTCACTTAAACTGAGAGGTATTGAGTAACGAGCCCCCACACAACACAACAAACTGAACAAAACTGTCTCAGCAAGGCTCTATTAAAGCATGGGAAATCTGCCATTGCCCCATGATTTTTCATTTTAATTGGAATAAGACAGATTCCATCAACAATTACAGAACAGAGCAGCAAGAAATCTACATTTTTCTTTAGCAGCTGTTTTTGTGCAGGATAGACAAAGAGCTAAAGTAGAAACAAAACCCCTTTTCAGTGTAAACAGGTATCTAATTTGCAGAAGAAGATAAAACATAGAATCAAGACCTTTCAGGTAAAAAAATATACTGAAGAAGCACAATCATGCCTTTTCCACAGCCCTAATATGGCTATAGCCAGTCTTCCTTACCTCTTACAATTCCTCTGCTAGCGCTACAGCAACTTCTCCCTGCTTCTTGGCATATATGAACAAGGCTTTTCGAAGAGTCATTCTTTGACCTTACCAGGTGCTGCTCATTTAGAGCTTCATTTTATAGGCAGTAAGTCCAGTAGGGGTCAATGAGGACCACGAGCATTAAAAAACAGAATGCAGCTTAGTATGCCTTGTTATAGATCTGGAATTTTCATTATGTGAAATTAAGCATTTAAATATTATGCCCCAAAGGTGATCTAAAAGGTCAAAATAGTTAATTTTAAAGTTATAATTTTAATTAATACAGATCATGGCCTACCAGCTATGTTTTCCAATGTCTCACAGCTTTTGTGAAAATGACACTTTGTTAAGCAGAGGAGCAGAAGACTCAGAACAGGTTAACTTAGTGCAAATGGGTTTTTGCTGCCAGAAAGACTATTAATGATCCACTGTTTCCTAAACTGAAGGTCACTATTCTATTCTCTGAATGCATACTCATTTCAGAGCAGGCAGTGCAAGATTTGGGACTTGGTCATCAAGTGTGCAATACAAACCTATGTCTGGAAGACAGGTATCCACTTTAGGACACAGGGACATGCATGATCTCTAAAGGTAATCTAAAAAATACCTAGCAGATATTCAGCTAGAAATGCCTGCAATGGTCAAAAGCCAAATTAAATAAAAATTTATGACTGTGCCACTGCAATCCAAACATGAATACTGTAAGCAGTGGTAGGAATGTCCTAGAAGTAAGCAACAGACACTGGCCAGCTCCTGTGTGGGAACACCATATGGACCAAATTTTTCACATTGGGAAAGATGCATGTGAAAAAGATATGCTGAGGACCTAAAAAAAAACCTTGGTAGGGATCAAAAAGGTGAACAGAATTATTTCTTACGATAAGGGCCATGAATTAAATGAAATTGTAGAGAGCAAACTGGAAACAAACAGATGTATTTCTTTTTTCTTAATGCAGAATTAACTGAACTGCAGACTTTGGACTTAAAAGTTCAAAGGAGCTAAGAAAAATAGGTGAGATAAAATCACAGATTGTAGGTCCAATGCTGCCTATTAAACATGGTAATCCAAGGGCAGTTTATATGGCAGGAAGAGTTAATTGCTATTTTTTTTGGTTCCTACTGTTGGAAATAGCATTCTGAGATGTTTCATTAGCTATACATGAGTTGAAAATAAGAACTTAAATATATTGAAACCACAACAGAAAGAGCACATTTGTATTTTCATTACAGTTAAGAGCGCTCATACCACACAGCTCACGAGCTGTTTTGAGTGATAAACCATGTCTATTCTGTCATCCCTTACCCTTCTGTTATAGCACAAGAAAGAATAAGTTCTAATTCTCAAAGCTGAACTTGTTGCCTAGTCCACATTAATAGTGAAAAACATAATCAAGACTAATTTGATGAAAGAAATGGCTTTTGATTAAGTAATGTTATGCAGAAACACAAAACAAATTAAAACACTATTTCCTAGTGTTGCATTCCTCTCTAGTTATGGTAGAGATTGAATTTGAGTGTGCAATATATCATATTTAAATTCACTTCTGTTAATAATTTCATCAAAAATACACAGAGAGTAGTAAATAGTAGGCTAAAGGGTAGGAAACTGACAGTGGCTGTCATGGATTTGCCAAGTAGGAAAGCAGGAAATCGCCAGACCTCCCTTCTTTCACATTTCTCCCATGCACAAGGGACAGAGAAGAGGTATCTTTTTCCCATGGAAAAAACCCAACAGAACAACTTACATTCTGAACTACCTCCTACACTTTCCTGAGAGTTAAAACCCTAGTTGCATGCTGACCAGCTCTTGGCTTCTCACAGTTACGCACTGTCAACTCAGAAATCTGTAGTACATTAAGAAAGCACAAGTTGAGGACAGCCCAAAGTAAAGTGAATTAAAAGTACAACAAATATTGCAAAGAATATAATTCTCTTTTTATTCAGTGCTTTGGCAGAGTTTCCATTTTGAGATGCCAGAAAAACCGAGAAAAAAACCAGAAAAGTCAGGGAGGACTCACGTTAAAATACAGTGCACCTTGATTTGAGCCTTTATGATCTTCTCTTCAAAACTCAACTCTGCAAACAGCATGCAAGTGTAAAGTGTGGTTTTAGAAAAAAAAAAAAACAACAAACAAAACCAAATAAAAATAAGAATATATCACATCAGTCAATCTCTATTTCAGGAAGTGATGCAAGCAAAGTCCGCAGCAAAGTGGGCCTCCCAGAAATACTCTGCCACCCACAGCATTGTGTAACCTTCCTTTGGTGTGAAACTCGGCTGGGCTTAGCTCCTGCTAGCAGCACTTAGCTGCACCCCATGCAACCTTGATGAAAGTTAAAGAAATAACAAACAAAGGCTGTTATTTCCCTCCCTCTGCAAAAGTATGTCTCATAAACTGCCTGATGACAGCAGAAATGAATTGTGCAGTTTCTGATAGGAAAACTGCCTGCTCCACATCCCACCAGAGGGAATGGAAAGGCTTGTTTGATTGAGAGCTGTTCGTGTTTTGGATCTTGTCTCTTTCGCCCCACTGGAGCTCTTGACTTTCAACTTTATTGTTTGGGATTTTTTTCTATTTCTCTCATTTTCTCTCCCATCAGCTAATTTTCTTTGTTTCTTTCTACTCAGTTTCCAAAACTGAATAAACAAGGAAAATACATGGTCAGGTAACAAAACTCAACACTTGACAATTACATTTAGGCAAAACTCATGCAACAATTACAGCTGATAATGACTATATCAAATTATTTTTATTTTGGCTGCCACCATATTAAGTCTTGCATATAGAATATCCCACTGCATTACCTCAAACCTGATACTTTCTAAGCATATCTACATGGACTATTTCCTGGCAGAGTAACAGCTGCCTTAAAAACATTGACTAAGCAAAGTAGGACTAGAAGAGAGCATATTTTTTGACATTATTTATCCTGCTCTGGGGATATTTGGTTAGATTTTTTCTCCCCTATTCCTTTGAGGCCACAGCTTCCCACCGCTGCCGCAGCAACGGTTCATCTACTATTGCTTTCTTGCTTTCTGAGCGGGGCTGGTGGCAGGAAGCCACAATTGCTCCTTGTGTTTATCTCTCCCCATCTCGCAGCCCTGACAGAGTGAGTCTATTTGGATAGCAAGAAGCTGTGGTAACTAAGCAGCCACAAAATTTAAAAGCGACATTTCCAGCTACTTGCACTCCTAAGACTAAATGCAAAGCAAGTCTTTTATAACTGAACAAGTATATTTTTTAATGTGAATGGAATGAGAAAAACAAACAGCAGGTTTTGTGTGGGTGCTTTACTTACATAATCTTAAACTAAATCTTTCTGCTCAAGAATAAAAGCTCTTCATCCTAGAGATGATTTTTGCTGACAAACGTATTAGCAATAACTTCATATTCTAGTTACAATCTTTATGTATTTCATCTTGAGCCTTTCTGTGAGAAGTTCAGAACCATGCACAGCCCACGTTCTTTCTGTCTCTAGAATGTAGCTCCCATTTCCTTAGGGAATCAAACAGCCGGACCCACTTAACCCC
Organism: Callaeas wilsoni; assembly: GCA_013398955.1. Lineage (NCBI taxonomy): Eukaryota > Metazoa > Chordata > Aves > Passeriformes > Callaeidae > Callaeas > Callaeas wilsoni. The sequence continues at coordinate 50,441 of VWPU01006762.1, forward strand.
TTCCTGGAATACTTAACACCCTGCGTCTGGAAGAACTGTTTCAACCAAATAGTTAGAGAAAACATTTGAAGGGGTAGGTCTAAAATGCAAGCTTCAAACCCAGACCTCAGCTTTCCAAAATGAGGTAGTGCACAGATCTAGGACTTTGGGTCAAGGTCAGCCAGCAAGTCAGGAGTACATTCAGAGCACATACTGGGATCAGCAATGCTCCCGGTTCTGCCTCCTGGGCTTGGACTACTTCTGTTATTTTTTTATAGAAAATAATGACTGCAACAGTCTCCAAGAAAGACTAACAGAATGGTGATGAGACTGCTGGCAGTAGTTATTCCTCTAGATGGGTCACTAGAATCAAAGACAAAATTTTTCATCAGTGGTGCTCCTGAAAAGTAAAATTTGATCCTATAAACATCATCACAGATTTCAGGTCTTCTGCTCCTGCACGGTTCAAGGGTTTGATGAGATCAGGGTGCAATTTTTACACCTCAAGCACCACTATCTTTCGTGGACTTCCATTATAGACAATGAAAAGTATATTTTAAAGAAGAGGCTATGCCTGAATTTTTTCACAGGTAAACTCTGCCTGATCTCTGCACACGCCTGTCCTCTGGACACCCTGCTGCCAGTGCAGTTCCGCTGGACCAGAGGTGATTCTCAGTGCCTCTGCATGGGGTGAGGGCTGATTTGAGGAGATTTGTTCTTCCTTAGTTTGTCCAAACCATGGGCAAGATTTCCCAGTGCACTCTGTCTGCCTTTTACTGCTTCAGGGATGCAGAGTGGTCATAAAGTTTAATTGCTCAATTGAGCAGGCTTTACAGTTGCTCTGTGTTGCTGGAGTGCCACAAAACAGATTGAACAAACTAGTGAAGCTGGATCATTACTCTGTTGAAAGCAAGACACATGTATTTGTGTGTATGTGTGAGAAAAACATTCAATATGTGGGCTAAAGTATCCTAAATACAGAAGTGGGTATAGATTGTACAGGAAGGCACATGTTTCAGTGTTGTGGAGCGAGTTACAAGCAAGAACCCTAATCTGCCCTGATCTCTTTACAGGATGGCAGAGGGAGCCCCCAGCGTGCAAGTCAGGCTGGCACAGCCAGGGTTCTGTCAGGGCTGAAAAATGGAGGGGAAACACAGCAGCTGGGGCTTCCTTCCACTCTCTCAGGGCAGCAGAAATAACCTTCTGTGAACGAAGCACAGGAAAAAGAAAAAAAAAGCACATAAGCGTCCATGACAATTTGCAAATGGAGGAATCTAAACTCTCACGGGGAACGGAGTTCAGTGAAGGCGGCCGTGGGTGAGGGCTCACACCAGCTCTGCTTCTCATCGCCTGCTCGTACTTTACCAGCTCCCTTTGGCAGCCCCACAGCTTTTCTCCCCACCCACCACTGGCGGGTTCCTGTTTCTTTTCAAGCCTCTTGGTTGTGGGTGACACCGGATGCATGTGCCTAAGGAGAGAAGGACAGCAAACGCTTTAAGGTGGTGGAGGCCTCTAGAGACAATTTCGCTACAAATAAATTCTTCGGTTATCTTAATGCCAGCAGGCATCTCTGTAAAAGTGGTTTCATATTCAAGAAATTGCCTGCTTACTTCCAGGTTAATAATTTTTTTTTATTAACAAAGCAGTTTGCTGACAATATAAATTATTGGCTAGAGCAGTGCTGCTCAACTGCCAGCTGCAGCTACTGAAGGAGCTGTGGAACAGTTCAAAAGGGCTGCAGCTCACCAAGAGTTAATCAGGCCACAATATTATACTAAACTGCCAACAGTCCAAGGCAGTAAGTATTTCTCTTGGTAAGTGGGTGTTGTGCAGGGCTTGCAGGATTTTCAGAAACAGACAAATCAAAAAGCAAGCCCTGCTTGCAAAACCAAGCTAATAAAAAATTGTGAAATGGGCAACAACATCAGCCCCCAGCTCAGACCCCATAGGATGGTGCCCATTTGATGAGGCACTGCCTGTGCTGGGGTCACCCTCAGCTCCTGACTATTCCCACCTCAAGGAGCTGCCCCACTCCTCCTGCTCCCTGAAAAAGTCAGACTGAAAAGCGCTGCTTTTGGGATCCACATTGAAGTTTATTGCAATATTTTTTCAAGCATTATTTTTGAGTCCGTGACAGTAATACAAATCAGCTGATTTCTAGTCGTTCTTTAGTACAGAAAAGTAGTGACAAATTTGAGTTAGTGCCAACACACTTCACTGTAGCTTGTCCACTATATTTGAGGTGCAGGTCTTGCTTGGTGGTGATGGAAAAGGATGGGAACATTAGCATTCACCCCCATGGCAGCTGGCATTAATGCCAGCCCGGTGTGCTCCCGCTTTCCATGTCACAAGGACACTCACAGCTATGTTGGGCTGCATGCTGGCCGGCTTTGCCCTCCCCACCTCCTGCCACCCACACACATTTAGATCAGCACTGAGTCTGTTCCAGGCTTGCCGCAACTCTCTGACAAAGCAAAGAGAGCCAAAGGGATAAAGGGTAAGGAGAGAATTAGCAAGGAGGGAAGAGATGGAAGGAATATGTATGGCGAGTGGAAAACACATGAATAGATCATTGACCACAGTTTTCAGTTGTGTTTGAGGAAGCCCTCAGTAACAAGCATTTTACAGGACTCCAAACAGATGATAGAAGTTGCAAAGGTCACTTTAAGTGAACTGATTTCAAATCTAGATCAGATTAGAACAACTGGAGATCTGATCACTAGATGGTTATGCAAGAGTCACATGTGAAATCATCAATTGGTCCTAATAGCATAGCTTGAGTTAAACCCTCTGCCCAGCCCTTCCTCCAGAGAGTTAATGCAGGAATAGCTGAAAGAAAATGCATTTTGAGGTTAATTTTTCATTCTCAGAACATCCCATAAAGTGGTTGTTTCTTTTGGAGGATTGGGAAAGAATAACTGCATACATTCTTTAGAGTAGTGTTATGTTGTTTGGACCAAAGCTACCTATTGAACAATTGTCATATCAGTACTCAGGGACATTTGCCAACAAATTTGAAATCCAAACTTGCAGACATTAACAGGAACATGGAGAATTTAGATAAAATGTGCATTTCAAGCTCTAAGCAGGCAAGTTTGCACTGACATTGCTCTATATAAGGCAAGATTTCTGTTGCTACGGTTTCCAAATGGCCTCATTGTGAGCAATCAATAAAGGCACTGAATTAAATTGTTAAATTTAAACTGCAGCTCCTGATGCTGAAGGCAAGGACTCTGTGCATATTCAGTCACAACTATAGGTTAGTTTGTTTAAGTCTTTGTATTCAGAGGATTTGATCACTGCATGGAGGAAATTCATGCATGCACAGCCTGACATCACACAGAAATGGTCTCTTTCTTTCTGCACAAATGATGCTTTGACTTTTGTGCTGTCAAAAGGCAAATATCTGTCAAGATCATGACATATAACTAACTGCAGAATATTTTGTTCAAAATGATAAATCGCTGTATCACATTTTAGTATTTTATTAAAGCACTATTAATATTATTTCTGTTACATATGAACCGTATGAATGACATTTCAAAAACTAATACAATACAGAAAATTTCAAGTTTTCTATTATTTTAGTGGAAAAGGTATAAACACCAAGTACATTCAAATTGAACATCAACAGATCTGAAACTGGATGCTGTCTCTGGATAAAAAAGTATTTATATCAGCTCCATATGAAGAGGCAAAATTATATAATTACCATTAAACAGAGTTTGGGATGATGGAAGATTGTGAAAAATTATGTTTGTGGCTTACCTATCTAAAATGCTGCTGACCATGGAATGGAATTACATGGTAGAGATTATATGGGACCTTTTTTTCCAAATACTTTAACTCTTAAAATAAATGACTAGCAACTGAGTCCAGAATGAATAATAAACAGACATGAAGAGCTTTTAACCCCAATCTTAAAAAAAAAAAAAAAAAAAGGAAAAGTGCTTCTATAAGAATAACTAAGGATAACAGTTCAGAGCCTCTTTAAATCCAATGCAATACATTTTTAAACCCCTTAATACTCTGATATATTTGTCCCAAGCCCAACCCTGGTATGTCTGTGAGATACTCGACCTGTTTCCTTTCAAACCCCTCAAAATAATGGAATTGGTAGAACAGAAAGGTTTACTCCCCTTGATACAGACAGAATGCTAGATGAAAAAGAAATGTTTCAAAGACTTCCAGTGATCATGAACAGAAGTCCTAATTACAAAAGGTAGAGGTACTTTAAAAAGCTTAATCTAATTAACTTTCAATTAGATATAAACTATGACTCTATGTCATTGTGCAAACAGAACCTCTAAGTTACCTAAAGGCAGAGGTTTTGTATTCCTTTGAGATTTAGGCATCTAAATCTGATACACATTTTAAACATTTTTTAAATCTGGCATTCATTTCCAATCAAACCATTGATTTTTGTGTGGTATAAAATCACCAGAGTTTGTATTTCTATACTTACATTACTCTCCTAACTCCTTCATTTGACAACACTTTGTAAGATTGCATCAACAGTGTCTTTCATGTGTAAAACTAGAGGCATCAACCACAAAATCACAGAATCATCTATGTCAGAAAGGACCTTTAAGATCATTGAGTCCCAATACTGCCATGTCCAACACTAAAACATTTCCCAAGTACCACATCTACATCTTTTCTAAATACCTCCAGGGATAGTGACTCTGCCACTTCCCTGGGCAAGCCTGTTCCAGTGCCCAACCACCCTCTGGGTGAAAAACCTTCTTCTAATATCCAACCTAAACCTCCCCTGACACAACTTCAGGCCATTCCTGAAAGAACAATGGACTACTGGATGAGACTTTAATTGTATGACTGTTCCAGTCCATCATCATAGGACACATATATAATTCTTTTACTTTGTGTGCAAAACCTTCTCTAGAAGAACAAAGTACCTTACAAAATGTGAACTTTGTCTTCATAAATAAAAGCATCTGGTTTGCTGTCTAACCATCTGGTTTGTCTAAAGTTTATAGTCTCCTGAGTGTTATTCACAGGCCCACATATGATCAAGCCTCCACAGACATTTTTATTCGGTAAAAGCTTTCCCACAGCCCTTCATTTTTTCTATCTCTTTTTGATCTTGTAAAAAAATGTCATTTTAATATGTGTGTTGTAATACTGCGTGTGTTTGTGTTTCTGTGAACTGTGCAGATCTCCTAGTGTGTAGATATTACGGGCTAGATTCTCTTGGGAACAGTGGAGGAAAGAGCTACAGAAAAGTCATTTGGAGATACCAGACTCTATGACTTTTTCTCTGGTCCCTGAACAAAGGGCTAGGTGAGGATGGATAGACTACTTTAAAATGCATCAACTGTATTAAAATGCATTAACATGTAACAAGGCATTGAAAATTGTTTCAGTTCAAGAGCTACAGCTGGTAATGGGTAATAACCACTTTGTCAATCCTACACAAGACTGGTACTCTGCTGTGTTTGACAATTCCATGATTCCTGACAGCACACAGCGTCCAGATAACCTAGCTGCGTTTAGCTCTGTGTGAAAAAAATGTGTTATTATTTTCCCTTAATTCTACAAGCTGAACAGTTACTACGTTTCTGCTTGCTCTCTCTGTTTCATAAACACAAGATTTTCCATCCGGAGCCCTTACAAAGCCTTGCCAAAAGGGTTCATTCTCCTTTAGAGTTCAACTGCTCCAGTTTCTGGAGAAAATGTCTCAGTTCTCTGGTAGGTCAGTAAGTACACAACAGTTCACGAGCTCTGATACTTCTGCCTAATCTGCTCTCTTACCACAGGCAATGGAAAATGTTTCACTTGAAACAACAAACATTCAAAATCAGAAATAGAAATTACCTCAGTAGATATTAATATAACTTCACAGAAGCCTATCTCTTTCTCCTCTAAACCATGATTGATGTTTCAGCAAAGTAAATGCGAGCATATTTAAGTCTTTTTCTGCAGTCAGTAACAATAGTTGCACCTTTTTATCTACTAGAAGACAGCAACTTTCTGTACATGTTACGTGAAAAGTGTGATTTAAAGAGAAGTGTAGACCTATGGATCATGGAGTGCAGTACTGTATTTGCAATCTGAACATAACTAAGCCAACTGGAGCAAAAAGTCTGTATTTTAAGTGTGAAATAGGTGTCTATTTCTACGGTCACTCTTCCTCATATTTCTTTAATATAAGAAAATAGAAAGGATCCAAATAGCCCTGCAGAAGTTAAGATCCAGGACCTCTCTTTCTGCAGAAGAGTTGAAAGAGGGCAGCTGGATCCCACTGGACCCTGCTGTGTTTAGTTTCTAAAAATGGGAACTAAACTGAGAAGCAGCCTCCAGGGGCAGCAAAATACAGCAGGAAGCTTGGAGATGCCGTTCTGTTCTAAAAAAATAAATTGTTTCATGTACGTGATTCTATTTACTTCTTTGCCTATTAGTGTAGCTTGGGGGTACTGGGTTGTTGCCAGGTCAGCTTCTTACAGCTTTGATTCCTGTTGATATACAAAAGTGTGAGTGTGTGAGCTCACGCACACATGCTTAAAAGCAGCTTCTGTGAATGCAGAGGAGAAGAGTTTTAAGTAATTCTAATTTCCTGTCAATAGATTTCACTAAAGCCTTGTATGCTGCAAGAGAGATCAACCTATATTCCAAGTCTAAATCCTAGATCATTAAATTTAGCCTTTAATATACATATTCTAAAATGAGCCATAACTTTCCATCTCGAAAGTTAGCATGTTAACTGATTATACAAACTTCCAGCCATTGTAAATAGGATGCATGCTGCAAATTTAAGTCACGATGTTTTTCAGATTTCAGCAACAAGCCAGGTAACAGAGCGGAAACAATGAGCCCTAATCTTTGCCTGTATGTTCAGATACAAGATGGGCTTTGTATTTCCATTGTTTATTGAACTGAAAGAGCTAGCCTATTCATTCAAAATGAAAGTCAAGACAATCATTAATTGTGATTTTTCTCAATTAGCAATGCTAAGCCTGGTCCTAAGTAAACGATTGTATTGCTATTTATTTACATGCATTGAATTTCAGTGTGAATGAGCCTATCACTGTGTCAATTTCTACATTACAAATTGGCTCATGTTTTCAATCTCAATGCAAACACTAACATTTTTAACCTGCAAATGGGAGTCACTATTCACACCAGTCAGGATAACCCATATCCTTATTATATTCCAGAGTTTATGCTACAGAGCTTCATTTGAGAAGGATAATTAAACTAAAAATCTTGCTTTAGATTGTAAATATATTTTTAGGAAAAAAAATTTATTGCTATGAAAATCTTGTGTGATCCATATTTGTTTTCAGAGCATATTTCCAAGAGCTGGGAAGATTTGTTTTCTGGCATGCATCAAACATTTTTCCATTGGCCACAGCATTCTTGCACTAATTGAGTTTAGAAAACTCTTCAACTGCTGCCTGGATGAATATGATCTGTGAAAAGCAAGCCTCAGAAATAATGGGATCCATTAGCTAATTACACTTTATCATCAAACACGCATCAGTTGCAAACTGTAATATGAGAACTATACTCTAGTATCCCAGACCTTTCAGATTATAAGAGCTGCCATTTAAAAGGGATGTCAGTATCTTCTTTCCTGAAATACTTCATACTTCCTAGTGAAGGAATCCACTAATTTTCAAAAGATACAAAACTGTACAAGACCAGCATTGCCTTCTGAAGAGATGATTTTGCTGTCTGAAGTAAAAACTTCAGAGAATTTGCTTTGTTTATCATGAAATCTGAACAAATCTGTTCCCTGGTTACAATTATCCACTCTGCTAAAAAACCACACAAAATTCCACAAAGTACAATCAATTGCAAATCGGGACATTTTGGTAGAAGGCGTGGATCTTTTAAAATGTGATTATGGACTGTGTAGAAGAATGTTTCTTTGTATTTCCCCTAAATGCTCCTTTACTTTCACAATAATTTTATTTCCTATGACAATATATCTAGAAGTAACTGACTGTATTTTGCCATAGCTCTTACCTTTCTATCAATGTTTCAGATAATACACGAGGAAGATAATCTCACTATTTCTCCCATTATTTTTCCACTGAGAGCATAGTCTGTCCTTTTTAAACAGGAGGAAATATAGTCACATTACAGCTCGCCTTGTTAACATGTTGACCTTGACTCTTTGTTGCCTTACACTCTTGGCAGCTACATAATTCCATACTAAGCGGAAGCTAAAATGCCGTCCTCTTTGAGTGTTTCCCTTCTGAACTTACACGTGAATTTGATTTCAAGATGACAAGATCCAAGTGGAGAACCAACATCAGGATTTCACACGGAAGTCCAGTCACTTGGTCTTTTAAATTCCAAACCACATAAAATCCCAGAAAAAACAAACGCCACAAAAGCACGGAAGTCATAAAAATCTTCAATATATTTGACTCCTGTGTTGCCAAATAAATTGTGAGCATTCGAGTAACAAATAAATATTAATTTAAAATTCATGGGTTGCACTACATCAGCCTGACAGTCTTGGTGGGCAGTGGACTGACACAGGTTTTGTACTGCAGTTTTCCACCGGCAAACTTCCAAAGAAAGATTCGGTGCTGCTCTCCTCAGCCCGGCTCACTGACTCTGCGCAGCTCACCTTTGTCCACCCCCTGCCATTCCCTTCCCTCCCTCCTCCCTGTGGAGCCATGTTATAAACACAAGGTTTGTGCTCCTGTCACAAAGTAAATAAACAACTAGAGACGTCGTGGGAGACATTCCTTACAGTGCTACATCCTGCTGCCACACCCTCACTGTGCCCGGAAAACTGAGAGAGCAGCACTGCATGTGGCTGGTCCGTGGGAGATGGGCGGGTCACAGCAGCACCTTACAGCACAGCCTGCAGTGAGCTCAAAGCAGCTCCCGCGGAGGAGGGCAGGCAGTGACACTCTCAATCCCCTAAAGCCTCACTACACGCCCATGTAAAAGATTTAGTAGTTGTAAGAATCTTGTTGCTACAAAGATACGCAACGCAACATCCGTTAGTAGAATGCAGAATGACTGTGAAATCAAGTACTTACATTTGAGTAAAATCCAACTAGCTTTCCTTCTATTAGGGAATAATAAAATGCCCTATATCTAAATGAGTACAAACCTGCCAGCTTTTTAATGAGATGCTCTTTCTGCTAAGAGTGATTTACCAGCAAACACGCCTTAATTTCTCTGGGTCTGATTATTCCCTATATAAATCCTCACACTGGTGCAAAATCAGGTTAACAAAAAAAAAAAAAAAAAAGGCCACCAAACAAATGCCTTACATTCCACAGGTGCAATTATTTCACAAATAAAAAGGAAGTGAACACAAGAGTTTGTAGGTCGTGCTTGGAGATTCTTACCATGTATTCCTTTTGAAATCTGAGATGTATTACTATCTTAAAGTAGTCTGTGCTCAGTAAAAGTAAGTAGGGATATTGTTAGTGCTGGGACTTTTTGTAAAAGTATAGTATCTTACCTGAGGGTTTTTTTCCCATTCTGGTATCATTTTTTTTGCTTGTTTTGTATATGGTGATATTCATGTTCCAATCAACTCTTGCAATGTTACAGCCTACAACCTCTTAGCTCTTATTCCTGTTTTTATGCTAGAAAGCAAAGGGAACAAGCAGCACAAAGCCTTTAACCTTCTCTTCCAGGCAAACTTATCACTATATGTTGGCTATTGTCTTATTTTGCTAATAGAAGGCAGAAAGATACATGTATGAAGGCATATCCCTGGTTTTCACACAGGCTCCTCTAGGATGATCGTTTTCAGTCCAAGGAAGAGCATGCACCAGATGAACATCTAAATGAGAATGAATTTTAAAGGACCTAAGAAAGCATGCTCCCAAAATGTAAGTTTTATACATTTGAAAAATACCTATTTAATGGTATACTTCATATTAAAACACAGGTCTTGAGTAGCAGACCTCAAGTAATGCCCACATAGGGAATAGAGTTGCTTTCTTTTTCTTTAAAAGTTCCCTGGACATTCAACAAAACTGAATTACTAATGGCTCACCTTTGGGTTGATCATAAGTCTTAGCTGAACTTTTTTGTCTAACTGGGTTAATTAGGTATTATCTTTTCTCTTTTTCACCTAAATAAAGGTTTTATAATGTCTTAATATTTCAGCTCTGGCAGCTGCTTTCATTGCGCAAGTTAAAGACCTCTCTTATGCCGAGCCACCTATTTTCAACAAATATGTAAAACCTAAATTGGTTTTGAAATTTCTGCTCATCTTCAAAAACCAACTGAAATTTGCCAGCAAGGGGGTGACCATTCCCCTTCTTCTGACGACAGGGAAAAACCGGATGATAGACATGTGTGACTACATAAACACTGTTCCTTAGGAAACAGCCTTAAAAAAATAAATCACTTTTTGGATCACATGTTAAAGCTTTGTACAATTGAGGGTTTGAGATGTGCTAAATCTTACACATTCTGCACAGTCCTATTCACTTGAAAAGAACTAATCACTCAAATTGCATAAAGCTAAGTGCTTGTTTAAATCCTCACATGACTGATGACTAATGTTCAGTATTTAAAATCCTGTCCAAAGACAAAGGAACTGATTGTGTCGTTTGAGCAGTCAACGTTCAATTCATCATAGTAATTTAAATTGCTATCATTTAAAATATCTAAGAAACGTGACCTCACTACATCAACAGATTCTCCTTTTGTCCTTCTAGAAAATTTTGCATACTAAATACTACAGCATTAGAAGTAAAATATTTTCAGTCTGAAAGTGACTTAAATTCCATGCTTTATGACAGATATTAAACCAGAAAAAAACGGAGACAGAAGATAATTTTAATGGGGTTCCCTGAATGCACCAAATGTAAAGAGAACTCTGAGTTGATCTTAAATAGAACAGTCACTGAGCATTTAAGTGGGTGTAAGGCATTGCCTGAATGTGTGTCAGTGTACAGTGCTAGAAGCAAATACAGGGTTTAATGCTCCATCTTCTCCGGTTTACCGGACTTCAAAATTACAAAAGCGATGTAGTTTGTATTTTTGTATCTCAAGGACGTTCAAAGAGCGACTCTAAGCCTTTCAGGCACGGCACCATTTAGTTCTTTACAGCAGAAGCCCATCCAGGTTCTGCTTTGTGCCTGGGACCCAGCGAAGAGCACCGCGGTGTGAAGAGCGGAACGAGCCCCTGGCAGGCGGCACAGGCTCCCTGCGGCTCCCGAAAGGCAGGCCGGCCCGCAGCCGGAGCCGGAGCCG
>VWPU01006764.1:0-48062 GCA_013398955.1 Callaeas wilsoni
ACAGAAGAAGATTTAGAGAACCTTGCTCTGTTCGTGCTCTTTTCCCTCTCCTTTTACTACTTCCACTACTTCCCATCGCCCTTACTCTCTCTTGCTCTTACCTTTGCTTCTCTTGCTCTCTCACTTTCCTGGCCTGCTCCGAGCTGCAGCTGGCAGCTCCAAGCAGGGCCACTGTACCCACGCCCTTCATAAATAAACTACACACTCTGAGACCCAACCTCAGAGATCTCTCATCTATAGCCGTCCCGACCGTCCAAACCAAGAAGAAGACCCCACAGGAATGGCTGTAAGCTGAAGAAGGGTAGGTTTAGATGAAATATTAGGAAGGAATTCTCCACTCTAAAGGTGGTGAGACACGGTGCCGGGTTGGGTGGGGCTTGGGGCAAGCTGGTCTGGTGGAAGGAGTCCCAGCCCATGGCAGGGGGGTGGAATGAGAGGAGCTTTAAGGTTACTTCAGCCCAAACCGTTCCATGACGATGATGCCAAGTAACACTTTTGCTAAGGGTTTGATCTGGGTTAACTTGTTTGGGGCAATAATATAATATTAAGCTGAAAAGCTGCTGTGTTGTTTCTTTTCCTCTCACTTCTACTAACTTTGACTGTACTCTGAATTTTTCCAGTGGTAACATAAAAGAAGGAAAAAAATAAAAACCCCCCAAAGTAATCCAACAGTGTAAAACACTGCTGAGGGTCGCCAGGCTGACAAACTACACATCCAGCAAGTTAAAATAGGAATTGGGAAAAAAATAAAGCCTCAAGGTAGAAATGCATCTGGCAAGATCAAAGTCAGACACAGCTCGTACTACACTCTTACAAGCAACATTCTTTTATGAGTTATGTTAAGATTTACAGTGGACTTTGTTTCATCAAACTCAAACACAGATGCTTCAGATCCATCTACAACGATGCCTGGAAGAAACCTCCTGACCCTCAGGCAGCCTGAGCCACTTCAGTTGGCTGCTCTGTGTGTCCCACATAAATAATGATGAGAGGAGCAGCTCTGATCTCTGCTCCCCAGGACCTGAGGGAACAGCTGGAGCTGTGCCAGGGGAGCTTTGGGTTGGGTATCAGGAAAAGGTTCTTCCCCCGGAGGGTGCTGGGCACTGCCCAGGCTCCCCAGGGAATGGGCACAGCCCCGAGGCTGCCAGAGCTCCAGGAGCGGTTGGACAGCGCTGCCAGGGGTGCCCAGGGTGGGATTGTTGGGGGGTCTGGGCAGGGACTGGACTGGGTGATCCTTGTGGGTCCCATCCAGCTCAGGATATGCTATGATTCTGTGATTCCAGAGTTCTGAAAATAAAATAATAAACGTATCTCTGCCACAGAACGTTAGTCTGACAGTTAGCAAGCATTTCCCAGTCCAGAAGAAGCCAAGACAGTCAGAACCATCCCTGATGAATTGGGATTTGCAAGGAAGATGAGAATCCGTTAGAAAAGTTAGAGAACTGCTGGGAAATTATTACTTTCCATCTCACTAAAGCCAAATACTTGAGAATACAGAAGCAGAACCTCTTCCTTCTCTAAAAAAGAACCATTTTAATAAAAAAAAAATCAATTGTTTCATTTTGTCTATTCAGTTTTGGGTTTCTGGGGAGTAACTGAGTGATATTTTCAAATTTATTTCGATAACCACAGAAGCTGTAATTTCAGAGAGATTATTCTCTTATCTAACTAAAACTTCTAAGGACAACACCAAAGAATTTTCTCTGTTGTAGTTCAGCAGCAAAAATACTGAAAGATTTGCTAACGCCCAAAGGGAAAAACTGCAGACAGTTCAGATCCAAATTTTGTGATGTTTGACAGTGCTAATGAGTGATAATGAGCAACACTTGAGATCACACAGAAATGACTAATATTCAAGATATCAAACTCCTCCTTTATGATTTCGTACAGATCACTTTTTTAAGCCATAGATAACTGTGTGCCAGAACAGTCCCTGCTTTGCCTGACATCCACACAGAGCAGAGATGGAAGAGGGGATGTGCACCACTGAGCTCATCTCCAAAGCTCACAGGATCTCTAGCACAGAAGGGCAAATAAAAAGAGAGCTGCTTACTTCCCACCAGCCGCTTCAGGAAAATGGAGTTAGCTAAGAGACTTATTCCTCAACATCCTATTTCCAACAGCCAAAGGAAGGCCTGTGTGGCTGTTTGAGACCCCACCTCCAGTGCTGGCCAGCCCTGGGGCTCCCAACATCAGAAGGATGGGGAGCAGGAGAAAGTCCAAGCAGGAGGAGGCCAGAGGAGGCCAAAGAGGTGCTCCAAGGGCTGCAGCCCCTCTGCTCTGGAGCCAGGCTGGGAGAGCTGGGGGTGTTCACCTGGACGGGAGAAGGCTCCAGGGAGACCTCAGAGAAGGCTCCAGGGAGACCTCAGAGCCCTTCCAGGGCCTAAAGGGGCTCCAGGAGAGCTGGAGAGGGACTTGGGACAAGGACCTGCAGAGACAGGACAAGGGGAATGGCTTCTCACTGGCACAGGGCAGGATTAAATGGGATATTGGGATTAAATTCTTCCCTGTGAGGGTGGTGAGGCCCTGGCACAGGGTGCCCAGAGAANCCTGGCACAGGGTGCCCAGAGAAGCTGTGGCTGCCCCATCCCCAGAAGTATCCAAGGCCAGGTGGGACGGGGCTTGGAGCAACCTGGGATAGTGGAAGGTTGCCCTGCCCATGGCACGGGGCTGGAAGTAGATGTTCCCTAATGTCCCTTCCAACTCAAACCCTTCTGTGATTCTGTGACCTGCAAAGGATAGAATTAAGTGGTAGAAAGGATCAAGATACTCAACTACTTTTCCCAAAGTATTCTTTTCCTAAGGCGAAAATAACAATTGAGAGCATAAGCAACCACAGGCATAAAAATGTCACAACAGAACATAAGCAAAGTTCCTATTCCTTACTCACAAACACACAAAACACTCTTTGAGGAGCATTAAAATTACCAAAATGATAGATCAAAACTTGTAAATACCCAAATGACCAATGCTTCTGTAAGAATTATCACTAAATATTTACATTTCCTGAAGATCCATTACAGCTACTAAAGAAACACGAGGGGAAAAAAACAAACTGGAGGAAGACCCCACAGCTCTGAGCATGTGAACAAACAACATCATCTTTTACAAGTGGATGCTAGAAACGGCACATTCTGTAGGAACATCAGCAATAATTGGAAGTTTAAAATGGAATTTTAAAACAATCTTAACATCCCTTTGTGCCGACGGCGGAGGAGGCGGCTCCAGGCCGAAGCGGCTGCTCCCCCCAGGTTCCCTCTCTTACCTGGCTGGGCCTTGCCGGGATGCTGCTGTCCCGCCGCTCCCTGCGGAGGAGGAGGAGGAGGAGGAGGAGGAGGGCTGGCTCCCGCTGCTGCCGCGCCCGGCGCCGGGCCGGGGGCGCTCAGAGCCCCGGCGGGCAGTGGCTGGCCCCGCTTTAGGAGCTGCTTCTGTTCCTGCTGGCGGAAGCGGGGAGGCACCTCTCGGGGCAGGTATCGGGACGCCGCAGGCTGCTGCCCGTTGGCAGACGCGCGCTTGCCATTGCTGCTGTTGGTGAGAGTGCTGGTGGAAGTACTGGTACCGGTACCGGCAGGTTGGGGCTGGCTTAAACTGGTCTTAATAGGTTCTGGCACTAGGGTGAAAGAAAATAATAAGCATTGGTTTAGGATCTGAACAGCTGTGGTTTTTTTTTTTACTGTAACTGAGCAAACTGATGTTTTGCGGCCACCTAAAGTTGGCAGAGCGTGTTAAGTTTTTGTGTAGGTTTACTTACTGTGATGGTATTGCAAGCTTTTATGCCCTACCGAAACAAATCATCTATATGGTTTAAAACAGGAAGGAGAACAAAAGAAAGCTTTGACAATTCAGTATTGAACAGAATGCTCATTTGAAATGCGTGGCACCCTGCTGCACCCACCTCGAGCCCCCACTGCTTCTTTAGTTCAGCTGTTTTGGGGGCGACCTTGCCAATATTAACATCAAATCCCACGGCCTATAGCCATGAAAACAAACATTTTTAGGCTTGTAATAAGCTCCCAAAAAAGCAAGCTAGAAGACCTAATCTAAGACTCACACAAACTTCGGGTTTCTTGTGGTCTTTATCCAAACCTCTGCATTTATCACTTAGGACATCCCAGTCACCACCACCTGCAGTCCAGGCACACATCTGATACTCCCCACACTAAGCCAGCCTGCAGGGAGCCAGCCAGGCCACCCCGGAAGGTGCCTGCACACCTGGCACGAGTGACCAGCAGTGCCAGGTCCCTTTGGGACAGGCAGGAGGGAGCGGGCACGGCGCTGGGGGATGGCAGCCCTGGCTCAGCTCACCTGGCAGCAGCTGCCAGAGCTCTTGGGCCACCCAGAGAGACTCTTTGGGCTCCTGGGATGAACAGAACCGAGCACTGCTCCAGCTCATCACAAGCTGTGTCCAGCAAGGGCAAAAGCCCAGCTCATTCACAGTCACATGCTGAGCGGGAAGGGACACACAAGGATCATCACCCAAGCGCTGGCCCCGCACAGGACCATCCCCAAGTCACACCTTCTGCCCAAGAATGCTGTTCAAATGTTGCCTGAACTCCGCCACAGACACTATAAACCCACATTCAGCCTCTCTCCAGGCTCTGACACACCTGGAAAACCGAACAACTTCCACAGCTGCAGCAGGGAACAGCACCAAGGGAATGCCAAGGGTGGGTTCAAAGCAAGCAGGGACTTCACCAAGCAAAAACAGGCCAAAAAGTCTGACAGAACCATCAGCGTTTCGCTTCTCCAAGATGATTGTTTTGGAAGCCTAAACAATTTCACTTCTGATTCTGTCTGTAACAAAAAAGGAACTCGAAGTATATAAAGAAAATTGAAGTACCACTAATACCTGAAGAGCAGAGAATAAACCTTCCTTAACTTTTCAAAATACAGATTCAGCTTTGGAAACAAACAGTTTATCCTTACTTTGAAACTTAAAGTAGATAGAAAATGTCATGGAATGCAGAATAATTATTTTCAAATACCAAATCTGCATATTCAACATGTATGTGAAAACTATTTTGTTTCCACAATACAAAGAGATCTGTCATTCACAGGATAGAAAATAAGTCTGATTAATTTTAATGGGTTTATTTTAGCTCCTATTGCTTCTGCTACTACTGTTACAGCAATGTAAGCATTTACCTCTACTACCACCACCATCACAGAGATGCAAACATTTACAAACAGTGAGAACTGAAGGACTCGGGATTTCTGCAAAGTCATTTACCACAAGGTTCGCCCAGAGCACTGCAGACACAGGCTGATCACCCAAAAATAACCCACCATTCCAGCCAGGGAGGTTCTCCGGCTCGGCTGACGGAGCGGGCACGCACGCCCTGTGCCAGCAGACGAGAGGGAATGCCAGGGAAGAGGAGGAAAAGGACAAGAGGATGGAAACCACTCACTGGCACGATGCCAGCAGAGGTGGGATTTGTCTGGCCCCGAGATTTTCGTGAGGAATATTAATTAATTGGAAGCATATTTTAGAGAGCAAGACAGGCTGCTTTTTAAAAAGCATTATACTCTCAGTATTGTGTATATATAAATCACATCTGATACTTCCAAAGAGGTGTGCATATAGATATATGTATTTCTTAAAAATCCCTAATGCAAGTCATAGAACAGACAACACTTTTCACTTTAATGTAAACTAACAAAGGTGAGGCCAGAGAAATCCATTTTCCCAGTGTTAGAGACAATGTTTCCCTCTACATATCTGAATCACAGATGAGAGAAAAGAACAAAGAAAATCAAAATACCACTGTACTTTAGAATTTAAATATTTCTGCATATTCATGCTACTGGTTTTTCTCTAATCAACACAGCGAAGTAATTTTTATTTTGTACATCAAAATCTCTTTAAAGAGTACTTAAATGGAAGCTCTTGCAAGAATACTGTGTCTACAAATCATGGTAGCTGGAAAAGAACTGTTTAATTACACCAATGACAGGGAATAAAGCAAGAAGGGTGAACAACATCACACAAATGGGCTCGAGCCCTAAATTCCAGCTTCATACCAGGCTGGAATTTCGACTTCAAACACAGCAACAATATTTAGAGAATATATATTACAAAGACAATACGACTGTGTTCTAAAGTCATCCTCAGCAATGTTTAACCAGCAATTTTCACTCGATATGCACTGTGAGAAATACCAAATGTTCCGAGTGTCTGCCCTGGACGTCCTAATTATGAACTGCCGTGTGATATCGGCAATTACAGCATCTTTATGAACCCTTCAGCCATTCCCCTCCCCGCAGGGCTGCACGCTGACACCACGGGCATCCCCTGCAGAAGGCACGGGGCACAAAGGCAAAGCAGCCGGGGCCCCTCTCAGGCAGCGCCCGGGCACCGGAGCTGTGCCTTTAATCGGCCCCAAGGGCCGAGCTGCCAATCCACGGAGAGCCCTGGCAGCCCCCGGGAGCAGCCTGTCCACCCTTCCACCTGCAAGGAATCCCCTGTCACGGCTAATGGCATGTGGGCAGCTGCTGGAAAGCCAGGAATTAAAACACAGCTTTTATGGCTAAATTTGCCTGAACGCGAAAAATGTTGTTGAAATCGTGTGGGGGAAAGGATTTAACACCCAGTGATTTTCATAACCAGCACGTGATTAAAGAGCTAAAGCAAAAACATTTAAGTGGAAAGCCTCTTGCAAAAATACAATTAAAGGCGTAAAATGAAAGCCTTGAGATTGCTCGCTCTTCACATGTTTGTGATGGGTATCTGCTTACTCTCCGTTCCGAGCCGTACATACGCTAAACAATGAGCTTGCTTGTAATAATTATCAGTACTTAATGGTATCTAAACTTCTTAATCCAATTTTACCCAAACAAATCCAATAATTACTCCATATGCTTTTTGATGATTACAATCTCGGGAATCCCAACTGCATAAAAAAGTGTTACGAGCAATTGTAGGTGGATTTTATTAATATAATGAATAGGATCAGTCTAACAGATTTCAATTACAACAATAGCTTTTAAGTACATTTCTATGACATAAGGAAAGAACATGCATAAATGAAAGAAACTGGTTAAGCCACATAATACTGATTTATGGCAGCTTTTTCCTTTCATTCACCTCATTAACATTTCTCTGTATTTCAGAATCCCCCACTCCAGCTCTATAAAACTTGCATTTCTAAAGCCTTCCAGGACCAGACATTCCAGAAGAGAAACAGTTAAACCCAGAAATGCATTCTTGGCTGCTACTGTGACAGGATTTATTTACAGCTTCTATTAAACACAGCAGCTCCATTACAAAGTGCTGGATGTGAGGAGAATTTTTGATTATACAATGCCAATGCCTCACTGCGTTAAACATATCATGCCAGTGTATTATTTTTTTCCTTCAGCAATTCGTTCAGGTCATTGTTTGATGGGTTTATGAATTCATTACAGGAAACAGATGGATCCCATAATTCAGAGCTATTCTCCCAGCCAATCATATGGGCAATTTTTTTCCTCATCTTGCTCCCCCCTCCAAATCAACCTTAATGAAGCCACTTCCTCCACGGCCAGTTCCCTGCACACACACACACACTGCAGCACATCCACTGCTGGCTGAAGCACCCTCCAAACACTAAATGCTTTCCAAATAAAGCTGAGCAGGAGCACAATCCCACAGACACCCCCTCCGAGGTCACACAGAGACTTACCCAAGTCGGGCGAAGACAGCCACAAAACACAGCATTAGAGTGGGCAAAACCACGTGTCCTCAGTAGTGAGAAATCCATGTTTATTTGCTCACAAAAGTCTGTTGCAGGAAAAAATTCTTGGCCCCCCTGTGTCCCCCCCCAATCTACTTTCAAAGGCTGAATTTTCATTTAGCAAATTACCTCCTTTGTCTCCTAAGTGCTGGGATTTGTTATCCACAGTGACATCTGCTGGCAACAGCAAAGGTGCTCAGAACTATTGCATAAACCCCACTTCTAATGCTTTTACACAAAAAATGGCAAATTTTCTGCCTGGATCATCCCTTCCGCCAAAATCACGAACTTCTGGGAAAAAAAACCTGCAGAAAAGTTACAGTCTAATGCCAGGATAATCCCCAAACTCATTTTCCACAGTACTTATAATGGCCTTAATAATGTAACCAGAAGCTGCTGTTTGACATCAAAGCCCACATTGAGTGACAGAAGTAAAAATACACCTGTTATTGTGGGTTTAGAACTTTATCGCCATTTATTTAAAGAAATGCCTTGACTTTGGGCCAATTCCTGACGATATAATTTATCTAATACACAGAACAAATTAAGTCTTTTCCTGGTTTAACTTCATTTCCCCCTCCATGTAACCTCCCAGCTGACCACAGTGCAGCTTCTTCTGCTTCCTCTCCACTTTCTTCTCTTGTCTTTTACAACATTTCCTTCCTTAGCCTTTCACCATCCCGTTTCTAAAATCTCATCTATAACCCACTTCTCCCGACAGACTTCTCACTTCTACCAACTTGGACCTTCTACACAGAATCTGATTTTTTTTCTTTTTTTTTTGCCAGGCAACTGGAAGTCAGACAAGGAATTAACAGGAAGCTGCAAAGTTCATGGAAAACCTCTAAATCAGTTATTAGGATTTCTCAGCAATAGAAGGTCTTGCCTTCTTAACTGTTGGCTTTAAGCAAAGGCACGAAATAGAGAAGCATTGAGGACTTCATTCCCCACCCACCTCCACTTTGACTCTAAAGCAATGTATCCACAAATCCAGCTGACCCCTGACTCCTACCCAGACACTTGTTTGTTCCTCCCCCCCAGACCCAGTCATTCCCCTCAGATCAAACAAGTTCTGTCTGTTTGCTCACATTTCCCACCCGTGTCCCACCAGCTCTATATATTTTAACTATGTAATGGCTGCTGAAATGACATTCTTACTTGATATTGTCATAAGTAAAGTGGGGAAATGTGAGCAAAACGTAAAATTGGTTGAAATGTTCTCTGGAAGAATCAATGGCTTGCTGTCAAAACAGAATATGTTTCAGAAGAGATTCCGCGGGGACTTGATCCGAGCCTACGCTGTTCGATATTTCGTTAACAGCTGGATGATGGACTAGAGAATATCCTTATTAAATCTGCAAATGACACCAAGATGGGAGAAGGAAGATGGGGGTGGTCAGATCGCTGTGTGACAGGATCAGAGCTCGGCAGTGAGGAACTGGAGAACTGATGTGACAAAACTACCACGATTCAATAAGGAAAGTCCCATCATTAGGCAGGAGGAATTAAATGCAGAACAGCAAACAACTCGCCCCACAGCAGTTCTGCAGAAAAAGCAGCAATGTTTCAGGAGATCACAAACAAAAGAGGTGGAAAAGATAACCAAGAAGATTGTAAAAAGCCAAGTGGTGTAATGAGATAAAAATCCAGCTATGAGGCTCAGAGCAACCCACCGACTGGAGCCTGGCATCACAAAGCCTTCCTTGTCTGTACCCACAGCTGGGCATCTCTCTTCCAGATGGAGCTGGACCACCTGGGAAGGGTACAAAGGAAATGGGGATCTGGAAACGGGAGCTACCACAGCAGAGAGGTAAAGAAGTAGTCAGTCTACAGGACACTGGGTACACAAATTTAAAAAAATACAAAGGAAGACGACGAAATAATTTGCTCCACCCCACAGTGAATAACCCAAGACTTGCTAGGTTTAAATAGCAGCCAGGGAGATTTGGACTTACATTTCCAACAATAAGGATGATTAAGGATTATCTGCAGACATGATACAGGTTTGGTGATCTTGTCTCAGAGCAAGAGGATGGAATAAATGACCTCTCAAGAACCTTTAGAGCACATTTTCTACCACTCTACATGTAAAGCAGAGCTCCAAATCCATCTTACTCAGTTCTCCCACTTCCCTCAGCCATGAAAAAGAAATCATTTTTCTCTCAGGTTGATAGTCACAGCACTCCCCCCAGCTTCTGCTGGTTTTTAAATAAGTTTCAGATGTGGCCTTTCTTCACCAGCCCTACCTGCAGATCCTCTCCATTTTGTTCTTGATTAATGTAAATTTGAAATTGTATCAATCTTGAGTGACATTTTATCCCTTCACCACCATGGTGAATCCTCTATGTAAGCCCAGCACAGCCCACCCTCAGGCAGAACTTCTGTGCAGCAAAGGGTCAGAGCCCAACTCTTTTCACAAAATGAACTTCTTTCCTACGAGCTGGAGAAGTTCCTAACAAAAACATAGATTCTTGAGTACTTCAGTGCTCAGACACGAGATTTTGTTTCCCTTTCTGGAACAGCATCTACATTTTTTTTCTTTCAGATCTGTCAGCAGAGAGGGTGACAAATACTTCTTTTGACAGAAAGATACAAAACCTGTTTTGGGTGACTCAACATGTATTTTAAAGTTTTTTTTCAATCCTATTCTACATTATTCAGGTTGGTTTCACATGCAGCAATCTTGTGAAGAATACTTATACTTTTAACAGTTTTAACATCCTCACTGTTTTCCTCCATGTTAGCACTGATTATAATTTTAATTTTAAATTCACGATTAATTAGCTGTGCCATTAAAAATGGTACAGCTAATTAGGTTGATAGGTTGTCATCAACAATAGATTGATAATCCAAAGCAAATATGATGCTCTCCCACCGCAAGCCAAACTCTCTCATGTTTATTGAAGGCTGTGAGTGCACACACACGGGGTTTGCCATCAGCTAACTGATGAGCAGAAACCGGGCCGTGCACATCAGGCCTCAAACTCAGCACTCCAAGCTGGGAATCAGGGCTGTGGGCAATGGAACAGTTAAACTCACAGAGCTGCATTCCTGCAGGACGTGAACTGGTAACAGATGGCAACTTTCAAGACTTAACAACTCATCTGTTTCCTTTCAAGCGAGAGTTCTCCACCGGGCAGGCGCCGGGACCTCGACTAGCAGTATTCATCATGTACATCGTACATCTCTCACCTGGCCAAATGCTGCCCCGTGTAAAGAACAGATAAATAAGTGAATACACCTAACTAGCAGCTGCTCTCTGTCCTGAAGCCTCTGACATCTCAGCACAGGTGTATTTCCTTCAACACGCTGTCACACATTTAACTCGGAATTCAGACTCCTGCAAACACAATTCCCACATCCAGAGCAGGGCAACGCACTGGCACTAGAAAGAGAACTTGGCTATTCTAAAGGAAAATAATGAAGCTATTAGAAGTTTTTAATCACTCATATTAATAATGCTAAGAAACAACAGCATTAACAACTGTCTGAAAAGGACAGGAGGGAGATAAGAGTCATTGCTGAGACGAATTAGCTGGCGCAGGAAATTACTGCTGTAAAATTTAAGTGAGAGGGCAGCTCTGAATGAAGGAAGGGATTCTCAGTAAGCATTTAGAAATGTTGGCAGAATATTTTCAGGTTTTATAAGACCGTCTTACAGAGTGTTCAGTACTCTTCACAGATACATCTTGTATTCCTTCCCAGAGTACTGAGGAACATCTGAACTCCACCAACTAATTGTATAAAGATCCACCAGGGAAACACAGTAAGTTCTACCCCACCAACAGGACACGAGAGCATCACAAACACAATCCCAGCCATGCAGAACACAGCAAAGACCACAGCTCTGACGAGTCAGGAGCCAGCCATGGGCATGTGCTCATCCCCTCACCCTCCAAACCCTCCTCACTCAGTGTTGCTCCAGGCAAGGTACCCCCAGCAGTAACTACACAAGAAAAGAGTCAAGAGAAGACAGGAAACAGCTTAAAGTTAAATTACACAAAACCAACGCTATCATCATCGCAAGTACCAGCGGGAAAATTCAAGCATGCAATAACAGATTAAATAACTTCATACAGAGCCACATAAGAAGTCTGGGCAGACCCAGGAAGTGAATCCTTCAATTTTAAACCGACTGTGTGCATTTAATCTCATTAGACAATGTTTTACACAGTTTTCATATGCAAAAGAATTTTTTAAAAACAAATTTACAAATGGCACAGCCATCACACCAGACGTGTTCTTCCTCCTTTTCACAGACCACTTCCAGGCACAGACTGAAGAGTAAATATTCTTTACAGCAGGAACCCAATCGTTTAACCATGCACACAAACAGAAAAATATGCAAATTCCCAGTAAATAGTACATTCATAAGAAATTGAAAACGAGGATAGCCTCAGTATCCACTGATTTACTGTATACAAGAGCCTGAAATTTCCTTCACACTTCGAACAGTGATGGATCTGCAGGTACAGCCCACTCCTCAGCTGGGGCTCGAAGACTGAATCACAGTGTAAATGCTTCCAGTTTCATACAGAAGTGGCTGGGTACCTCACATCCCCATCATTTCTGCCTGGGGTTGCCTCTACAGAAACTCACTCAGCGCTGGAACACAGCGCACAGATCGTACCACATTGCAATGTGTGCTGTACCCACGGTCTGTCCATGCAAGGTGGGTGTTCCTGGAGTTTTAGGGTGTCCCAGGGTCCAGTCAGTGCTGGCATCCCACTCAGGACAACTGGGAATACTAAGCACTCATGCCACAGCAGGTACAGCCTCTTTGATATTTGAGCTGGAAAGAAGGTAAGGACTCTCTGGCTATTTTCTGGAATGCCTGGAAACTGCCTGTGTGCATTTATGGATCAATATTCTAACGTGGACAGAGAGATCAATGTGCAGCCTCTGACCTGTCGGGTGTGCAGGCAGCCAGTGTGATTTTGTGTGCCCAAAATCAGTGTCCAGGGAGCCCCAGGCCTGGAGAGTGTGGCTACACCCTGGGCCCGACAGCCCAGACACATCACATCAGTACACATAGGCACATTTTTCTCCTGGAAACCAGAAATACAGCTCCTGCAGGTATTTCATTGCTGGTTTGGGGGAGCAGGCTGCACTGATATTCACTCCTTTCAGACATGCCCATGGAAGCAGGCTGTGACTGCCTGCAGATGACAGGGCTGCTGCTCAGATATGAAGTTTAACGTTTCCTGACAGTGCCTGTGCTGCCGGAACCACGGCACTGGCACACATGTCACACCGACCAAAGGCCTGTGTAAACACAAAGCCTTGGCCCTCCTGCCATGGACATTTATGGTACCAAATGAATATTTTGTGTGCGACACTAAAATAGCAACAATTTAGTGAGCAACCAGAAACAGGCCTCTGTAATTTTGGCATAACCCTTCCAGCTCGCATTCTATCTCAAAAGAAGACTTAACATGTTTATACTACAGCTCTAAAGATAGAGCTATCTGAGCTATCATTTTAAATCAGTCAGCAGGAAAAACTGAAGCAGAGCCAAGAGTGTCCAGAATGGACCAGCTTCCCCCACTCCCGGGCAGTGTGGGCTTATTCCCAGTTTCAGGTAGCATCACCCTGAGAAACTGTGCATGGAGCCAACTCAATGAAAGGCCAACCTGAAATATTTTGACCTTAGATGTGAAAATCTTGTGTCCTCATTAGGATAACTGAAGATGTGTTCATTTATATTTCACGAAATTATTTTGAAAATCGTTGCTTTGAGCAAGTAGGTTTTTTACATACAGAACCCATAGGGACATCGTTATCACTTTAGGGGACTGTACCAATAAAATTTCACAGATTTTCTATCCTAAAAACCTGTTTGGGGTTCTACATCCTACTTTGGATGCAGTTCCTAGCATTCAAAAGACAGGAAATTGTCTTTTAGAAAGGAGCAGCTGAGAAGAACTTGAAGCCCAAGATGAAGAGTGATCCCTTCTTCAGATAAACCCAATTAAACTAAAGTTGTACCCTAGAGATAAAACAAACAAACAAGTGTTTAAGTCTGCATACAGATCTGCAATGGGAGAAGTAAATACATTGAACTTAAAAATTATATTTCAGTTTTTTTAATACTTCCTTTTAAACCTAAACATGGCATTTCATATACAACAGTGTTTTTCTGAATGCGCTTCTCAATGCCAGCCTCTTTCCTGGAAGGTGTTTTTTGGAACTAAATGATCACCAGATGGTGTCATGGTGACCAGACAGAGCTGGGGGAGAAGGAGGAAGATGGGGATGTTTGGAGTGATGGTGTCTGCCTTCCCCAGTCACTGTGTCAGGCAGATGTCAGAGTTCATCTACCTGACACAGCCAAGCCCGGAGAGTCCGAAGCAAACTCTTCATTTCTGATTCAACACCAAATGTGAAGCAAGTTCTTCATTAATTCAGTTTAAGCTGAACAGATTTTCTTATGTCTCCAGTGCGATCGTGCATTAATGCCACATATGAAAAACAGGACTTAAATTATTCAGAAACATGAAGAAAGCAGTTCCAGCAGTTTACAGACCTTCTCAGGTTCTTCAGGAAAAATTTCCTAAAGAAGAGCAGACTAAAACCTGATGGGGATTTGTGGGCTTCCAAGCAGAGGTTCAGAGATGCAGCGAGGCAGGAGTCCAGAGCGAGGAATGAATTATTTATTAAATTTACAATACCATTTATATATTCTAGTTCCATAAAGCAATTGAACAGTGTTCACACTTCTCCTAGGGTGATTGGTCAAAGTCTCAGACACCCACTTAGAAGTGTTTTTTCTTAATTTAATGTGCACAAGGTCAGAAGATACCAGATATGAATGCTAGTTACAAAAACCCTATCTATTGTTTACATGGCTTACACAGCAAAGGAAAAGTTCTCACAGAATGAACTCAAGAAGAGAAAATTTCCCTGCTCACAGCATTTCAGCATCCACAGGGACTCAGCAATCACTTCCCTGTGGGTAAGGTGGAACCAAAGAAAGCCCAAAGTGAGTTCACCTGCTGAGCACATTCTGCCAGGACAGCCCTTTGGAGAGCAGCGCCCAGGGAAGCTCCTGCTGAGGTTCCAGCACCCACGACCAGCGGGAAGGAGCCCAGAGCACGCGCTGTGCATCCCTCCCGTGCTTCCAGAGGGGTTCTTGTCCCGCTGACAGCCCGGGGTGATCGGGCTGTCACCATAGCAACTTTCACCAAGAACTCGCAACGCACCCAAACGAACTCCCAGCTAAATTAACTTATTGCGTGTCACCAGTGAGAAATGACTGTTCAGAGGTAATTTTCTGTACTAATATGTAATAGAGTTAACTCTCTAAATTGAATTAAATTAATTAAATGCCACTCCCAGTAAATCAGATTCTATTACATGAATGTTAAAAGAAATTAAAGATGTTTTAATAAAGATTACTAATAATAACTTAATATTATTACTTCATTTTAATTCAAAAATTCTGCTCAGTTTATTTTAGACACATGTCTTCCCCTCACTAGGAAGGAATACCTAATTACTCCACATGCATTGCACACATTTATTTCATAGAAATGGGCTTAGACTTAGCCGAAAGAAGTAACACCAGCATTTTCAGAAGAAATGCAGCTTGGTTTAATAAGTGACATCCTAAGATTCTTCTTCTCCTCACACTTTTGGGTAAATTCCACACTTTCAATGAGTGCGTCCAGTTTCCAGAGAGTTTCATTTCTGCTTTTTGCAGAAAAAAATGAAATTGTCTTGCAGTAAGGCCAATTGCAAACAAAGAGGAAAACACCGTGCCTAGGCAAGGTACCAAAGTAAGAGCTCTTTAATGGCTTTGGAGATCTATTGAACAATGCATTATTAAGTTTGTTTTTTCAAGTAGATTCTTGCACTTTGGAGTAAGACAGACAGCTGGGACGCAAATCTAAGATGCTCATGTAAATAAAAAGTTAAAATTGCCAGTTGATGGTGCTTGTGCTGTCCCCATGACCCTGACTTTAACTCTTAACACACTTACCAAGGCACTTTGGGCAAAAAATGGGGGCTATTTAACAACAATCACTTCTCAGAATTACAAGCCACATTATTCAGTTTTATTCATTATTTGGTTTTCAGAAAGAAGCTGTGTTGGTGCTGAGCAGGCAGCTGGTGACAGCAGAGGGAGCACACGGAGCTGCCACATCTGCCACCGGCCACAGGATGACAATGACAGCTCAGTTCAACACTCACAGGAAAGGCAGCACTGCCACCAAAAGAATATGGTAAATAATGATTAAAACACTCCCTGAACATCCAGCAAATGTGAGTTAAGGCTGTGACAACCCCGTGGGGTGGAACAAGATCAGTTTCAACATCCCACCTACATTCCAGGTATCAGTGAAATGGGATTATGGATTTAAGTGTTCGATGGTACTAGGCATCTAAGTTGTTATCCACAGATTTTAAGTTAGAATTCAATTTTTTAAAAGTCTTAGTAACCATAGTAAGGCACCAAATGACAAAGTCTTCCACAGATCTTCTCTGGGAAGGATAAGCTGAACAACTGAGGAGGCTGAAGGCAACCTCTCATTTGATTTCCCACACTGATCACTGGACAAGATTAGAGATAATGATACAACGAAGAAAAAAAAAGTTAAATTATTACTTTTGGAATCTGGCAGCAAGATATGGAAGCTATAGCAAGATATGAATTATGATGGAGCCTATGTCAGAAACGTGGCACTGAACACATTCTTTTCTCCCTGTTTCCCTCTGAAGACTCTCTCCTGTTGAGAAAGGAAATGCCAAGTGCTCATATGTAGAGGAGGAAAGAACTGCCAGTGCAGGGCAGGACAGCCTGACACCCCCAGCACCTGCAGGAAGGGCTCTCATGGTTTGTCAATCGAGCCTAAACAACTGCAGTGCAAACTGTGGGGAAATTAAAGCAAGGAATATATTTAAATGTATACTTCAGGGGACTACCTGCAGAGGGAAAATGGGTAGTGATTAAACAGGAGAAATGGGGAGTGAAGAAGAAACTGCACATTATCAAATTCAGGTCCTTACAGAATTAAAGAAAGCATCTGAAACTTGGGAGTTTCTCATAGCAAGCTGAGTTTAGGGATGGAAAAGTGAAGGAAGAATCAGCATTGCTGTGGAACAGCCTGGATTACAGAGCTATGCAACAGGGTGAGCCTGAAAGGCACAGAAAATAAATCAGCCTTAGGTTTTACTTGAAATCAGCAGCAGGTTACTGTTCACAGATTAACTCAAAGGCTACTTAATAACTCTCCAATCACCCTGTGCTGGTTTTGGCTGGGACAGAGTTAATTTCTTCCAGTAGCTGGTGTGGGCTGTGGTCTGGATTTGTGCTGATAACCCAGGGTGTTCTCATTACTGCTGAGCCTCTAACTGCCTGTTCTGCTCCTCACCCCACGCTGCCAGCGAGGAGGCTGGGGGGGACACAAGGAGCTGGGAGGGGACACAGCCAGGACAGCTGACCCGGGGGAATATTCCACACCAGATGGTGTCATGGTGACCAGATAGAGCTGGGGGAGAAGGAGAAGGACGGGGATGTTTGGAGGGATGGTGTCTGCCTTCCCCAGTCACTGTTCCCTGTGATGGAGCCCTGCTGCCAGGGATGGCTGAACACCTGCCTGCCATGGCAAGTGGGGAATGAACTCCTTGTTTTGCTCTGCCTGTGTGCCATTTTGCTTTACCTATTAAACTATTTTTATCTCAACCCACGAGTTTTCTCACTTTTACTCCTCCAATTCTCTCCACATCCTGCCAGAGGGGAGTCGAGCAAGTGGCTGAGCCCCTGCCTGGGGTTAAACCACAACACACAGATAGAGCATTTAAAAAATAATTCTGCACTAGCTGGAAGGACTTCCAAAGAATAAAAACATAAATTATTATGATTTGAAAAACAGCCTGAAAACACTAGCACAAGGAAAAACTGGATGGGCTGTTCAGTAAAAAAGGAGACACAAAAAGGCCTCTGCAGTGGAAGGGAAGATCAGCTCTCCTGGGCAAAGCAGGCAACAAAGAAGGGGCTTAAGGTATAGGAAAGACTGTTCAGGCTGAATATGAAGATGACTTTCCAACAATAATCAAAGCATCTTTCAGGAACATCTGTTGGGCCTGTCTGAGAGAGGGGAGAGGGTTAAGACATCCCTTTTTGCTCATCTAAAGGGATATATCCAGTCCTGTGATAGGAAGACCTCAAGGTGGCATTTGAATTTTTACTGGAGTTGAAGAATCATCAATTCTCTAGCTTAGTAACTCATGTGCTTCAAAGCAGAAGTTCATGAGAGCCTGTCTGGCCTCCTAAAGGTGAAAAGCCTGGCTGACTCCATAAAAATGGATGAAAGAAAAGACAGCAACAGCAGCCAAATCAGAAATTATGCCTGAAACGTTAAGAGCATCCTGAGAACAGGAGGACAGGTATAAGACAGACTATCTTATCATGATAACTACTTCTGTTATCATGAGAAGAAGCCACCAGGAGCCCGAGTCACACCAAGTTCAGCTGTTCCCATGGGGCAAGCAACACCAACAGTGGCTGCAGAGCCCGGGGCAGCTGAGGAGTGTCCCAAGCATTCAGTGGTTCTGTTAAACACACGTGCCACAGGACAGCTTAGCAGAGCCACTGCTGCCAGCCCACAAGGACAGGATGCCTGCAGGGAAAATCACCTCCTCTCCGGATGCTAATGCACCCTGCAGTGCCTGAACCAGTTCAGGAATAACCTGAAGGATCAGCTGCACGATGCACACCTGAGCCGAAGCTTCAGAGCACTTACCAGAGCGTGAGCTGGTTAAACAGACATTTTAAGTAGTCCTGTAGGATTTGTCAAGTATGGGCTACCACCTCTAACAAGTCAGGAAAAACATTAAAATAATCTAGCAAAACACAGGGAAGCCAAGGGTTCTCAGAGTAGAGGAATGTCAACACCACACAGTCAACAAGAGAACACAAGGTCCCTCAGGCCAAATGCTTCACACACAGTGTAAAAGAATCAAAAACACGTTTTCATTGCCTTCCTTTTCCCAAGATAACCCTCTCCACCATTTGTACAGTAACTATTCCAGGAGCATGTACTAGTGTTACAGATCAAAGTGGATTTCATCCTTCCCAAGGAAGGGATCAGGTAACCTTAGAAACCTGGCATGTATCTCAAAACAATCATTACCAAAGTGAGCTAATACATTTCCTGATGAACCTCTCTTCCAGCTCACAGTTTGCAGATCTTATCAACATTATATTTATATGCCTTACAAGCCTCCTCCAGGTAGCAAGATGATAATCTAATAATGGAAAGTGGTCAGCACACTGCAGATAAATCAAAGCCGATAGGTCATTTTTTCATGGGAAACTGTTAGCTGCCTTCTCCATGAAAACCTGCAAGAGCCAGGCCTCAAGGCAGAGAAGAAGCTGCCTTTGTGGACATGTTTCTTTAAAAGAAGGATAAAAGTGAACAACAGACTTTAGTTCAGAAAGTAAAGGGAGGAGCACACTGATGAACAGGTGAGCTGTGCTACAAGGTCACTTCCAAGGAAGCAAATCTCAGACTCTGCTGGGTGGGGAAGAAACGTGGGATGGGTGTTTGCTGCTATCAGTAGATACCAAAGTGGCATCTTACAGAGGAAATACTGGGGCATATATGCTCTGATGGATGGCAAATATCACACAACATTCTATTTATAATTGGAAAACAGTTATTTTACAAGCAGACTGACAGAAGAAGAGAGCATTTGCCAATGCCTGAGCTGCTGCAATGCCAAAAGTGCAGCAGTTTGACCATTTCACAGCCCACACGCTCCACACACTGCACTGGGGAACAGCAGCAGGGAGCAAAGGGCCCACCGTGGGCAGATAAATACCCATAACCCAGCGTGCAGTTTGATCATAACCAACACCATTAGCATTGTGCAGCTGTGTTAAAATTTATCTTCTAGAATATCCAGTTGTCAACAACAGTATTGGCAGTTTTGTTGCTGAGAAAGCAAACTGGGATTTATCTGAGAGCACTTCCCACCAAGGGGCACCCTGACAATTAGTCGAGTAGAAAAGTCAAGCTGCTGTTACCCAGTCTGTGCTTACTCTCTCTTCAAAGGGTATTCTTGGAGAGATGTCCTAGGCTAGAAATGTGTCTGACAATGGACAATATAAAGAGAAATCTGATGATGCACATGTTGTCCTGCTGCCTTCAAGCAGAGTATCGACCCTCACAACACCTAGAGCATCTGAAAAGTGCTTTTAACCAACTGTGTCTAGTGCTGGAAAGCTCCCATTTTTATCTACTTCTAAAACGAACTATTTACAGGTCAGGCTGTTGTCATCTCAGTCTGATAAATCCAGATCCCTCCTAAGCGAGGAAGCTGAGAAAAAGCAAAACACGAGGAAGAGCGGAGCAATATTCTGCCTGTATTTACATTATGAGCACATGCCCACACTTGCAGAACAGCAAACCACAACAGAGCATCTCTAAGGAGAATGCAAACTACCTGAGGAGCACCAGGAGTATCCATTTGAGCCCTTACCTACTCTTCTATTCCCAGATGAAGGATCTGCAAAGCTCACAAGGCAAGCACTGACCAGGACTGGTGGTGCTTTAATGCAGCAGAGCAGCAGCAACTCCAGCAGAAGCACCTCTTAGGGGGCAGCTGTCCTGTAAATCCAGCTCAGGCTTGGAGGACATTAGGAAGACTGTATTTCATCATCACTCTTTTATTTTCAAATAATCCCAGAGTTACAAGTTTATTTCTTTTTCTTTAAGAGATAAATGTTTTTCCCAAAAACCTGTACTAATTGCTTTGGTGTCTTGTTGCCTGAAAAAAGCATTTCTTTGAAAGCTAAAGAGTCTACAGCTTCCCAGGGGCTGCAGAAGATTTAAACCTTCAGAACTGTCAGTGCTTGCTTGCAGGGCTCAGGGTGCCCAGCCCTGACAAACCCTCTCTCCTACAAAAAGACACCAATTCTCAATGCAAATCTCTCCTCAGGCACCTCTGACTTGCAAACCAGCAAGACCAACACAGAAAGAGCTACAAACCCAAATAAAGTTTACCAAAGATTCTTCATACATTTACTGTTTACCTTTTTTCCTTCACTTCACAATGGCAATGTTGAAGATACTCATAATATTTCTTGCACTTGTTAGAGCAAAAAGTCTATTAAATACCACTGAACTACTGCCTGTCACAGTCATTCCACTTGAAAGAAAAGTAGGTAGGAAACCAAAGTTTTTTTCTCTCCTATTTAACTCCAGCCCTCCCAGCTCATGCTTCTTGCTTTGTCTCCTTGACTATGCAAATTGCTCTCCTGTCTGCTCCGATCTTTTTGCATTTTCTACTCCTCTTCACCCAGTACTGGACTCACAAATTACCTCCATCCTCTATTCTGTGCAGGCTGTAAAATGGTAATTACTCCTCTATCAGAGAAGTGATATCTCAGTGGGTTTTATGAACAAATTCATGTTTGTTTAAAGATACTTATAACAGCAAAACACCCCCATGATAACGTTTATCAAAAGGAAAACATTTTTGTGTTACAAAACCTTAACGTATGGCCACAGGTTATCATTAAGTTATCAAGTGACTGCATATTAAGATCTAATTGAAGAACTTATTGCAGCGCTCCCCCTCCTTCTGCAATGATGATTTATGGCACATTTTGTCACTACAATGTGCAGCAGTTCAGTACAAACACAGCACTTAACTAACAAGATGACAGAGGCAGATATTCAAGCACAAGCTATAAATACTCAAATGAGTCAGAGGTTGTAAACCTGTTGTAAATCACACCTGATTTGTAGGCTGGAACACATTTTCTAATCTTATGGAAAAAGCCTCTGCTGGTTCCTACAATAATATGACACGAACCAGAAAAACTCCAGACTTTTCCTTTTAAAGAAGACTGATTGTGTCACCTGCTGTCATAATTCTACTTAAAATATTGAGGAGAATCTCTAAAAAGTTTCATTTTCCCTTATTTCCTATGGAACTACTACTAAACATCAGCAACATCTACCACAGCCAGAAGGAGCACATTATCAATATGTACAAACTGCATTTCTGTATGAGCAGAATGGAGGTTACAGGAAGGTGATTCTCACACACACACAAGAGCACAGGCAGAGAACATTCTAACAGCCCATTTGGGCAGGGCAAGTAAAAAATCAATTTAAAAATATGCAATAAACTACACAGCTGATTTGGAAATGAAAATAACCCAGCTTTGAAAACAGGTATGCTGCTACTCCTGTCATCCCAACAGAAATGCCAGAGCAGGGGATGAGATCTCCGATATTTTCATCCATTGTTTTTTTCCTTTTAACTCCCCTTTCTAATACAGTTGACCATGCTCCTCCAGGTAAAATATACAGCACTGCTTGTGGGATAACAGATAACCTGAAGGCAGTAAGCTAACATTTGTGACACCACAATGGTTTACTCAGCAACCACACACTGTTACATGTTTTCTGTTCAGTCCCCCAAAATAAAAAGTATGAGAGCGTAAACCTTGGCAGAATAATCTCCTAGTCTGCAGACAACCTCCCTGACTCTGCGAGTTGCATATTAAAATCATCACACGCTGAGGAGTCCCAAGGCACAGAGCCCAGGCAGCCTGGGGGAGGGGACAGCTCCACAACAGACCACAGATGGAAGGGAATGACGCTCAGCTCAGGAGCCACTGCACCCCTGGAACAGAGGATGGGCACTGCTGGACAGGCTGCTGAACCCCAGCATCACTGCAGCCACTCCAGCTTCTGCAATCCTGCTTCATCATCCCCCAGCAGTGAGCTGGAATTCCCATTTTCCCCTTGGAAAGCCCACCTCTCTCTTCCTTGTCCCATGCCATGAACACGCCAGACAGACCTACAAGGATCGTGGCGGTCCAAGAGGCAGAGACTGACCATCTCTGCTTTTCAGTAAAGGGATAAAAATATTTTCCAGCTAACACTTCTAATCAAAATATTTACCAAAATACTTTCTATGTTAGACTAACTGTGGTATATAGACTTAACTGTTTTTACTTCTCTGTTTGCAGATTCAGCACTTACCTTTATTGCAGATAATGCTGGAGGGTTGGATGGATACTTTGCCTTTCAATTGTGACAAACTACTTAAGCTGTTTTATATCAGCTTTAGACAAATGCATTCAGCTGAGGTGGGAGTGAAGCAGGCAAGGAGCTGATCACCTGTGCTGACTAAACCTGCAGGAGGATGGCTAGAAGAGAAGCAGGCAGCAAAACATACCCTGATAGTATTTATGACAAGCACAGCTCCCTTAAAGCCCCTGCAGTTATTAAATAACAGCCATTCCCATACTAGTGACCCTTTACCACACAGAACAGAACTCATAGTTACAGCTGAAGGTTTCCATTAGAAAAGCCTTTACACACAAAGTTTCTTCATCAAGTGCACATAAACTGGCAAGAGTTTACGCATGTAAAATAAACACTAATAGCCTGTGCTCAATAGTCCTGCTCTCAAAAAAATTACCATAAAAGAACAACAAGTTGAATGTGCAATAAAAACCTGCTCATTTCCCACCTCATCTAATTCTGCAGTGCTTTCCTCCAGCTGAACAGGAAGACTACTTTCATTTGTTTTCAAGTAATTGAGAAACATTTCAGGTCTTTATCAGCTCTCCAATCTTTCTTCCTTTCACACATTCCCTAGAATTGTTGCCAACAGGGTATTTATGAAAGATCCAGCCTCACAAAAATACTCAGGCAAACAATGTTGCAGGAAAAAAAATAGAAACTGAAGGAGATGTTATGTAGAGAAGACTTAAACGGTTGGATCGTTGTTCAAACAGAAAAAATAATTTGTTTCAGTGGATGCAAGAGCTGTGTGAGGGAGCACTTCCTAGCCCTGGACTCCAGCAGCAGCCACATACCTTTCCCCTAAGGCTGGAAATGCGTGTTTATTTTGGAAGGGGTTTGTGCTCCACATCACAAATGGAAACATTCAGCTGGGGCTGAGGCCTCAGAGCAAGACTAAACTGACAACACACCACAAACACACCCCCACAGGAAACCTCCTTCCTCTCACTTCCTTTCTCTTTCCTGAGGCCTCACCAGTGACTGAACCTGCAGCAGCCCAGATCAGCTCAGAGCTACACGTACAAAACATGCTCATTACTGGCCAGGACAGCAACTCCGCACCTCTGTGACAGACAAATCCATGAAAAACTTACTATTAGCTAAAAAGAATTAGACCTTGATCACAGAAGAAGCCAACCCAA
Organism: Callaeas wilsoni; assembly: GCA_013398955.1. Lineage (NCBI taxonomy): Eukaryota > Metazoa > Chordata > Aves > Passeriformes > Callaeidae > Callaeas > Callaeas wilsoni. Next base: position 23,908 of record VWPU01006764.1, read on the forward strand.
AGGGCAAACCCTCCCTCCCTCTCAAGCCCCACAGCCCGGCCCTTCCCACCCACTTCAGCAAAGTGCCTTCTGCACAAACACTGCTGAGAGGAAACAAGGGACTGTGCAAACACCCTGCCCCAGTCAGCTGAAAAACAAACTGAAAAACCCTTCCAGATACCATCTGCACTTGTATGATTTCTTTCTCTCCACTAAGATCCAACTGGTGTAAGCACCTCTCACTGCCATGGCAACCCAGTTGCAGAACTCAGTGACACACATAAAATTAAGCAATTTTTTTTAAGTTACCACTGATGCCTTAGGATTTTCGCTTTATATTTTCATATGTTTATAATCCTGCAGTTCTTTTTAGTGTGTAACTCTGAGCTCCATACAGAGTGTGAGCAACTGCTTTTCCCATTTTGGTCAGACACAACAATTCCTCTCCAGGCCTGACAATCAAGGACACCTCACTGTGTCAGGCCCTGAGAAATGGAAACAAAAGTGAGCTGGGGGGGAGCAAACTGAGAGAATGGGACTGCACTGCCTGAAGCTGGAATTGGACAATTAACCTCTGATATGCAAACGGACAAAACTTATACCTGTCCCAAAAACGTGTGGCTGTGTCCATCCTGGGTGCAGTCTCTGCGAGACTCCTGCACTGCCCAAGGTGCACCCTGTGAAGGCCTTTCCATAAATCCCTGCCCTTTATCCTTTCACTCTGTCCAGCCTCTGCTCCAGGGCAGCCTCTCTAAGGCATCACCACAAACAGCTCCATTAAGTCATATTTATAAAGATCTCACCTACCAAAATCTGCATTTTGCAAAATGCCCAGTTCCAGTCCAGTTTTAATCTCTGATTTAACACATCCTGCTGCAGTCCATTCACTCGGTTTTAGAGTGCCATCCTGTCTTCACGACTAATTTAATTGCTGTGTCCCAGATAGGAAAAAAATTAACTAAATTCAACGATAATCCCTGTGTTGCCTTTTAGTTCTAGTAGTGTTTGTCACTCAACCTTGAAAATATATCCAAATAAAGCACTTGGTGCAGAACTGCAATAAAGTTTACAGTCAACTCTGAACATTCCAGGAAAAAAGTTCAGTCAGAATTTTCCTCTCATTAATTTTGTATTAATATTTTCTGTATTCTAAGAAATTCCTGCTACCTCTCATTATCTCATGCACATCCTTCCTAAAGATAAATGTAAGGAACAGCACTAAGAAGTAGAAACAAAACATTTCCACAGAGCAACCTGAAAAGCAACGAGCAGTTGCCAGACAAAGGAAATTCAAAGAAGGGTCACTTACAGGACTGTAAATAACCCCTGGCCCTTGCCCTGAGCATGAGCAGGAGGTCTGGGGTCTCTGTAGGACAGGTCCCCCCTTCCAGCAATGCTGAACCACAAAGAGCTGCATCACTGCTTCTGACAGATGAAACAATAAATGCCAAAGCTGCTTAATCTCCAACATAACTATCCTTATTCACTGCTGTCTTCTTCCTGAATCCTATTTTATAGTAATAGAAGATGCTTAAATACACGGATAGTGAACCAAAAAAATCCAACAGATGGAGAAATGCAGTTCCTAAATTTGAAAGAAACAAACTCACAAGCATACCTGAAAAATTGAAGTTATTAACTAGAAACTTAAACGTGGCAGTTTCAAGCAATTAAAAGCAAAGCTGTCACAACAGAGACAGAAATAGTAACATCCCACAGAGGGAAAGCAGAAGGCTCTGTGTCTCACTAGTAACAGAAATGAAGAGCCACTGCATTAACACGTGAAAATGAATTTAGTTACTCTGACAGCAAAAACATCTGCTGCTCAATTGTGGTATTAAAAAGTCATTATAATCCATTATGGAACAGTGAAACCTTTTCACACAGAAACGAGCTGATACAGAGAACAAAACAAGCAATACTGTGAAAACAGAAATATTCCATTTAGATAGAAATTGCTCTCATGTATCTTAATTCCAAAGTTTTTTATGTACCTAGGTTTTGGTGGGACTCACATACTTCTGCTCCCTTCTCCTGAAAGTAAAATCCACTGTTATAAGCTACATGAGATCTCACAGGGCAGATGTGAATTCACACTAGAACTTTCTGACCTCTCACCTTCTACACAGGAAAAACTTGGGAAAGAAAAGGACAGAGTTTCAATTAATTACTGTTACAGTGTCTTTATCATGCAGTTATTATTATTACTTTATTTTCCTGAACTCATATTACTGAAGCAATACTTAATTTCTGCTGTACAAATCGTAAGATGTGTTTGAAACTTAAGTTGTTTTGTCATGTTAGGCTTGGCGCTTCTTTAATTCTCAGTCTTTGGGAATCTGGGAAGTTCCACTTGTCTGTCACCTAATTACCCACTGATAAATTACAGGGCATTTGAGCTGGTTCAGAACTGTTCAAATCAAAGGACAGACGACACAAAAAGATCTGTAAGCCATCAGCTGCAGAAGAGAGACATTACCTTGCCTCTCTCCCTCACCTTTCTGAAAGCCACAGCTTTATTAACTTTTCTCCTAGGGAACCTGGCAGTCCCCTGCCCCGAAAGGGAAGGCATTCCTTACCTCTGCTGCTTCCTGACCCTGCTGCAAACCAGCTCCCCTCACTTCCCAAGCAGAAAACCCACACGGAAAGAAAAACAGGCAGCGGTGGCAGCAGGGGAAATAGCTTCTCCTAAGCTCCACGAACTGAGTTTACACATTAAATTGAGTTGAATTGTGCAAGGGGAGAGGGGCAATTACTTGTCTTTGAAACAGATAAATAACTACTAACAACTAAATGGAAAACTGCATCTGTCTTGACAAAAGAGATGACATATGCTGTGTTATGGCTCACAGAAAATTAATCCATATATTCTTGTCAAAAGGCTGCCGGAGAATACCCAGCAAGATAAGCCAGAGCTTATGCTGAGAACCCCAACAAAACTTTAGGAACATAACTATCCTAGCAAAATATACTCCCCTCATTGAACAGACACAATGAATAAAAAGTACAAGCATATTTTTTAAACAAGCTTATAAAAATATCAAACATTTCACAAAGAATAAACATGAATTTACCTTTGGTTTTTTGTTCAGCAGCCTGAAAGAAGAGAAGAACAAAACAAATCAACTACTTGTCAATACTGCAAATTATACCTAATAATTATAGGGCTGCAGGCCTAACTTTTTGCAGCAACTGCTTACATAAATCAGGCATTTGTTTCATTTAAGGACTAGAGAACGTCAGTTTAACTCCATGTGTTAGGAATGTGGGAATGGCAATCTCTGTCTGAGCGAAGCCAGAAGCAGATGCCAAAGAGGCAGTGTAAAGCATGACAAGAGATGGCAGCAGCCCCATCTCCTCAGCCAGCCTTCCCTCTCCTGAGGATCAGAGCATTTCTGGACCCACACTATGTCTGTGAACCCTTTAGCACTCAGAATTAACTTCTGTGACTCTGTCCAGCATCCCTTTGAGTCCACCCACACCACCAGCCTCCACAGAAGACCTGTTTATTTTCTAATCTGTCTGGAATCTACCCATTTTTTTATGATGCCTAATTTTTATACCAGAAAATACAGTGATCGATTCTTATTTAAAATTAAAACTAACTGTGCAACCCAGAAAAGGAGGTTGGAGAATGCAGTGACAGTGAGCCTGGGATCCCGGAGCCCCTCCAGCACCGCTGGGACTGACGCAGGTAACTCGGGCTGAGGAACGGCCGCGGGAGCCGGGTGTGGGAGCAGCCCCTTCCCAGCAGGGCACGGGGGGCACGGTGGGCACAGAGGGCACGGTGGGCACGGGCAGTGCCAAGGCCTTGGGGTCGCTGCTCTGGCAGGGATGCTGTGACCACAGCCTCTCCCCGAGCCAGTGGCAATGATCACTCGTGCCACGCTCACTCCCAGTACCCACGCTCACATTTAAAAGCGAAGGGATCGTTTATAACAGGAACATGAACAAACCTTTTTCTGAGCACCTTCCTTCTTTTTCTTTTCTTCCTGCTTTTTCTTTTTCTTTTCTTCCATCAAATGTTCCTCTTCTTGTGTTTCTTGTTCTTTCTCCCTGATAAAAACAAAGGTTAGGAAGAGCTTTTCAGTAAGATGAAGTTTCTCTAGGAAGGTGAATAATCCATATTTGCATTGCTAACTTTCTACATCTCATGTCTAAAAAAGGCTGCTGCTAATGCTGCAATAAAAGCACTAAAAAAAAGCTGTTCCAAAATTGAAACAACAAATAAAGTAGCAGGCAGTAAGAATTCAGAAAGCACAGATTTTATTTGGAACCTCTTTCCACAATCACTCATAAGTACTACTTAATATTAGCATATTCTAGGCAAAGAAAGTTTAAAACTGGAAAAAAAAGGAACAAACCCAAGTAATTAATGCAAGTTCTGCTGGCTTTCAGCAGCTGTGATTCACAATATACCTTGAAGATCATGAGCAAATTACTTTGCAACTGTTTTTCTCTTTTTGATCAAACACATGCTGCATTAATTTTCCATACGCATCAATTTTGGTCTCAAGAGTTGTAAACTAAGGCCCAGATGAATTCCAATAATCATATTTTGTGTTCATCCTATAAATTCTAGCTGAAGAATTTGCATTAATGCAAAACAAGACTGTTCCAGTATCATCTTGATTAAAAATTAACCTCAATTGTTCCAAATCAAGAAGAAAATCTATTTGAAACCTTCTTTTCTCTGCTTTCTATGTCCATCACTGTAATAAATGGTTATAGCAATGACCCTCCCCAACATCCTTTTCAATAAATACCAATGCAAATAATTCATTTACTTCTCTATAACTACTTTATCTTCCTCGACAGCTCTTCAGGTCCTGATCATTTATCAGCCTTACAGATCTTCTAAGAAGGCTGTTTCTGATGGGCTGAAGCCATTACTATCACTATTATTAGATTCAATGTCTTCCAATTACTCCTCAAGACCACTTTTAGTCTAATTTACTATTGCTTTACATTTAACTTGCCCAAGCCTGCAGCCCCCCTCCCTTCTCTTTGTTTGGATTTTTGTTGTTGTTAAAAAGAGTTTTTTAGTTACAAAACTCTTTTTTTTTTGGTCACAGTGTGTGAGACTGCTCCATACCTAAAGAAGAAAACAACCACTCTTCAGATTTTGCACATTGTGTCTTCAAGTATTGCCCACGGAATGTTTTGCCCTTAATAAGATTGCATTTTCCTACAGTTTCCCTTTGTTACAAAAAAGGAACGTTGTAGCCTTTTGATATTTCGGTTGCTGAAGGGTGTTCTGGGATTTGGCTTTTTCACTTGCCTGAAAATACTGATGCTGGCCACTGCAGATGCTTTAATGCTTACACAGATCCTGTATGGAGCTCCAGACTAAATTAAAAGCAGATTCCCTTTCCCTGTGTCACTCCAAACTATAAACACTACAGCAAGCAATTCACAGGTCTAAACTTAGGTGTTAGTGCCTTTTTAAGGCACTTTACAGCACTCAGACTATTTACAGAAGTGAGAGATATGGCAAGACCCGGGGTCTGGAACAGCAGCCAGAGGCTGGGCACATCTGGGAGCTCTTGGTGCACCACTGGAGGTGCAGACAGCTGAAACGGCATCAAATGTGTGTATTTTAAATACTGACCCACCTTCTGGCATGACCAAAAATTCACCAGCTGCACGACTGCTCAGCTTATGCCAGTCGCAAAGGGCCACCTTTTAAACCTCGTACTGTAAACTGAGGTTTGGGAAACATCCGCCCTTAGGAAGTGCAGGCAGGGATCTGCATCACGTGTTAAACTGCACTTAAGACAAAGGTGCATGAAACTGTAGTTTCAAATGGCTTCTTCCAGGACTTTGCAAAAAGTGATGACTTAGGTTGCCAAAAGAAACTGAGCTGAAACTGTAATAGGTTTGCCTTTTTTCCTGTTAGCTCGGAGGAGAACAGAAGCCCCCAGGATCTCAGTAACTACAAAGAAACAACATCCAGCCCTTCATTTTCAGCGCTCCCTACCCAAGTCACAGCAGACTCTACAAAGGCCCTGTTCCAGTGAACTCTCCCAAGCTGTCAGACTATTGCCAGAGGAAGTTCAGCCTTTTCTGGTTTTTGAAAGCAGGTGAATGAAACAAGCCCATGTAAGATGAGAAACTTTTTGGTTTCCTCTTGCTAGTACTTAAGAAACCCCACGACATTACAGCAATTCCAGAACACCACAGTTACATTTAAATCCCCTTCAATACTCAGGGCAGCATTTAAAAACAAAAACAAAAAAACACAAAACCAAACCACCACCACCACTTTGCTTAACATGCAGAGTTTTCTTTAAGCTATGAAAGTATGTATTACCCAACATCCTTGTTAGGGCTCTCTCTTTTAATATCGAGTTCTTTTCCTAAAATCCCAGGTTAAAAGGGATCTTAAGGATCATCTGGTCCAACCTTTCTCGATCCAGGCAAGCCTTCAAAGCAGCCAACCCTGGGGATCAACTTTCACCACTGTCAAAATCATTCCTTACACTGGACTCCACTATCCATTTTTGCTTCCAGGCAATGCATCATGCCAGTGGATTTTCCAAATCAAAGAAAAGCAAAACATTTTGCTCCACTAAGAAAACGATGTATTTTATTACCATATTATCACAGCAATTACAACATCAGGGGAAGAAGTGCCACTCCTCACAAAAACCTGGGGTTTGGTTGTGGGGTTATTTTTTCATTTCTGAGATTAAAATAGCCTCAGATTAGCTCAGAAAATGACACTGTAATTTTTAATGGAGTTCAATTTTCAAAACTGATTTACATAATGACACTTCTGAATACATGTGCTTTAAATATGCTTAAAATAGAAATAAAGCTCCAAGCGGCCTCTCAGATGGCAACTCTTGCTGTCACTTTTAGGCAGAAATTAGTCATCTAAGAGCAAAACAAAAGGAAAACAATAAAAACATGGCTATATAAAGTTTGATTACGTTGTCAAAGGCACATGTTGCAGCTTTACTTCCTGAGCGACAATTTAATCTTTATTGCAGGAAATACGCTAAAACATTTATGAATACAAAGCTCATGCTCTAAAGCAGGAGTGTCTCAGAATATCCCTGTAGGAGTTTGCCTTGTTCTTACATATGGATCTGAATCGTGAGGGATTTTTATGAGCAAGGAGTTTTACTACAGAATGAAGTGGTGTTTTTACAGATTGCAAACAGCTAATGAAATCCAAGCCTAACCCAAGGTTATCTTTAAAGTGCATGTGCTCGAGAGCTCTCTCAGAACAGGAAAGCAACAGGAGCTGCAGGTCATGGCCAGAACAACTCCAGCACTGTGCCTCTGGCCTGTCAGTGCCTGCTGCAGAACAGCTTATTAAGCCCTTTAAAAAATTAACAAATCTAGGCTGATTTATTTTTTCAGCTAAGTAAGAACTTGAGTTTTCTAGTTGGTATCAGGCACTGGATTGCTTCCACAGCTGAAGGCACAGCTGGCATTGTGGATCAGCACTGATGGGACATTCTGACAGCATTTTCTGCAATATGCCTTTTGGGAAGAGTGATCCTCAACAGCCTTCAGGTAGAGTCTATTTGTACTATTGCCCGTAGTGTTTTAGAGTTCAGAAGTTCCTGCAGTAACTCAGGGCTAAAGAGAGACCTGTCTCTCTTGTCATTCTGGGTCACCCTGCTCCAAACCTCAACAACCTTGCTGTATATGCAAGATGCTGAAGGTTTATTTAATAACATAGGAAAATTGCCTTTTCAGCACAGCATTCTTAATCTTTGTCTACAGGTGCTGCTGTCTGGTTCAGCCACCACACTTCAGCTCCAGGATACCTCTTGTACCTTAAATCCTACTTTATGCTGGAATAACCTCCCTTGAGAGTTGTGGAAGTTGCTCTTACTGACAGAAATCCCACAACTGCTCAAGTACTGCTCTGGTTTTGACTTCCCTCACCATACAAGAGGCCATCGTGCATTCCTGCACAGGTATTTTTCCTAAAAGTGATGACGGAAAAAAGTAAAATCTTTTAAACTAGAATTGTAAGGAACTGGCATATAATCATCCAAATGCAGGCTGTGGAGGCTTTTTGGAAGGAATTAATAGATCCATGCATTGTTACAGGTGATAACAGATAAGAGAGGCTTTGGACAGCACAGACACGAGCTCTCAAAGACAAGTTCTCCACATCTGGTATCATACAGTTTCAACCAAAAAGGAAGAAAATGACTACTTAGGACGTTCTTCAAGATCTGATTGTAAGAAAGAAGTGGCTGAAATCTTGAAGGCAGAAAACAGCTTGAAGGGCGGTGACGACATGGGATGAAAAATTAACATTAAAAAACAAACAGCAAACCCTGGAAAGGCAGGCTTTGACTCACTCAGGACAACTGAAATACTGCCCTATAGGAAGAGGCAGGTGTTGTTTCCTGGAAATCACCAGGAATCTAAACAATAACGCACATACCAACATGTGTAGAAGGAATCCTACACAAAGCAAGAGCTCACCAGAGCATCAGCAATCTTTGTTTTCACAAGTGCTGGAACAGCTAAACTAAAATTCTGTATTTGCCTATTGCTAATTTTGTTTCCTGCTACATCTTTACAGGGCCCAGCTCTGTGACCTTTCCAGAGTAAATACGGGTGAAGGGAAGGAGCTGGTGTGACTGTTAAAGTGCCAGCTTTGTTCCCTTGATATCCAGGCTCAGTCATTAATCAAGAAGAGTCAAGCTGGTCCCTAATTACAAGCTCTCCAATCACCTCAAAAAAGAAAGCAGCATGCAAAACTAGGTCAAATAAATAAGAAGGAAGTATGAAAAAAACCAGCACAAACACACAGGGACAAATTGAGAAAGGCCAGAAAAATACGGGCACTGTGCGTGTAAAAAGCAGTAACAAATCAACCTTTAAGTGCTTCATTAGCATGCAAGAGGAAATATTAGTTTTGATTCTCGGTGGGAAAGGGGGAGCAGTGACAGATGACCCTGTGAGGGCTAAAGTGACAGTACTTTTCTTTCTGCTTTAGCCCTCCCTAAAGAGGTCAGCGGGGAACAGATGGCCAACAACCGCCGGCACTGGTGTGGAGCCCGCAGATGACGACATTTCCCCCAGGGATTTCTCCCAGGGATTTCTCCCAGGGATTTCGTGGGGCTCTGTCCGAGCCGGTGCCAGGGGCAGCACAGCACCGACAGCCAGGCTGCTCCTGCCCCAGCACCTCCACCCTGCAATGGCCCATTCCGGCTTCCTCCCCAAAGGGCTGCTGCTGACAGCTCCAAGCAACAAGCTCAAGATGTGTTCAAAAGTCCCTTTTCCCAAAATTTGGGAAGAAGGAATGATCTGGCTTCTCAGAAAAACTCAGGTGAACCGGCAGGGAAGAAACCAAGATGGAGATAAACATTTTGCTACCATTCCGAAGAGGAAATCAGGCTAGCGAAGGCAAAAACAGCTTAAAAATTCCCGAGAGAAATGAGATGTTTCTCCACTGGCTGTGCCTGCTGCCATTTACCACAGGGGTAACTGTGTCTAAGTCACTGCAGGTTACCTTACAGCACGGGCAGGTGGATGGATGGCGCTCTGGAAAAGCAGCAGATAGCAAAGACTGTGCATTTAACTTACAAGGGAAGAGAGAAAAACATTAGCAAGAGCTAACAAGGATTTCCGGAGGAGAAAAAAAGTCCCAGGTATTTTTGAAAAGGGTGAAGGAGAGGAAACCAAACTACATAACTGACTTTTCAATCCACTTTTCAATCAATTTGTTAGTAAGAGTATGATTGCTATACTACTTAATAGTTTTAAGAACTATTATTTAATAGTTTTAAGGTACGTAACAAAATTACAATAAAAACCCACAAAACCCCTCCCACAAGGCAGAGACCCGGTGAATTTTTGTTGCAGTGTGCCACATGTCCAGCAGCAAAATTTTTATTAACCACTTTGCTGCTGGAAAAATGTGTACACTTATTTAGTTTCCAGAATATGTCACATCATGGAGGCTGCAAGACAGTTAAGGAGGGACAATATTCGGAACACCCTGATGAACTCAAAATGCAGAAAAAAGGCAGAGAATCAGTGAGAAAAAGCGCAGGATACCATGTTTGGCAGGAAAAATCCTATATAAATACAGCATAGGGGACAAGTGGCTGAGCACCAGTTTTGGGGAAGAAAAGAAGTGGATTTCACTCCAAAGGCAAAGGAAAAATGTCACAGATGGTCAGAAATTCGTCAGCTGCTGCGCTGTGTCCAGTCTGGGACTATCTACAGCAAGAGAGACACAGGTCAGCTGGAGAGAGCCCAGAAAACAGCACCAAGGAAATCAAAAAAGCGCAGGCCCTTGGAAAAAACTTCAGACTGGGATTCGCTTAATCTAAAGAGATGGCAACCCTGTTATTCAAAAAGGTGTTAAAGACAGAGGTAGGGAAGCATGGAGTAAAATCTTTCTCCTTTAGCTGTGGTAAGTAGCACTGAATCTAAATTGCAACAAAGAAGATTTGGATTAGGCGTAAAGAAAAATCCTTCACACTGAAGCATCTTAAAAACCCCAACATTAAAATGTATACCAAGTCTTTATAAATATATATTTGGAGAAGAAAAGAGGAAGAACACAAAAAGAAAAGAAGATTTGTTTTTTATGAAGCAACACTGATACGAGGCCACACGGACTCCTAGACACAAAAGCAATCAGACAGGGAAGTGGAGGCCTCTACCCATTCACAAAGGGAAATCCTACAATCTCCTTTCCAGGGAATTCGCGGGGGAAAAGCCCTCAGCCACACCACTGTGGACAAGATAAGTCTGTGGAGGAGTTACATGTACAGCTGTGAGCACACAGCTTGATACTACACCCTGTAATTTGAAAGTCTGGGTGCAAAATTTGTTCCTGTGGGGAGTCATAAACGAAGTTCAATCAGAGTTTTCGTTCGACCTCAATTTATGATTTCTTAATCCCATGTTTTGGGGTTTCTCACTGTCCAATTATGTCCCTGTCCTGTACTTAACCCTTCTTCATAGATTCTATGCCTTGACAGGGGATTCCTTCCTCTGAAACATCAAGATACCATCCACTGCTAACAGATGTGGGCTGGGACTTTGATACCTCCAGTTTCTTGTGAACTTTTCTTGAAGTGTGTAACAGAAAACTCATCTCCTGAACAGGGACAGCAGCCTGATTCCTGCAGCCACTTAGAAATTCCACCAAATCTGGAGTCTCTGCAGGAGCAAAGCGTGGCTGCCATTCAAAACCACCCAAGAATATCACAGCATTAGTTGAGAATATGGTGTGAAAAGCAACACATTCAATTAAAATTGGTGAAACTAGAGGCAGATTTTAGGTTGTCCAAGAGACTAAATTAATAATCCTGCTCCTACAACCTGTAAAATAGAAATTCCAGGATCAGAAAGAGCTCCTGTGTTCCATACTCTGTCTCAAGGCCGCGTTTCCAGCAGCAGCTCATGGTGTTTCTAACATACCAATTTGGAATATTGGTTGAAGAGAAATAAAATCCTGGCAGAACCCCAAGGAGAGAAAAGGAGAATGCCAGCTGGTGTGTGCTGCAGGACCTGGGCTCCCCCTGGAAGTTTCCAGTTCACCCAGTGTTAACTTATTGTGACCCTCCTTTATGTACACAAAAGGTAAATAACCACTCAAGTAGATTAGATTAGAACAAAAATAAAGCAGAATAGGTACTTCCTATATATTTTTTCAAAAGCACATCGACCTGACAAAAGCACACCGACCTGGCTTTGTTTTAGCTTCTACCAATGACTAGAAAAGTGGGAAAATTCCAGAGAGAAAAAGTTTTATAAACTAAGGATGCAGATGAACTATGACTGGTAAGCCAGAAGTTTGAAGAGCCCATATTTGAGCACTGCCAAGTCCCAGTAAATGTTTGCAGGGCTTGGAGTTGTTGTTTTTCATCTAGACACTTCCTTTTGGTTTTGTTTAACACTCCAGTTTCTCCTGGCGTGTTAGCTGAGAGGGATGGGTACTGATGAGAGTACTGGGGTACAAATGGGAATGTTTCAGATGTGTGTTACCCCTTCACAACTAAGTAGTGCACACCAGAGCAGATCTGCAGGGCAAAACTGCCACTGCAGAGGATTTCCTACTCACACCATCCCTGTTCCAGGGGCAGCCTGGCTCCAGTCTGCTCCCATGCAGCAGGAAAGCATTAACTGCACCATTGGAACTCATCATCCAGTGACATTTTATTTAAAAGGAATCTGATAACTGCACTCCAAGACACATGACGCCAATCAAAGCACAGCAAGTGAGGACAATCACTTGATCAATCATGGAAGTTCCAATCCGAGTGAAGAGATTCATGCAGATAATCTCACAGGGATGCCACCACACAGGCACATCCCCTCTCCTGTGAAGGTGCTGCTCTCCGCAGTGTGGGCCTATCAGTGCACACACGAGCTCCAACATGGGGCAATTCAAGGAGTCAGTAGGTAAATCTGAGCATGGGCTAGAACACTGTACACCAAACCTCACCCATTGATGCATTTCAGGCATGAACCATACCAGAATGTGCTCCCTAAATCTGCTGATAACACCCCAGCAGACCTTAAGCACCCCACCATGGGAACCACTCAGGCTGTGCAAGGACCGGGAGAAAAAAAGCCCCACACCCCAAAAAAATGCTTGCATTAAATTCATCACTCAAAGCAGGCTACAAACAGCAAGAAACATGCTGTGAAAAACAACTCTCCTCCCCCAGCAAACACAGACTGATGGAAAAATTAAGCTACACACTGTGAAGAGTACAGATAACCAGATTTACTTTCCCAGCACTGCCTCCCTCCCAGGCCTGATGATAGTTACCAGCAGTTGATCTGGCATCTGCTCCACAGCTCGTCCCCAATCTTCCTGGAACATAATGCACAAAGGAAAACAGCTTTGGAATCCAGCAGCTCAGCAAGAGCACAGCATGTTTGTCTCTCCAGATACTGTTGGCTATTTTGGTTTCTGTAAATACTTCAGAAGATGAGAGCCCTGTGCCAGCAAAGCCCCCCTCCCTGTCACCCTTCAGCTGACACAGGAGCAGAAGCAACCCATGGACAAGCTGCTGGCTCTGTTTAGCTGAACTCCAAGACCACTTTGGAGGAGCACTGCTTGCTGGGGCAGCTGCACAAGGATACTGCAATGTAGGAGGCCAGGAAACTGGAACAGGAGCAGCAGCTCCACAGGATGTTTTGCCACGCAGGCTCAGAGCTGACCACTCCCAGGGATGGAGGCTGGTGGAGCCAGTCGGTCACCTGTCTGGCAGTACCGGGGTCAGGAGGGACAGTGGGGTCAGGAGGGACAGGCCACAGCTGGGAGCACTGTGCAGCAAACCTTCAGGGCCCTCCAGCAAGCACAGCTAAGCCTTTATGCTCCTCTGCTGAAAACAAGGAAGTTTGCATAACTGAAATGATGCACCATTTCGCCTGTAGGGATTTCCAACATGCCTAATCCTCCTTTCCCCCTTCCACCACAGTTAGGTGCCAGTACTCAATTATTTCTGAGCCTAATCACTTTGTCAGCAGCAGGTGAAAGCACAGTGAACTTATTTATTGCTAGAGCTGAAGATCAGGTTGGTGCCCTCACACAGGTGGGGCTGGACAACACAACCTACAGTATCAAAAAGTAGGAAACAGAGTCCTGAAGACAGATATGTTTATGGTGCTGCTCTTGTGCTTATTCTGGGAATAAGGCGGTGCTGACACCTTCAGCAAAAGACACCCAGCTTAGAGCAGCCAGAGGCACGCAGGTCCTGTGGCTGTCCATGTTCGTGAGTGGTTCCAGTGTGATTAAACAGGCCCAGGAAGGTGAGCAGTACCTCTCCTTCGGCAGACTTCCTGCCACAGGCACAGTGGAAAAATGCACACACGCTGCCCTCGCTCCCACCCACAGGCAGGGAAACTGTACCAGGCCCGTCTAAGAATAACACCGAGACACACCAGCAGGACAGTGAGGAGCAGCACTGACCAGACACGCCTGTGTCACTCGACCCAAACACTCATCTGCCCATCTGAGATGACCTAGAACCCAGCCCGGGTTTTCCTGTGGTATTAAAATCATTTCCCAGATGTGTGGCAGAAGCTGTAGAAGCCAGTCTCCAGGAAGACAGGGGGTGGGCCTCTGCTACCACACACTGAGATCTCCAGGTGTCACCTCGGGAGGCACAGGCGGTGGGAGATGCAGGACACTGCTGCAGCCCCCACTCCAGGAAGCTCGGGGGGAGACCTGGATGGGGGGGTCAAAGACAGAGGCCTCGCAGGGAAGGGGTGTCTCAAGATCTACCATCAGAAAAAACCAAGGACACTGTTCCTCATGCTGGAGAGCCCGGGGTGGGAAGGACGAGGTGCTCTCTCTCCACATCACATCACATCACAACGCAGCGCTGGGAAGCTGAGCTCCCTCTGTACTGTGTCACCTCATCACACCTGCTCCCACATGGACAGGTAAGCTGAATGCACAGCTCCTGACACAACAAGGCACAACAAGGCGCAAAAGGGAAAAGAGATGTCAAAAGAACTCCTCGTCTTAGAAACCAAGAGGGAAATACACTTAAAGCAAATATGGTGATGATCTGAGTTTTTGTAAAATGTTTATTCTTTTAGAAGATTTCAGAATACACAAACCCGTAATTTCCTTCTTCTGCATTTTTAAATTTGCTGAGTGAGCTCATTGAACATTCAAGCTGTTGTCTTCAAGTTTTCCAAATACCATTCTATTTAAAGGCACTGTGAATAGGGAATTCAATTTATCAAATGAATGAAAGAAGAATTCTTAGCAGGAACCCTGGTGAGCTAATCAAGAGTCACAATAAAATGTCAGGGGTCCTGGAATTCTCGGCAGGAGGTTAACACCAAATTTGATCCGAGTCAAGGAAGACAAAACATACTATAGACTAATAAACTGTACTAAAAGTTGTGCACTGCAAATTCATGGAAGTTTAAACACAAATGAAGAAAATCTGCTTGGTTCATGCACTTTATACACTCCTAGTACTTAACTACAAAAATCAAAACACGCTGTTCACCATGATCACATCGATTAACTTAAAGAAAATACTTTTTGAAGATTTTAATACATTTTGAAGCTATTAAGTTTTTGTTCCACTGCATCTTCAGCTGCAAGGCTGTTTTGAAAATTAAGATAGTAACATATTTTGGGTAAAATAAGAAACAATTACTCTGTACCTATCTTTAGGGTGGAAACCGGATTCAAAGATTTATTCTATCATCCAAAATTAAGGAAACAGCATAATCCAAGGTGGCACCTTTCCTTCCACAAACCTATCAGAGTTTAAAAGATTAGCTCTGCAGTGCTGAAAGGGTAATCCTTAAAACTTGATGAACTTAATGGAAATAAACTTCTCTGTTCCTCCACTTCACTTTCCATAGTAAAAGCATAAATTAGAATATCAGACTCAGCATCAGAATGGGCCATCATCCATTTTTCAACTTAGCAAATGAATAGTAGCTCCATGGGGGAGGAGAGACAGGGTGGAGGAGAGATGGGGAAAGGAAATAGCCATAAATGATCTTCTAAGACAGGAAAACTAGTTGCAGTAAATACCACTTTGGAAATCAATTTATGGTCAATTATGATCTTAGCAATAACTATTTTATGCCTTCATTTAGTGCATGAAACGCCCAGGGGAGCAAATATTCTCAGAAATATATCCAATATGTCTCCAAGTATGTTATCTGATCAGCAGATGCAGACAGAATTCCAGAAAGAGCAGCTCCTGCTTGTCCGGATGCTGACTGAGGGATTGAGGATGGGGGAGGATGGAAGCACCATTTCAGTGCAGTTGGACTATCAGTGTTGCAATATCACCCAGATAAAATAGATTAGATCTATCAGTCTGGCTTGTTTGCTTCAAAAGCAAGGAGTTTTGTCATCACTGAAGTATTTCACCCAGAAATTTGTGAAGCACATCTCATTCTCACAAATGGAAGAAAAAATTAAAGTTGAGGGTCTTTTTTTAAGCAAATCATTATGTAAACATCCATCCACTAAGCCAACCATTGCTTTATTCAATTATTACATGTAAATGTGGTAGCAGAGTATAAAGACTGACACCTCTAATGCACTGTTGGTGTAATGAGACTTACTTGGACCATTCTTTTCTAAAGTAAAGGAGTTGAGTTCTATAAGATTGATTAGAAGAATAGAAATAGTAAAAAGTACACATTCACCAAGATCACTAAGTCCCAGATAATAAATCTTTCACCCAAAACAGTGCTATTTATACAGAGACTCTGCTCCTTAACAGCAGCAGTTCTATTACTGTGAGAGACCAAATTTAGCACCACACGTGGATCTGACAGATATATTTTGTTATGATCGTACTAGAAAATAAATAGCATTTAGTTTGCTACCACTAGGCTCTCCTCCTTTCTTATAGAGGATGCTGTACCTTCCACATTAATTTATTTTTGAAAGACTTAAGATAAACATATACTTCATTATAGTTTACGTCAGCAAAGAGAAACCAAATAGTTTCACAGGCAGGAAGATGTGAACAACACACTTATGCCAACAGGTTATTTTTAGGTAAAAGCAATTTTTTCTGCATCACAAAACAGAAGCGACGTACAGTACTGGGCATTTACAGCATTCCAGCCACGACAACCTAAGGAGATAAGGATGATTAGATTTGCAGAGATGGAGCATCTTTTGTAAGAAAGAATTTCAAGTGTAGCATCCATTTCAAAGTTGACAATGTGGTAAAAATTCAGACAACACAAACACTGGAAGCAATTCTCCTCTGTTCAGTAAGTTTGTGCACTTGGTAAATGCAATTAAAAGCACTGTGAGAAGAGGAAAGTTGAGACAGAATGACGTTAGCAGAGCGATAATGAGGAATCCTGCTCCAGACTGCCTTTGGTAATACACTCGTGTAAAGAGACTTACTTGATTTACACACACCCCCCCATTAGGTTATGCCTGCAGTGCTACTAAAGTTTTTAACTTCATATTTCATGTGCAGTATCACCCTCAAGGCTACTTTGAACATACACCGAGTTCAAGCAAAAACATTACAAACACCACCAAGACCACCTTCTATGGTCTATTAATGACCTTGCAGGAACACAGGAAAATGGCAGTCGGCACATTATGCATCTGTACAGCTGATTTTTTTTTTTTTCCCCTTGGCATTCTCCCTGAACTCCTCCTTTTTTCTAGAATGGTTTGTGTTAAAGCACTGGGCTGATGCTCTTTTGTTTACCAGTAACCAGCTACTGTTTAAAAACAAGGATCTCCATTGTCAGCACCAATGAATGACGTGAGCATCAGCCATGAAAACACTTTGGAATTCTGAAGAACTAAAGGACCTGGGAGTCGGAGGCTCGAGCAGGACTGAAATCAGACTGACACAACACAGATATGTGGCTGAGCTTAAAATAGGCTGGGCAGAAATCAGCCTGGACTAACCATCGATCCGTGGATGTACTGACCACCCAGAACGTACTCAAACCACAGCAAGCGCTCCCTATCCTCCACCAAAACAAAAAGCTCTCCCACTTCCCATCAGGAAGCCTTGGAAATGCAGGATGAGAGCAAAACCTGTAAACTTCGTGCATACAGAACACGGGAAGGGAAGAAAGGAATAGGAAGGAAAACACATCTAAGAAAAATCAGGTAATGCCATTCTTGGCCAAGACCATAACAAAGGCAGCACCACCAACCCTTCAGAAAATCAGCATGGGAAAACATGCACAGACCCCACGAACGAGAAACTGGGGGGAGAGAAGTGGAGGGAAGAAAGGACCTGCCTCCGGAAAACACCCATGGGCAGCCACTAAACATAGCCCAGGGTGGCTGTTTTCCTTGCGGTGGAAGGGGGGTGGGTGTTATCTTTTCCTAAATGAGCCTATAGCTGGTAGCTGCATGATAACTATTTTGAGATATATAAACATATTTTTCTCTGGGGCTTAATTACCACAAAGGATGCCAACCGATTTGACAAGTCAATTTTTCTCTCAAATAAAAAAAAAAAAAAAAAAACCACCCTGAAAAACCTCATTGTCTACCAATGCAGAGCTTAAAAAGCAGCCCAAACATCCAAGGGATAAATATTAGGTATTTTCAATACAAAGCAATAAGCAATTGTTACCATTTCTCATAACCGAGCTCCTAAAACACAGAAGTTCCGGACCGAAATCTAAGTAAATGTTCATCTAGTTCGCAATTTTTTAAATGGCTGTACATTTCAAACCCCAGAAAAAGCAGGCTGCAGATAGCTGTTTATTACAAATGACTTCCACCTCCTCCACAGCCCTCAAAGGCAAACTATAAAGCTGTGTGCAAAGCCAGACAATCTGGGCACCCAGCCATAAACCATCACTGCTGCAGCACAGATAACTGCTCTCGCTCTCAGCCATCCTTGGCTGCAAACCCATGGGGAAGAGCTCCAGAAACCAGACCCAGGACCGTCAGGGCTTCTAATATTTTATGAACTTGAATTACAACTACGTTCAAGACCTCAGTGCTGAAAAATTACAGCGCTGATTCACACCCAGGGTTGAGACCAAAACTCACTCAGATCTGCATGGTAGCCTGAACCTTGAGATGCAAGAACAGCCAGCTATTTTACAGCTGCCTTCAGTGACAGAAGCCTTTTTATTGGGAGGAAGAGAGAGACATCCTACTCCTCAAAAAAAAAAGACAAAAGAATCAGATGCATATTTTAGAGTAGTGCTGCATTTTCCACCATCTTTGACACGACCTCGAAGAGCACAGTGACTGTTCTGTGCAAGAACAGGCAGTTTGTTTATGATCAAATCCAGACATTTTTATCTTGGGCGGGAGATTTTAAAACATATTAGTGACAAGGTAGGAAGGTGAACAAATGAAGTTTCAGAAAACACAGTTGTAACTGTGTTTGGGAATCCAAAGTGAAGTAAACCGTGATTAAGTAATGATAAAATAAGCATAAGTACATCTACTTCTGGCATTTAAGATGTACAACTTAGCCATGCTTTCGGTTGACAATTTTCCTAAATAGCACAGATTCCTAAAGGGAGATCAAATAATGCTTTGATTCCTCTGCTTTCATACATTAAGAATAACCATCTTTCATTTTACCAATAGCATTTGCCAGTGAAGAGATGGCGCAGAGCACATAGATCATTTAGTAATGCAATTTGCTGTCACTCCTAGATCATCTCCCCATTCAATAAAGTATACTTCTCTTCAAAACACTATTTGCCCTGGCCGATATCTTCATAATACAGCTGAAAACCTCAAGCCATTATCACTAGAAGGCATCAGCTGATCCTAAATTGGCTAGACTGCAGCGTCACAGGCATTTAAGAGGTTTCCTTATCATTCATCTTTAATACTGAAGGATCGACACACTCCTACCTGCAGCTTCTAGGCCAAGGGGAAACCTTCTAATGGTATTACCATTATCTTGTAATCTGAATTTTAAACAATTAAAACAATAGCACTTTTGTGTTGCAGGTCTCTGCTGTAACCAAAGATGATACATTTTTCATTAGTTCTCATGTTCAAAGTCTTACATAAAGCACTGATTTTTTTTAAAAAGCAGAAATATGCACTCTGCATTGAAGCTGCTGAAGCTTCAAAGAGAAGCAGCACAGTAACAAGGCACTTAAATATAAGTCATCAAGAGAGACCATTTGGTTTACTCAGGAAAGGTTTGGTCATTTTATTTTAAATCTGCAGTTCTTGTAGTCAATACGATCTGGCAATTCCTTCCAAATGAAAGCCTCCTTTTACTGAAGCAGGGGATGGCTCCACCCCTGACCTCCTCCTTCAGCTTGTTTTGGAAAGGGGCCAGATGACAGCATTTGGAAAAGCGCATGTTTATCTCGGCGAGGCCAGCTGCTAAGTTAACATATTACCCGTTCCCACATCCCCCGCTCTTGGTTAAGTCTTCACAGCTAAAACTGAAAGTAAACGCTGCCGTTGGGCTTTTAATAAATGTAAGGAGAAAGAGAAGAGGAGTCTCCATGGCATGGAGCATCTGAGCGGGCTGCAGAAGTGGAGGTCATTTTGAGTGAACAGCAGGCAGCAACTCTGTCAACAAAACTCCTGGTCTTTCTGAATGAAGTGAATGGAAAACTGGAAAATAAGCGGTTTTATTTCTAGACTTATTTAAAGCTATGCTTTCTGTAAGACTGCCACTCAGCAACAGTTTGCTCCAATACACAAGGAGATTATAAGTCCCTGCTTGACAAAACCTTTATCTTGTTTTATTGTTAGTCCATACTTGGCACCGTATGGAACATGGGAGCTTTGAGAACTTCAGCAAAGAATCTTCTGATTAAAAGTAGTCTTATGCTCAATTATGTTTTTCACGTTTTAAGGAAATTTCATCCCATTATTTTCAAAGTTTTAAAAACCTCTTTCAAGCAAAAAGAGTATAGAATTGCCTCACTTCCCTCAAACATCAGTGAAAGATCTCGACCTATCAAAAGCACAGCGTGTTATCTTATTAGAAAAGACAAATCCCGGAAAAGAAACCAGAAATTAAGCCGTAGAGGTGGGGTTTTCATTGATCCCAGCAAGGTCCAGCAGGCTCTGCAATGGCCAAACCCATCCATTTACAGGTGGATCAGAGACAGATTTCGGAGGAAGCCAAGATGCCACGGCTGAGGGTGAACCTCCAAGTCCCCACATGTTTTTAGCCCGAGAGAAGTGTCCCAGAGCAAACTCCACTCCGCTGTGGCCAGCGGGGAAATGGCACAGCCCAAGGCTGCCCACAGGGACATTCCCAGGCACTGGGACTGACGCCCTGCACCACTGACAGCTCCAAAATAATCCATGTGCTGTAAAGCTGAGGTACAGCACACACAAACCACCCGCGTGGAACACAACAGCTCTTAGTCTGATGGATACCCAGGCTTAAATCTGTCAATATGGGAATCCACACACAGAACGGGAACATAAATATGTCCTAAATACATCCTGCTGCAATCCAGAGGAGCTCTCAATAAAAAGGTTTGCTTGTCCTGTTTCTTTTCATTGCTACAAACAAAACCTTTAGACAAAAGTACAAAATATTGCCTAAAACGCAGCCCCCGGAGCGAGTCCTGGCTGCAGCAGCTTTCCCTACGGCGGCACCTGTTCTCCGGGGGCTGGACTGAGATGAACCTTCCTCATCTCAGGAAGCCAGGCAGATCACTTGCAGTCAGAAATGATCCGTTCTCCTTTGAAGATAAGGACAAAGCCACACAAGGCATTATTACATTACTGCTGGTGCCCTTAAGCGCTCATTTTCCCTAAAAAAAGTTCAAATTAATCTGATTTACTACAGCTTTTTTTTTCCACAGACTGAGTCCCGGGCTCGCAAGCAGCCAGGTTAGGTTACCCACCAGCCGGGCTTCTGCAATCTCACCCAAAAAGCACCAGCAGTGCTACCCGGGGCACACCGAGCCTCCGCAGGCTGGAGCAGTTTCCTCACTGGGGTATGCAGGGCTCGCACTGATGCCTTCACGTTCTGGAAAGAATTCCAGAAGCCAGAGCAGGGACGCCAGCGCATCCGGGGGCTGTTCCTCAGCACACCATTTTGAGCTCACAAATAGCACACGGGAGCAAGCAGCCAGACATCCCAGGGATCCCTGAACCCGAGGAACCGCGGCTGTGGGAAACTCTGATGTGCTAAGCACAGGTTGCACCCACTGCAAGTCACCTCCTATTTCCTTGGAAAACACCAGGGGAAGCAGTGAGAACGTGTGCGTACCTTCCCACCGCTTTCTCGAAATTATTATTAAAAAAAATGTAATATCCGAGAGGAAACTGCATTTAAATTCTCAGTCGCCGGGGAATCCAAAAAAAAAAACAAAACCCACGCACCGCCCGGAAGGAGGGCAGGGTTTGGAAGGCATGCCTCGCTGTCGCGGTGCCTCCAGCAGCAGTGCAGATGTTCTCCTGCTCCTCCGCTCTGGCATTGTCCTCAGGTCCACGGCTCCACCGACACCCACCTGATTTAAAGCTCTGCACCACCGGCCAGCCCGCGAACAGCGGGATTTATTGGAATTTTAATTACCTTAACCGGCCTAATGTCCACAGCAAATTTCTGTATATAAATTAGCATAATTCGCCAGATACATACATATGCAAACGAGAGGGAAAAAATACGCAACAGACCCAGCGATTATTTCTAAATTTAAACTGGCTGTTAGAATAATTGAATAAATCTCTTCCAGCAGATACACTCGAGTTGTAGCAGAGAATAAACTAGCCACAAAGACCTGCAGTATTCTTTTTAATGGGAAAAGAGGGGGGAAAACCCAATTGAGTTCAATAAATCCCATAATTGAACCTTCAACTAATTACATATTAAGAAGATTAACCTTTGACACAAACTTGTGATACAAACAAAGAAGCCTCGAACAATTAATAAACTTCCAGTGTTTCAAGATTTCTCAGGTTAACAACTGAGCCCTCCCCATTTTCCTCCCCTTCTGTGTCGCAGTTAAAGGAATAAACTCTGTTTAATATTCTCTCTCCCCCTGGACATTCCAGGTTTAGACGAAGATCTCTCTGTGAATACTCAGGAGAAAATTACTGCGGATCCCCACGATCTCATTACGTTAGGGGAAAGAGGAAAAATAACCCACATCTAGAGATTTTAACTTTTAAGAGAAAGCAGCCATGAAGGACAAAGCTGGAGCTCGTGTGCTCGCCCACAGGGCAGCACTGCTGGCCATGCCCACGATTTTCCAGCCCTGGGATCATTTCCAACGCGCTCTGCGATAATTTTCACACGTGTAAGTTCTAAAGCAAGAGCACACGGTCATGCCTTGCAGCAGAAGCTGCCTTCATGTCATGTCTGAGTGGCACAACACGCTCACAAATGGCACTTTCTGCTTGCTCTGTTCGAGGCGAAAAAGCGGTTCCGGATAGAGAAAAATTCAGGAATTAATTCTAGCATAAAAAAAAAAAAAACAAAAAAAAACCCCCCAGGAGGTTGTTCACATTAATAAAAAATCGTATAAAAATAAAATGGATTTTGAAATGTTTTGGGGTGTTTCTTCCTTCGCTGACTAAAAAGCAGTTTAAAAATAACAAAAATAATCTAGTTTAGACTTGTGAAAAAGGAGGAATGCACCGGCTTTGCAGGTCTCTTCCCCTGCTAACTTCTACCGTGCCCGGATTAAGAGAGGCTCGTACCCCTTCTTACCTTTTAGTCTTTTCTTTATGGGGCTCTTTGGCAGCTTTCGATTCAGTCTTGCTGTAAGGAAACAAGTGAGTATTTTGTCTACCGTGTAGGGGTCTTTCTGACGTGTTCCTTTCTTATTTTTAATGCTTCTTTTTTTTTTTTAAATTTTTTGTAAGTGTACCCGTAATTTCACGAATATGAATACGAAAAAAATCTCACACGGCCAAAAAAATTAAGTTTTTTGTTGTTGTCGTCGTCGTTTGTTTACCCCCCTCAGGGAAAAAAAAAAAAGTCTGCCACACAGGAGATGAAAAAAAACCCAACAGATCAACAGGAAAACACTATCCAAGTAGAAAAGCAAAGAGCTTCAGTGTTATCCAGCCCAGAGGAGAAGTGCAGCAAAAGCAGGTCCAATTCCAAAACAAGCTTTTGATTTCCAGTGAAGCAAAAAAAAAAAAAGAAAAAAATAACAAAAAAAAAACCAAGACCAAGAAACCAAGACAAAATACACGTTCAAGTCCCCAGCTAAATTTTTGCACGAGTGTGTCTTAAATACAAGTTTGCTTTTATGTGTTGCAGCAAAACCCACGAAAAGCCAGGATTTGGAGTTGATCGGGATGAGTTCTCGTGTGTGTGTCTTGATGGGTTCTCAGTCCACATGGAGGAGCATCTGAGGGTTTTTCAAAAAGTGCAAATCAAAAAGAGAAACTGGGATCCAGAAAAGAGTTTTAAGATGGATCCCCCCTTCAAAATAAAAGGAGGAGGGGAAAAAAAAAATAAAACACCACCGCGGAGGCACGGGGGGATGCGGAGTCTCACATGGGGCTGCGGGCAGGAGGAGGATCCCGCCGGGAGGTCCGGGGGGGGCGGAGGATCCAGCGGTGTCTCTGCGAGGGGAGGAGGGTCCGCGGCTCCGCAGGGACCCCGCGGGCGATCCGGGGCGGGAGGAGGATCCGGCAGCCGCTCCCGCAGGAAGGAGCGAGTGCGGGGAGGGGATCCGGGGAGGAGGATCCAGCAAAGTCTTTCACGGAGGGAGGAGGGAGCGGGGAAACCCGACAGTCTGTGTGCCTGGCTCGCAGCGGGATCCGCGGGCAGGCG
>VWPU01006766.1:0-70255 GCA_013398955.1 Callaeas wilsoni
AGAAAAGAAAAAAGAAAAAAGACTTAGGTTTTTATCAGATCTGAATTTTTGCACTGTCCCTGGCAGGTGGTGGGGCTGAAGTGCTCCCCCAGCCCAGAAGGACTTGCCTTTCTGCACTGTCCTGTTCTAGCAGAGTGCCATAGGGTGGTTCTAAAGGAGAAAAAAATACTGAAAATACTGAGTAAGATAACTCTTACTTAAATAAGAAAAAAATATCTCTTTAGACCAATGGAAAAAAAAATCTATTTAACTGGGAAAAAAATCATGTTGTTTCCTCTACACAGGCAAAATGGGACAGATAAATTCAAAGTTCGGAAGGGGATTGAAGGTAATACTTCCCTGCTTGTTGTGGATCGGAAAAAGTTCAGAAAACCAAGCAGTTATGTAGGGGGGAAGAAAGAAGCTGTCAATTGTGATTTTTAAGCAAAGACAAAAGTCATAGCACTGCAAAGAAGATAAACAGAATCAAAAGTGATCCATCATGGAGCTGCTGATAGAAGGGACAACAAAAAAGTAATTTGGTCTGGTGGCTTGCTGAGGAAAGACGTGCTGGAGACAGAAGTCGTTACCAGGTGAGGAGAGTGAGGCAAGTACCATTCTTTTTTTATTCAAAGCAGGGATGAAAAGAACATCTGAAGAAGAAGGGGAAAGACAGGACAATAAATGATCAAAGAAGACAGAGCATACATATACTATGTAAGAGAGAAGCATGGCAGCTTCGTAAGCTGATCCTACAAACCATAAATTATGGCAGTAGCATTAGTTGTGAGCTTCTGAACAGGGAAAAGTGGGGTTCCATATACATTACTAATAAACCCATAATCATATATTCAAACATGTAGAAACAATGTGGGTGTCTGCACAAGCTGAGAGCTAAATCTTTTTGCCCCTTTTAGTTCATATGAAAACTTGCTGTGTAGATGGTACTGAGGGGTCTTTTTCTCATTCAGGGATATTTTGTGGGAGACATTTTTATATTCTGTTCTCAGGAAGGCAAAATTTGGACTCCTCCTGATCTTGCTAATGGGCACTTTTAAAACAGAGGAGAGAAACTGTTAGCAATGATCCTCAGTCAGGATCCTCTCTGCTCCAGGTGCCAGCTTTTTATAGCTTTTGATGCATCACACAGGTGGACAGCTCTTTTTATGCACAGTCCTAGACTATGAAAATGTTTACAAGGTTAGTCCCCTGACAGAGACATAGTAAGAACTAAGAAGCCACACTATACTGATGAACCACTCCATCACTTGTTCTTGGAGAAATACATGTGTTTTATTCTTCTCGATTTGACAAAAATGCTTCTGTCTTAGAAAAGTAAGCGAACAGGGTATGTATCTTGGGCAATGTGCAGTATACTAAATGCACATTTTTATAGGAGCAAAATCATAGTCTAGTAGAAAAACTAGCATCAGGTGTGATAGCGCAAGTCAGAGCTATCCTCACACAGAATTCAGTTGTGGTCAAGATCTGGTAAACATTTTACTTTTAGACTGCATACTTTGCACACTATTTGCATGACATCTCCTTTTCTCTCTTTCCCTTGTTGGCTGACTTTGTGCCCTTTTGGCTTGTCCCCCCTTTTTTTTTTCTTCTTAAGCCTAGTAGTGATTCACTGGAAAAAAATTCATTTAGCCAGTGAGCAGGAATTTCTGACCTATTTGCAAGTGAACTTCACTATACTTTTCATAGGTCAAAGTCAAGCCCCAAAGTACTCCCCAGACTGCCTGTTAAAGTCCTGTCAAGTTCTCAGTGACTTCTGAGGTTTCCCATCCAGTCCATCTGTGCTTACCTCACCTGTCCTGCTGTGTCATAGGTGCTATTCAATGCTAATCCAGGCTATTTTCCCTTAAAAGAACCTATATTCTTGGGGATGGGCTGTGTGTCTTCTGAAACGTCTCTGAAGATACTGCATTGCTGGAGGAATAATGAGAAATGATGTCATTGGAGATTCTACTCTGCTTTCCGGGGTAGCACGCAGCTAACTCTTGGTGCTTGAGCTGTTGCTGGCTCTGCTGCGTAGCCTCCGCTTTTCCGAGAGGATCATTCCCGTATCTGTGAGCAGGAAAACCTCATGTTTTGCTAGCATTCACCACAGGATGGCAGTGCAAGATTTGAATTGTCAGTCTGTTTCAATTGTGTGTGTATGTGCCTTGTGCGTGTGACAGCATAGTTAGACAGAAAATTAAAACCAGTACTGCTTTTTTCCATTTTGAAAACAAAGATATACTAGTTTCCTTTGAAACAGAGTGGATTGTGAAAAACACAGAGCCTATAAGAAAACAATGCTGCTGCTGCACGTGAGGTGCTGCCGTATTTCAGAAAAGTACCTCAGCTTTCTTTGTATGCTGACTATGCATTTACTTAATTTACACCTCCTCCCTCAGTATAAAATCTGTGTTGCAAAGATTGTTTACATGATGTATTCTAAGTGGCTTTTGAATTTAGGGAGCTTTTGTCCTGACATTGCATCTTTGGCCTGTGTGCTAAGGCACACTCCCTGCCGGTGTGGTCCCAGAGCACATCCTGCCAGCAGAGCTGTGAGCGGTTGTCAGAAGGTCAGTTCAGCCTTCCTTCTCTCTCTCCAGTTTCACCTTCCCATTTTCCTTTTGCATGTCGAATCAGGAAATTTGTTTCATCTGAAAATGTAGCTGACAAAACCGAACAGTTGTTAATTAGGTCCCCTGTCTGGCTTGCAGCTTGGGTACCAGTGCAGGCAAGAGGAGGCAACAGGGAGCCTGGGATCGTCATTCTGGCTGCACCTCATGCCCAAGCTGTTTCATGTGATGGCAGAGTTGAAGAAAGCTCTCAGGCCTGGGCTCTGCTGGTTGTTGATTCAACTGGCTTGCCATCACTACTGCTATTTTCTGGTTTCATCTTCACAGTGAGATGCTGATGATGTTTCTTGCTCCATGACATTTTTGTCAGGATGCAATACAGTAAAGTCCCATCAGGTCTATATCATTGTCACAGGCAATTCAGGTTTTAAGCAACGCATCTTGCTTTGAACTGCTGCTGACACACACCCACACACTCAACATCTTACTGATACTTGTAATTTTCATGCTAGTGCATTGCATTGACTGCATGGCTAAATCTGTACAAAGACCATGCAGGTGAGCTCCAGGAGACTGAATGCCATATTGACAGGTGGCTTAATTTCACAGCTACAATGATTCTTGGTCACTAAGATCTTCACAGTTCAGCAGAAGATGTGAAAAGATGAATTTTCTATCTCAAAAGCATGATGACACTCTTAATTTATAAATCTATTAGGGTGATGCTTTGAATGCTAGGGACATAATTTATGATTTATAATTCTTATTGTTTCTTCCGTTCCACATCACCCCAGTGGCTGAACAAGGAGGGATGTTATAGTCTTTGTCTGAATGCAGAGAAGTGAATGCTGGACACTCAGCTTTGAATTCTGCCACTCCTGCCCTCTTGAAGTGGAAGCTTCAAGAGGCATAACCGTAGGTAATGTTTACCTATTTGCTCAGAACTGTTGCTGGAGACAGTTTGATAAACAAAAAGGGTTCTTCAAGTAGTATCTATCGGTTAGTGATGCCACTTTTTTAAAGCTTATGTACAGGTGTTTACTAGTCCCAGTAGTCCACTGACAGATTAACAAAAAGTAGAGTTCAGCAGTGCTGCTGGAGGTGTAATAAAGGCTCCACATAAATGCAGCAGAGCAGCAGTTCTGTTTTCTCCCCTACCGTATAAAGGGCAGTTTTATGTTTCAGAAGGTTTCTGGGATGACTAATATGATCTGATACAGAACCAGCCTGCACTGGAAGACTTATTGGAGGAAAAATGCATTTTCTATAGTTAGCACCCAGCACTCTAAGCTGTGTCTGAGAGAAGTGCTACTCTTACACTGAATGTTAGACTTCAGCCTATATCTGTAACATTTCTGAAACCTGGTATTTTTCTTTGCAGTGTAACTTCAGGAAAATACCCATTTTATCTGAAGAGAAGATTATTTTTCTTTTTTAATTATTTCAGAACACATCTTTCTCTCTGTCTGTTCTAGTGATATAGTGATAACTGAAAAGTGGACAGAAATACCTGTTTAGCATGAGATGTAGCTACATTGTCTAAATTGAACTGAGAAAAAATATCTACCTGCTCACTCAGAACTATGCAAAAGTTCTGTCATCTTTTCCAGACGTATAATCTGAGTTTTCTTCTTGCAGAGATAGAAACAGTAATACATAGTAAATGTGTGTGTGCAGCTGCAGTTACTCTTCAAGAACAAATCTTTAGCACTAAATTCAGCTAATATTCTCATATGATTCCTGATGCAGTATCCCAAACCAGAGATACTGCAAGTTCACAACTGCACAGACCCTGAGCATGTCACACACACACACATTCCTTAATTAAGGAATTAAACTTTGCCAAACGCCAGTGGCACAGGGATGGTGATGATCTCTATTTCCATGGCGGGCAGTGGGCAGGTCCAGCTGCAGCCTTCGTATGAGCTGTGGGCAGGTGTGACGTGCTGTGTGGCAGGGGAATTAGGGGCAGAAGGGGAAGGGGACAGCGTCCCTGTAATCGCTGTTAGGATGGGAGTCTCATTAAGCTTGTTGTCCTATGAGACCATGTAAGAGTAGTCATTTTTTCTTCAGGAAGGTTTGCAATATGAAGAGACCAGACCAGTAGCACAGCTGCAGCACAGTTATCAGGAGCACTGATCCTGTACTGGCGTGTTTCATCCATGTGCACGCACTTCACAGTGCCACACTCTGAACACATTACTTTGGCAGGGGCAGTTTGGGGCTGGAGAGGTGAGGGGAAGAGATGGTCAAAATCAGAACTGAAAATGTGTTAAGGGAAGAGGAGTATGGGAAGGAGGAAGAAAAAGGGAGAAGGGAAGGAAACACAGAGGGCATTAAGTGACTTAAGGTACCAGCTTCGGACCTACAATGGTGGAGAGGTTCTTAAAAGAACAACACTAATCAGAGAGCAACAGATGAAGTGGTATTGCTTGTACATAAACACATGCTCACACATATGTCAGAATTGACAGAAAATTGGTATTAGGAGGAGGGGGACTGTCTCACACAGAAAAAGGCAGGATTAAGACATCTGTGGCTGTCCTGGTTAACAAGAAGTCCGCAAGCACCTCCTGCTCTGCATGCAGTGGAGCTGCTGTGGAAACCCTGAGGCTGTGGAGGTGCCCACAGCTGCTGTCCTAGGGCATGTCTCTGAGAGCATCCTTCAGCCCAGCAGCAGGGCAGATGGGCAGCCGGCAGCAGGGCTGTCTCTGTGTGCTGGCAAGCAGATGGGTCAAGCCGTGCTTCTGCGGGAGCTGGGCAGAGCTGAGAATAAACCCCAGATTTCCTGCTCCTCAGCTCCATCCATGAGGCCGCCGCTTCCCCACGCACTAATCTGACATTACAGAACGTATGGCAACGCAAAGCCACAAAGAAACTAAATTAGGAGAGTAGTAGGCGTATGACTTGCATGCAGTGTTTCCCTTTCACTGCAAATTTCTCGTTTACTGTTATTTTTGCATTGGCCCGTGTGACTGAATTCCCATAAAGTGGTCTCCCACACCTCAGGCAGTTGATAGAGCAGGAGGCAGTCACTGGGCCAATCTGTGCCTGAAAATTAGAGAGAGACAGACACAGACCAGGCAACTGAGAAAGAGACGGTGATGCGGGAAGGGATATATGAACCACTCTAGTACAATTCAGTTGTTAGGCAAATGATTAAAGCTAAAAAGGAGGAAAAATGAACTGCTTCCATGGTTGTATATATAAACTGGACATTTGCGGAGAGTGAGCAAGTGGAGTGGTTATCAACAATAAAAGAGTAATAAAAAGATAAGATCTTTGCATTCCAATTAAAAGAAAAATCATTGCAACAGAATCAGATGTTTTCCCTGGCAAAGAGGCAAAGAATTTCTCTCCAGGCAGGAGACAAATACCTACCTCTTTCCTTTTATCAAGTATTAACCCATAGGCCTCTGACAGGAAAAGGAAGAGAACTAGCACAGGGATTTCTACTGGAAATGGGAAAACACTTCTTTTTTCTTTTTTTCGCTTTGTTGAAATTTGAAGAAAGATTGGACCAATGAATCAATGGGGTGGAAGAAAACCAAGCTATTAGGAGATTAACACCAGGAGAAACCTTTGAGCAAGATGGTTTCTCTGATGGAAGTGGGTAAGAAATTACAGCAACAAATATCAGCTTTGCTTCCCCTTCCTGCAGTCTGCAAATTAGCCACACATTTGCAAAACACACCATGCAGCATATGCTGATCCAATCTCACTTCTGCAAGAAAGCTTTTTCTTACTGAGACTTTCAGCTCCAACCAATGAAAAACAAGTATCAGATGAAATTATCTAATGTCAAATTCACTATTTTCAGTGCTAAGGTAGCATAGGTACAAATGCTTGAGTCAACAGAAAAAAAGTAGATTTGCCTTTTCTGTACTGTTTTTTCAAGATTGTTCCAAAGTAGCTAGAGTGATGCCTAAGGGTTAAGCACACAATTTACTGAAGACATTCAGAGGCCACATTCTGGCTTGTCTTCTCTCTGTCAGTGCCAGGCAGGTAGATAGATAATCAGGGAGAAAGTTGGTTTCACTGATTAACCTTAAGGATCCATCGTGAAGATTGCAGCTTTTTACAAAGTCAAGAAATGTCATTGATTTAACAGCCCAGGAAGCCTGCTACCTCCTTAACCAAAATTTTAGAAATTATTTTAAAAATTGAAGTGCTTAATTATTTACTGTTGAGTATAGTTTTTCAGTCTGATCATTGCTTGATTTTTTAAAAAATCTGTTTGCAGTGGAAGACTGAGTTTTTTGTTTTGTGCATGTGCAGTGTAGACTTGAGAAGAGTATCTGTTTATTACCATGGAAAATGCTGACTGTAAAGAGTGCCTGAAAAAATAAGGAAATATACCCGAAAACATAAGGGAATGCAATATTTCACCCAGTATATTCAAGAAAAAATCATTTGAATGTGGCACAGTGGTACCTCTTAAAAAATGTAATGCAGTGACTTGGTTTCCCTGTTCTACGAGCAAGTTTCTCATCCTGGCTTCAGCTCCCACAGTGCTGGGAGAGCCATGTTCATGCTGTACTGTGCCATAGGAGGTGGGGGCTGATGGGGAGACTTCCTCAGGCACATGGGACTTCTGGCCCAAAATGAGATACTGAAGTCACATTTATAGATCACAGTTTTGAAGTTATTGCTCCTCTGCTGAAAGATGTCAGTTTTCCAGTGGGAAATCTATCCTCCAGATTTTCTGACCAGAACTTATGTTTATCAGTCTCGTAATTCCAAAACCTCTTCTCCAGCACTTCTTTTTCTTTGACAATCCACTAATAGCTTCATTCCCTTCCCTATCATTGGCTCATCTTTCTTCTTATGTGGAAGTGTAGATCAGCTGAAACATGTATATTTCTTGTCTCCTTCCAATAGCAATTTGATTCTTTACATTAACCTGAAATTTCAGACACATTGAGGAGAAAGGTAAGAGGTTTCTGTACCTGTCATTTGTTTCAGTATTGGGATCTAAACATAACTTCATTACATCCCCCACTTTTATGATTTACATACATTATAGAAAATGTTTTAACAGCATTTGGCAGGACACAATTAGCCAGTGAGCAGACCTTCCTGATAAATATTCACAGGTTCAAATCTGCATGAAGTAGGCTGAATTAATGTCTACACCTACTGCATATGCTAAGTATGATGTCATGGAAGAACTTTGGTGAGTTTCTAATTCTTAGTGGATGTATATATCTACATATCTATATAGATATATGTATCTATATATATGCATATATCTATCGCAAGTTGTAGTTCCAGATAATGATTCCCCATGTAGGTACCCAAGTGGTATCTTGCACTCATTCCTTGTGGTCAGTGAGTATGATGAATACATCCTTAGTGGCAAGATGACAGTTACTTCCTCATGCCAGGGGAATACCCAGAACAGCATTAATAGATGTCAGTTGCAAGAAAATTGTCTGACCCGTTGAACCTTTATTTTTTGCAGAGTAGAGAATTGGTATTTATTTAAACACTTTTTATGTTGCATATATTTCATGAAATATGTGTTTTAAAAAGTGAGTTTCTAGAACTGCATGATTTGTCTAAGTAGCCTTTTCCTAGTTAACAAGAGTTTAAGAAAACATCAAGATCTGTCTTAATATAAGCCAAGAGATAAACTTCTCAAGCGTACATTCTAACCTAGATTTTTCTAATTTAGCCCTAACTTAAGAGTTGAACTTAGTCTCTTGTATTCTAGGTGACTTGCCTAAGTGACCAGTCTACTGGCTAATATGGGAAGAATCTTTCATCCTCTCCTATGAGGGGTGCGCCACTTAATATCAATAATTAAATACTTATTTGAGAAGGTCTTTGAACTCTGAACTTTGCTGTGTTTCCCAACTAGTGGGCTAGAGAATCAAGGTGTCTTCTCTGTCCCTGCTATCTTCCCTCTACTTCAATTTTTAGACCAGTGGTAGTTAATAATTTATATGAAATGGAACATTTCCAACAGTAAAGATGGAAAGAAACCAACCCCTTAGTAGCTATATCATCCCAAAGTTATGCCACTAAGGAGAGATTTGGGAGAAAGCGTTTGGATGCAAGAACTATCTCTAGACAGACAAGAGTTTGGATCAAACACAATTTTTGATTGAGTTGAACTTAATACTTTTTGGGTTTCATCTTTATCTGTCAGCACCCTTATACTGCCCTCACTCTTCCCCATATGGTGAATTTGGGGGAAAATGAGACAGACTGAGCCATAAGAAAACCTATTAAAATATTAAAAGAAAAAAAAGCAATACTGAGATACATACTGCAACTCTATTGACTTTACAGTGTCTTTGAAAGATATTACTAAATCCACTTTCTTGAGTTCATTTTAAATGTTATATTTGCCTGGTTATTTCTGTTAGCTGTGTTTCCCTAGTTTTGCTTTTAAAATACAGAATTAAATATTAAAAGGTTAAGGTTTCTTTTTTATGCTTTCCTCCCCCCACCTCTTCTGGTCTAGCCTAAATGCCAGCAAGAGAAAATGCATTCTCAGACTTAACTCAGCTGCTAGTTCTAAATATTCTGTACTAAATTAAGTACAGAAACAGATACATGGTACTCTGGAAATATGGCTGCAAGCAACAAAATTGTGATAGCTCAGGAAACTGCACTGACAATCAGCAAGAGCTCTATCCTGATGAGTAATGGGGGAGATTTGTCATTGTCTTCTCACACCACATATTTACATATGAACTCTACTTTCAGAACCAATTAGACATCATATACTTTTGTACATGGGCACATTTTCCTGAAGAATATGGGAAGAACAAACTTTTGAATTAAAAAAAAAAAAAGAGAGAAGTTCAGATCAATCACACTTATTTTAATCTTGCTTTAAACGTGCTGTTTCCTTTTTTCCCTAAATAGTTTTTTATGTGGTTGCTGAAACATCTTTGTAAGAAAAGCTACAATACTCACACAAGGAAAGTCCCTGGTGGTTTTTAAATGCCATTTTTATTAGGATTTTTTAATTTAAAAAAGGAAGATCTAATAAGCACACCAGCCATAGAAACCTCTTATGATGATGATGAGTACTGCTTAAGTTTTATGAAGAGTAACAAAAAGGACATCTATGCCATGGGTTGTCTGTGGAGGTATCTAAAGTGGTTTGGGAAGGTACATTCTGAAGGAAACATTTTTATATGCAGAAAAAATAGGTCTGAAAGTGTATTGAATAGGCAAGGAGATCGGCCATGTAGATGAGCATTTAGGTGTGTAACTTTGAATTGTTTAATATGCACAGTTATCATAGGAAATGAAGATACGCACATACAAAAACAACAGCAAATTAATTTATTAGCTGCAAGAAACATAGGCCTTTATTTCAAATGTTTTCTCCCTTCTTTCTTACAAAAGTTTTCTCCTTGTACATCAGTTTTCTCTAAATAATCTTCTAATGATTAAAGCTGACAGCTCTGAAGACTTAGATTTAGTCCGTGCCCAGTAAAGGTAGGTACAATATAGATAACATTATCTGATGATCTATCTATATCACCATGTATTATTCTCAAGAATTTTTGGCAGACCCTTGAAAAGAACTTTGAAAGAACCAGAAAAGAGATTTTTTTCTTATGAAATGCATTCACAGTACTGTACCAAACCCTCCATAATATTGGGAAGGGCCTCAGGATGTTTGCGACAGTAGCGAAAGGCTCTGACAGAGCAGACCACACACATTAAAGATCACAATTATCCATCTTTACAAAATCTCTAGCGTTCATTTTGTAAATTTAAATACGTCTTCCAGTGGATGGATGAATTCTGTCAAGCCATGTTTCCTTCAGATAGGACAGGAGGTCAGATTATCTAAACAATGCCAGTTGTCACTTTTTGCTGTACAAATCACGACCAGGTTCGCAGGTGGTAACTCTGAATTACTTTTTCAATCAGGAAGTAGAAGGCATATATGGTATTGGAGCATGTCCAGGGAAGAACAATGGAGATGGGGAAGGGCCTGGAGCACAGGTTTGATAAGGAGTGGCTGAGGGAGCTGGGCTTATTTAGCCTGGAGAAAAGGAGGCTCAGGGAGGACCTTATCGCTCTCTACAATTACCTGAAAGGAGTCTATAGCCAGGTGGGGGTTGGTCTCTTCTCCAAATAACAGGCAATAGAACAAAAGGAAATGACCTCAAATTGTGCCAGTGGAGGTTTAGATTGGATATGAGGAAAAATTTCTTCACAGAAAAGGTTGTAAAGCATTGGAACAGGTTTTCCAGGCAAGTGGTGCAATCGCTGTCCCTGGAACTGTTCAAAAAATGTACGAGTGTGATGCTTAGGAACATGGTCTAGTGGGGTAGCTGGCAGTGCTGAGTTCATATTTGGACACAGTGGTCTTAAAGGTCTTTTCAAGCCTAAACCATTCCATGATTCTATGAATTCCCATAGGTGTGTGAACAAAAGAGAGTGTGTCTTTTGGGCTTCTTTGTTACCAGATCACAGTCTAGCAGAAAAAAACTAATGATGGGAATAGCTTTGAGACCCAACTTTCAATAGAGATAATGACATATCTGTTACATACCTTTTGATGACTATGAGACATTGATGACCTTACTGCATCAATTAGCCAGGCTGTGCAGGATCAGTTCCTCTCTGCAGTGTTCTGCCACTTGCTTGGTACCCAGCAGTGGCCATCAAACAGTTGAAGTCAATCAGAAGAATCTGAGGAATTGCTAAAACATTTCTAAAGGCTGTCACCTGTATGATGGCATCCATCCTGTTGCAACTGGTTTGATTGCAAGGGGATTTCCAGGGCTCCAAAGAGATGTCTTTGTCTTCCTTTCCCTACCTACCAATTGAATATGGGAACAAATTTAATGTATGGTCAGAAATTACTTCTTTCAACTCGAAAATGTTGGAAGATATGGCCTTTACATCTCATTACAGGAGTTCACATCTAGCATTACTGTAAATCATAGAATCATGGATTCATGGAATCATAGAAGGCTTTCGGTTGGAAGGGTTCTTAGACATCATTTAGTTCCAACCCCCTGCCACAATCAGGGATGCCACCCACTAGATCAGGTTTCTCAGGGCCCCATCCAACCTGGCCTTGAACACTTCCAGGGATGGGGCATCCACAGCTTCTCCAGGCAACCAGTAGACTGCGGTAGTGCCCTGCACATGGCTTTGCCACGCGGAGTGCGGGTTGTGCCTAGCACGGCAGGAGGACAGCATGCAGCACTCTGGCTGCGAATCAGCAATGCTACACTGCTTGGAAAGCTGTGCCCACTGCTTGCCTCTGATAGGGCTGACAGCAAACACATAACCATTGTAGCATGCAAGACTGAAAAAGTATCAGCAAAGCTGTGGTGTTGCCTGTTAACCTACCCATTACTGTGGTGATTAAGATCAGATGAGTTGAAAGGAGAGTCAACACTCGCATGGTGTCACCCTGAGAAGATGGGTGCTGACTTCCAGTGGTTTTTAACTGTTTCCACATACATGTGAATATTTTCCACATATGTGTGCAAGCAGCCCAGATTCCTTTCTCCTGACATATGAACTGCTTGGAGCTAGTGACCAAGTGTATTTAAGTGTTTGTAGGGTTGCTAGTTGTTTACTTTAAGCACATTCAGATACTCTGGAAAGGTTCTATCTACCTAGATGGACAGGATAAATTTATGATCTGCTCACTGGACAAGGCTGGTTTTTTTTCCTTTAAACTCTTGTTTTTAATTATATTTGAGCTAAGCACTCAGAGGCTTTAAGGCAGGAATCCCTTCTTTACTAACTTGTAATTAGCCCTGATTGTTCTTTTTTGTATCTATTATGAGCAGGAGGCACAGAAGCTCAAAAGATGTATTGCTATGTGATGACTATTCAGCGTCTTTCCAGTGCTGGGGAAGATGCACAGTCTCCTCATAGGACAGCTTATTCAAATATACAGTGTTATGCCACCAGAGGAAGTACTCTTACTTATTATTAAAAGGCAGCTACGAGGCTGTCTAGGTATTAATTTCATATTCCCCATAATTACCAAGTATTCACCTCTGTGAAAAAGGTAGTGAGTCACCTTCCAAACCTTCCTCTTCCTGTCATTTAGGCCCTGTGCTACATCACCCTCAGTTCAATAAGAGAAAAATCACCAGGCAAAGCTGACTTTCAGCAGTAACATTTTAGGCTTCTTTTACAATGAAGCTGTGGAATGAAATCATAGTGTTTTGTTTTCTCCAGTTTCCCCCAGTCCATTCTCAGTGGCCTCCTTTGGTGTGCAAATTAAGCGTGGCTCTTGTGGTTCAGCCTCTTTTCAGCATGACTGTAGTTAGCAGTTGGCTGAACACCCAGCACTGTCACTTTGTTTCATAGCTTTGCCATCAGTAAATGACAATTATAAACCAGCTTTTTCAGCTTGTTCTTCAGGTGCTTGTCCGAGACTGGAAACTCAGTCTTTGAATCAGAAAGACTTTTTTTTAAATTAGCTTCCCTAAAAAAAACCCCAAACCCCAAAAACCTCAGCCACAGAACACAAAGTTTCTGAGCCTGACTGTCCCACCTCACATGCTCCATTAGAACAGAGGCATGAGCTGAGCTATCAACATATGGCAGCAACAAGAGGTACAGGTTACTTCACATGCATTAGGCAGAGTCTTCATGACAAGTCAGTCTCCTCAAGTATTTCTAGGGTCACAAATATTTTACAGTTAATAAATATTTGAAAGGTAAATGGAACAAGTATCATCATCTCATGTGGCCTAAACCACAGTTTTCACCTATATTCTGTGTTGGACCTTGTCACTGAAGCTGAACTTGAGTGTTTGTTCAAACTGCTGGGACTTTGTCTGCAGCACTTAAAGGCTACAGGCATCTGCAGAGGAGGCAGAAGTGCTTGGCTGCTGCCTCTGTGCCATCACAACCTTAAACATTAAAGTTCCAGACTTAAACTTCTCCCATGTATAAGTAGCCCTTGGACTGGGAGAGCGATTTCAGTGGGGTATATGCTAACCATGTGCTAAGCTAACTTCACATGGCAAAGACCCCTTTTCCACGCAGTGGAACTGGATGTGCATCACCAATGAAGCTGGTGCAGTTTAAGTTGATCTCTCCTCTCTGCTTCACTGATTTGCTACTGCTCCTTTTCTGAGTATCATCACTGGCAATATGAGGACTCTGTGTCTGCTTCAGCGTAAAAGAGAAAACCACCAAGGCTGAAAAGGATCATACCACTAATAATTTCCAGACAGTGCTTTCCAGTGACATGAGTCACCCTCTGGATCATCAAAGTTACCTGAGAGGTTTGATTAAAAGAATAAAATAAAACCACAAGAATAAAATAAAAACACAAGAAAATCGGTATTAGGGTGATTTGTTAAATTGTGATTGTGGAGTTAATGAAAGCAATAATTTTTTGAACTGATGAACGAAGGGACGCACAACAGATTGCCTGACTCTTCTACTCTATGTAATCTCCTCGGCACAAGGTACTCTTCCTCTGAGGTATCTGTGGAGTCTGGGAAGGGGAAATGTTCAATTTGCTCTTCCTTTAAGTCCTGATAGAGCTTGATAAGAGATTTTGTTAAAAATAAAAAAAAGCAAGCAAAGCCCACAGCACATTTAAGCAGTCCAACAATGCTAGGAAGTGGAGATGCCTGTTTATAGTGTTAACATCTCATGTTTCTTCCCCCCAGCTCCCGCACACAGAATGGGCACATACCATGCTCCTGTTGGAACTCCTCCTGCCTTCTTTTTCCTGGAGAAGCCCTTTCCTCTGACACAGGGCAACACCAGGGCTTTTCTCCTGGGCCTGTCTGCACAGATTGACCTGCTGCCTCTCTCCTCTTCTATTTTTCTCAACATCAGCAAACAAATTGCTCTCTCCTCTGCTTCATCTTCCTGGTGTTTTTCCAATATTCTTGGTTTTGCTGTTACAGACAGTACTTAATATAGTGAAATTTCAGAGTGGATGAGGATAGCAGTTCTTTAATATGTCTTTCTGAGTTCTTTGCAGTGAAAAAGTGAATCTCATTTGCGAGTGGCGAGTGTTGGTGTAAGAAACATGAATGCAATTTCCTGAAGTTTTGCATGAGACGTATGGGAGCAACAACATACCTTTCATATCCTGCCAACTTGATTTCATTAGGTCTTGGAGAGTGTTGACCCTAGGGACAGTTGATAGCCAACTTGTTATATTGTATAGCTGGTAGTTTTTATGTGACCTTTACATGAGCAATTCTTACTGTATATACAACAGCATATGTATGTGTATATATATATATATATATACACACACACATATATATTTTATATGTGTGTGCCTCTCCCTCTACCCATGGCCTATGTGTTATATCCTTCATAAAGGCAAATGGTAGACCACATCCCTCCTTTGAAGACAGTCAATTCTGTAGCAGCTGTCCAGCAGAGTAATTCTTAAATGAATTACTTCTCACTTACACAGTGGAATAAGTTTAACCAGGACTCTTCTACTTCACCCCATATCAGAAAACACAAATTACTGAGTACTAGGTGGGAAAAGCAGCTGCTAGCATGCTTAGAAGGAATGACAAAGTTAGGTTAAAAGTGTAAGTGCTATTTAATGTGTCCCCTCATCCTTTCCCCAAATCCTCAAAGCTTTACCATTTATAGAACATAAATTTTTACAGCATCCTTGTTAGGCAGCAGAGGAGACAAACATTATTATCCTTATATTACAGAATGAATGAAGTGAGGCAGACAAGTCTCTGAGGATATGTCTAAACTAATCATCCTATTAGTACAGACATAGAATAATTAGTATACAATAATTCTGTATTAATATAAAATGATAATAAAATGGGCAATTTCCAATTCCCTGACACCAACATGACTGATGCAACATATTTTCTGTCCATACGATTATGAAATACTTCAGTCAAAACAGGTTGGCCACTTTCAAATTGCCTACCAGGAATGTAGGAATGAATCCTAGTCTGTGTTTATGGCTGGAAAACATGCCTGCAAGTCTAGGAGAGTGTTAGCTTGCTCAGGTCAAAATGTGCTACAGATAATTTCCCAGTGCTCCCTGGCCCATGGTTCGTGAGTACAGACCTAACCAAAGGATTTTACCTAGTCCTATGCAACAGCTATATTACTGTACTTAATTTTGGCATCATCTTCTGCTTCTGTGAAATCTGACTTTTGCCTCTGCCTCTGTTGCTCTCCTCCTCTTCCAGCCTGGCTAGGGTGTGTTGCCACTGGGGGGCAGGTCTCCAGAGCAAACAAGCATGCTTCTTTCCTACAGGCTTACTTCTAATAGGGCAGAGAGTCTTGGCAACAATTCGGCATTTTACAGATGTTTCTACCAACATTTAAGTTATGATCAACTGGAGTTCCTATGTAAGGACTGGATTCTGTCACCTGGACAGTGTTGAAGCAGCACGTGTGTGCAATTGTCTGTTGAAAGCAATAAGGCAAGATACTGCTCATTGTTAGGAAGGATAGGAGATTGTAGCCATAAAGTGTTATGTTATAGAGGAAAATAAAACCACAGGCAAAATCCAATACAAAGAAAAAGTGACACACCATAACTCTGCTACCGTCTCTGTCAAAGTCTCAATTTTGGGTAAGTGGAAACTGGTGCAGCCCTGTATTGAACGTGTGGGAATCCTACAACACTGCATTATAAAGGAGCTTAATATCCTTCATTACACAAAGTAAGCGCAATGTGGACCAAATTAATCTCTGGCTCAGTTCTATCCAATGCATTAAAATCCCTTGGTTTATTAATTAGTCCCAGACCTAAATATTTTTTTTCCACCATTCGTTCTACCACTATTGGAGCAGCAAGATTTTCATTAATTTTCATGCAACCCAGCAAATTACTTCCTAGAATTTAAATCCTCATCTATCTTGTAAAAGTCAGGGCCTTTGATGAATATGTGAGTTGAGCGAACATTAGTGGGACGTTATATTCCAAAAAGGCTGCCTGTCACCTAAGGTGCCCCTTTCTATACACAACTCATCTACTGCTGTGGGCAACATACATGTCTGTTAGCATAAAATATTATATTCTGGGTGTCTATTCTAACTGGCTGGGACAATAGCAGCAATCTGTAATCGAGACCCAACCAAATCTCTCTACATCCATCTTGCAAACAGGAGAGATGAAACAGAACATTCACTACCAGTCCAGAGCAGAAATCAGAATCCCTTGGACAGTGTGAAAGTACGTACAGGCAGTCAGATCAAACTCCTAGTAGCTGTAGAAAAATGAAATGCTACTCATTCCATCCCCAGAATACCTAACACAAAATCACTTCAATGCACTTAGCAGCCATAGCTCACACGTGCTGCAGTTCGGAAGGTGCATAAGCATTTTAATTTCTATTCCACAATTTTTGATCTACCTGGAATAACAAAAAATTCCTCTAAATGGAACTTGCTATGCTTCTTCACAGTCTCGTCACCTAAAGATTAGCCTCCTGTAATATGCTTTCCTTTTGGCTATTGCTATGAAATCATTCAGAGCCTGAAAGAAGTCAGGAATGCAGCAGTCACATATTAATCAGATCTTAAATTTGCAGCGTGTCACACCAGCATTCTCTGAGCTGACTAGGCTGCCAGCAGGATTCAAGGTATTGGTGCTGACCTTTAAAAGTCTGGATGCAGGCTCTCTCCTCAAAGCACACCACTAGACAGCCATCAGTGGAGGCATTTGGGAGGCGGCTCTGCCTGATAGCAAGGACTGCCAGCAGGGCAACGTTTGCCAAAGCCACCTTGGCTCTTCAACTCACTGCACTCAACTGCCAGACATGATGCTTGAGAGCTTTTTTTTTTAATTTTAAGAATTTAGGAAAAGATCCCCTAAGGGATGGACTGTCTTTTCTCTTTTATGAGCTGATTCCAAAGGCTAGTATGGGTGTACCTTATAAATAACCCTGAAGCAGATTAAAATGCACTTGCAGTTAGCACCTGAGGTGCAGGCCTACTGTACTTGCAGGCTTCGCATACCCATCTAAGCGGAACCTCTGTTTTACCTTACAAAGTACTGAAGAGCAAATCTAATTACTGTGCTTCAATGAGAAATGTCTGTATCACGTCAATGGGACACAAGAGACAGGCACTGAGTGCTGGTTCCAAACCTGGCCTGTGGAAAAACAGGACCTAAGCTAGTTAACGTAAAGTCCAGTTATAGCACAGTGTTTTCTCTTGGGTGCTAGAAACAGCTGAACATTTAAGCATCTGTATGTTGGCAGTAAATGAATTGTGTAAGTGACCCTGGCTACAACACCGAATTTTACCATCCACAGTGCTAATAGAAAATGCACTGATGCATATTACTGAAGGAGAGTCCTGAATATGAAGCAGCAATAGAGCTAGAAACAATCCTCAGGCCATTGTACAAGGCAGGAACTGATAGCAATAATGGAGCCTTCTGCTCCCTGAAAGGGGCTTCTTTTAAGTGACAAGTGAAGTGCAGTGGCAGTCGCGTGCCAAAGCACGCACAGGGAATGACTTATGGTGATGCAGCTGTAACAAAATCCCATTTGTAATGAAGCAGTATTGAAGTGTGAAATTATTTCATAAGCTCTTTGGATGGTTTGGAGGAGATGGTTCCCATCATCTCAGGCTGTCTTTTGTGAAGACTCAAGAAGTATGCAGGTCCTGTTCTGCCCTAAGCGACCATCACGGCTGTGAAAAAGTAATCATGGATTCTCTCTACAGGGGAATCACTGCTGTTCTTTGCAGTGCTCTGAGGCTTCATGAAGGTGCTATTATTTGATAACTTTTGTGCCTCTTACCCATTCATAGAAGCAGACATTGCTATGTTTCAAACAAAATTTAAAACACTAGAATGTATTAATATTTTTTTAAATGATTGCTCTATAAGTAGTTATATATCTCCACGTGAGTGTGCATTCATTAAGCTGTATTTTTTAGAGAGAGTGGGTAAGTATGATATTTGAAAATAAAGCCACACAGAGATCCTTTTTTCAAAGACTATTTATTATTAGAAATTTTGTCATTCTAAACAAATTGGTGGCAGTGACACTGGTGCCTGGCAGATCTTCTACTTTGCTATGTTGATCTACTTAATATTTTTCTGCATTATACATACCTAGCCTTAAAGACTGTGTGTAAATAGCCTCTCCATTGCAGAAAATAATAAGCAGGAATCAGTGACTGCATCTCCTGGTCCTTAGTGCTTGTCTGAATGGCTTTCCTATTCACAGTTATCACTATGTCAATAGTAAAAGAAAAATTACCACAGCTTTTACTGTCTTTTCTGGTTGTCCTATGGGATTATTCAAGTAGGCAAGGAATGCAGCACCAAGTCCAAAACCTAGCTCTTTCTGATACAAAAGAACAACAAATGTTAAAAAAAAAATGTTCCATGTGACTGCTGGGAACTGAGAGCACTCTGCACCTTGCAGGATTAGGTCCTGTGATAGAGAGTGCTTCTGCAGTAAGAGGAACTTGTGTGAGAACCCCCCACCTACACGTCTCAAACCTGATCAAGAGGAAAACACATCTGTCAAACAGTGCAGTGTTTCACTGCAAACAGAATAAGGTTCTCTATTTGCAGATGGAATCACTACTCAGCTATGGACAAAATTGTGAAATTTCTCTTTTCTAGACTGCAGCCTAATTTTTTACAGAGATGTTTCTCTATTTTTGTAGCTATGGAAACAGGCTTTTGTTTCTTTAGAAATAAGCCAAGAATTAGGGGCCAGGCCACAAAATATTCTGTTTTATTACAAAA
Organism: Callaeas wilsoni; assembly: GCA_013398955.1. NCBI lineage: Eukaryota > Metazoa > Chordata > Aves > Passeriformes > Callaeidae > Callaeas > Callaeas wilsoni. The sequence goes on from VWPU01006766.1 coordinate 19,243, forward strand.
CCACCAAAACGTGATTTCTCACCAATTTAACTGGCAGCAAGAATATTTCACACAGCAGTACCATGTACTGATGCTCTCCTGGGGAAGCTCAGCAGCAGTAACTTTGGCTGAGAGTTAGGACTATTTTTGGAAGCTTCGAAAGTATCCAGGGAAAGTACTTTTCACTTTTATTCATATAAACAGTATCTCTATTTATTAAAAAAGTGAGAAATGGCTTCTCCTCAACTTCAAATGGCTTTGACAATAAAATTCTGCTTATATCAAGGTCTTGGGAGACGCATGAAGCTTTGTGACAAATGGGGTGTTTGGATGATGAAGAGATGACTTGAAGACTCAGGAACAGACGCTTCAGACTCCTGCCCCTGGAGCACAGTGAAATAAAGGTGAGTGCACTTAGATCCCAGCTCTGTTGCCTACCCATTTAATCTCTCATGTCTGCATAGGGATGGGCTATGATGAACTATACAGTCTTTTCCATCTTAAATTACTAAAAGGCTAAGTAAGTCATTCCTGCTGTGAAAAGAAGGAAAAAAGCCCTATGTAAATGTTTAGGTTCCTAAGTACAGGCTTAAATCTTATTGAAGTCTATAGAATTTAAAGTGCTAAAGTGTTTTGCTGAATAGGGATATGTTGCTAAATCATGGCCAAGACTTTTTAAGCTGATGTACTGTTACCCATGAAATTACTAATATGCTCAATATCAACTCCGTACTTAAATGCATTGTTAAAGGGGAATAGACTTTTTCAGGGCTTCTGGTTCATCCTCTGAAAGAGCATCTGGCTGAATCAGGGATTCAGAATAAAGTCAATGTCTAAAAATGTTAGAAAACATAAAGCGTAACCAGAGCAGGAAGTTGAGGAATGAGCCAGGGCAAGAATTTTCTAGACAACTATGCTGCTATTGACAACTTCAAAGTTCAGTGCTCTTCTGTGGTGTTACTACTCATTCTGAAATTTGCTTTCCATTGAACAGAAAGCAACACTGGGCTTTTACTAGAAGTGTATCATCTTCATTGGTATAAACTGTCTAATTTCCATCCCTTTGTGTCCTACAGCTAAAGATGTGTCCAAACGTTTCCATTAGCAGCAAGCTAAATCTCATGGTATGAACAGGAAATAAAGTAGATTAACACTGTCTGTCACTGCATATTAATTTCCAGTACCCTTTTCTAACTTTCTTTTTCTATCTTCCACCACTTCTGCAATAAACTCTCTGATCTCCCAACATGTCAAACCTGCAATGCAATCAGATGCTCTTTCTGCAAGCTGTAGGTCGGTGTATTAGTTTGCAGTTAAGCACACATATACTGAGAGGATTTACTGGTTATGGTGATCAGCGGTGATGAGATTAAACCAAAATTTTTGAACACATCATTGATGAAAATATCAATGAGGCTTTAGACATCAAAGATGGTCTTGAACGCATTGCCTCTAAATGTCAAAAAAGACTAGGCTTGAGGTCAAACATTGTAACCTAGGGCTGTTCAAAAGAAAACCCGCAGTGAGGTGTTGTGTCTATCACTCCTTATCAGAAGCACCAGTCTCAGCTGCGTGGCAGTACATTTTACCACTCTGTCAGGTGATGCACTATTCTTTGCCCTCAATTTCTCTCCTTTTTGGCATTGATGACTTTCTGGAGGTGAGACCTCACAAAAAAACTATTGGGAGTTGTTTTCTGAATCCAGGCCATTCAAGAGCAAACCCACACGTTAAAGCATTAAGAAAATAACATGCATTAGGTGTGCTGGCGGGGATGTTGCTGCCACCAGCTGCCCTCTCCCACTGAGTGTCACTACCACCATGGTCCCCACTCACCCCCCCAGCCCGGAGTGGCCACTGCACTCATGCCTGGTTCCTTCACGAGATGTGCTTTTGCAAAAGAGCTATGGGAAAAATGCCCCACTTCAAATGACCGCAAGCCATTGTCCGTGGAGTGGAAACAAGAGGCTCCATCCAATCTCTCTTTGCACTGCATGCTTCTCTGCTCTGGAGCACTTTTTGTTGCTCTTTCAGTAGCTTTCCTTTGCCAACAAATAACAGGCATTAAGGATAGAAAAACAATAAAATTACATGAGGAGAGAGCAACAATCAGTACACAAAGATAAACATCAGCTATAAACACTTGCAGCTGCCAGTCCTACAACATATATAAATGACAGAGGGGTGCGTGTGAGGGAAGGGAACAGAAGTGGTGCGTGCAGATCCAGGAAGGGATGGTGCAAAGGCTCCTGGCAGAAGCTTGGGAAAGCCCACATGGTTCAAGAATGCTGGAACCACAAATAGCCTACGCACAAGATCTGATCATGCCCAAATGCCACATCACTATGAGTCCTTTTGGCTTCTTGGAGTTGAAAATTGAGCTGTAGTATTAATGTGGTGTGTCAAACGTCCAGGAAGAAAAAGTGGCACAAATGCCGTAAAGCTGACCCTCTGAGGGAAAAAGAGGAAAAAAAGATTTTTTTTTTCTCCTCTCTATGATATTGTATTCTAGAAATAGAAAATGCTTCATGTTTATGGGGAAAGAGGAACTTTGCTATGTACTTGCTAGAGATATTTTTCACTGTTTAGTATTCACTTCTAGATGGTAGGTCTTAGCTTTGTCATTCTTCTCCCAGTGTCAATACTGTCCCGCCCAAATCTCAAGTTGCTATTATTTTGTGAAGGAAGATTTTGAATCTGGTTAAAAGAATAATGCTTCTTGCAACAGATTGGAGGAAAAAAGAGCTTGCTGTTTGGTTCTGTTTTGAAGTCTGGGTGGTCCAGCAGAAGAGGAATGTGATGGGCTGAATGCAGGTGACGTGGTGAGGAGCACATGGTGAATTTAGTGTGCCCAAGCTGCTCTGTAGCTGGCAGCTCAGATGGCCCCTGCAGCCAGAACCAGAATTTCTGGGCCAGCTCTCTATTTTCTTTCTTCGGTGTTTGATGTTTTTCTTTTTTTGTTTTCATCTTGTTTTACCTGTTGACACTAACACACAGTTTCACAACTGTGGACAGTTTCAGCTTAACTTTCTACGTGTGAGAAGTGGTGGCTGGCAACAGATATTCTCTGGGGTACAAAACCCCTAAAGCAACTGCCCCCTGAAGTAGAAGTTCGGCATTTTAACTCCTTCCCTGCTGTTAAAGCTGATGGGCACTCTGCTTAATAGCACTCTCCCTCGCTTTGCTCCAGAGTTACAGCCCAGACATTACCATTTTGCAACTGACAAAGAGAATTTTGGAATTATTAATGTATTAAAGGGATTAAGGAAAGTAGGTACTACAATGAGGAGCGATTTGACTTGGTGTCCAAGGATCTCCTTTCCAGAGAGATACAGGATCACTGTCAGTGGAGAGGTACTATTGCTGGACAGATCGGGTGTGCTCAACTGTGAGGACCACTGCTGATAGTAGGGCAGACATGGGGATCCTGTTGCCCTCAAACGCTCCAGATAGGTAAGTCCTACTTTCCCAGCATCTGTAAATTCAGATGGAAAATGGAACCATCATCCATATGACAGATTTGTCATGCACAGACTTAAGGTACAACTTTCATGGAACAACAGGAGAATTTCATCTGATTCAAGGCATCACGTTCTATTGATATATAAAAGCATTATAGCTTATCCAAGACAGAAAAGTCCATTTTTAGCTCAAATTGTTGCTGTGATAAGGAGGCATGGATACAAAACCATGGAACAAACCCTGCCATCTACTTTAAAGGAATGCTAATGTGAAATGGAAAAAGTAGCTCCTGATGAAATTCAAGGTCCATCATAATGAGGAAATATTTTTACATTTGATCAAATAGGAATGGTGCTTTTCAGTGCCTGAGACAGAAAAAACTAAGCTTGCACAGCAGAAAACTGGACAGCAGTTTTAAAATACTTCAAGCACATTATCATTGTTGGCTGTAGAGGTCCTTTAAATGTGTTTCTATATCTCTGAAATGAGGCTTTATCAATTTTTTTCAAACTGGTAGCTCAGAGATGTGACATTTTTAGGGTCACACAACAGATTAGTGGCAAAGATAGACAGTAGAAACAGCATTCCAATTCACGTAGGTGGCCTAAACCACCTTTCCTGTTCAATTTTTTGTGATCTTACAGTTCCCTAGCTAGTGCATTTTGCCCATTTTTCTCCAACATTATACTAAGCATTGAGGGACAAAAACCAGAAGTTGCTTCACGTACTGATTTGTCTCTTTTAGCTGGAAGTTGTTTTAGTCAACTCTTCAGAGTCTCTATTGTTTGAGTCTTTTTTTGCCTATTGACAAGGTTTTTCAACTAATCCAGTGTCCCAGTTTTAGCAGTAACCAGTGGCAAAAGCAATACCAATGTTAAATGGAGTGTTATAGACTACAGGGTGCAGTTCTATTCCTGCATGAAAAACTGCCAGTCACTTAATCTTGCTGTGGATGTCTAGTGTAGCACAGCAACACCGGAGCTAGCTTTAAATTAGCTGAGTGTGACAGCATTAGCACATGCACTGCAGCAGCACAAGGCTCAGCACTGGCTGGGAAGCTTATGGTTGGTATGGAGTGGAGCCCTCAATACTTGTGGTGAAGGGAACATGCAATTAATATCTCTGTTTTATAAAACACTGTCCTTAAAATCTCATTATACTTAGTACGGCTAGATAAAACTGGATGCATGTCACGTGCAATTCCTTTCTGAGTCTGGAAATGGAGAAGTTAGTACAGTGAAAAGCTGGCCAAGGAGCTGATGGTCTGAAGCTTCAGAAAGCCAGCACACACTACCTTACCCTTCTTTTCAGGTCATAATTAGTACAAGACTCCAGGACAAGCCATTGCTGAGTAGTGTACACATGAGGAAGCTGGAAATAATCAGCTCTGCCTCATCATTTGCTATGCACCCAAGTTGAGTGTCACTCAGCTTAACCATATAGAGCCCAACCTGGAGTACTTTATTGCCAGGCATCAGGAATGGCCCACACACAAGGAATCTGATTAAACTTTTCGAACATCAGATTAACATTAATTTTGACACTTCTTGGCTGCATTTTGCAGTTTCTTTTCTTCTTTAGAAAGAGGCAAGATGCCCATACGTGGGCATAGTTCCCCTTCAAGAATCATGAGAAACCAACACCAGGTTTATCAACCAACTCAAGAAGAAAGACCAAGAGTAGCCCATGTTTGATAGTGTCCTTACACACTCTAGTGTGTCATTTATGGCATATTAGGATGAATCATGAGATTTAACCCTGGCCAGTTGTCAATAGACCGTCTATAAACAAGTTACAATAGTTTCAATTTTTCCAAGTGAACTTTTTAAGAAATGCTTCCTCCTCCCAGTGAAAAAGTAAATAAACAATCTGAGCTTACAATAGACGTCTTTCAGAAACACAGAGAGTAAAAGAGAATGACATTTTTGTCAAATACAGTTTTTGCCACTGGGACAAAAGGCAGAATCTCCCTTTCACTCTCTCTCTGACAAAATGCCCTGTTTAAATGCTGTTGAGATACATGATACAACAAAGTTGTTTTATCCCCATCAGGGAAAACTCTTATCTGTACTGGAGGTCATAACCACTCTTTGAAAGGAAAATAGGCACTATATTTCCAAGCTGTGAGAAAACACATCTAATAATTTTTTAGTAGCTCATCAGGATAGTTAAATACTGAAGTGATAATGAAATGGTCTCATAACTCTTTGCTCTTGGGTTATGACAGGCCAGTCAACAAAATTAAGTAGTTCTACTATCACACAGGAAACAATTCCTGCTTTACACTAACTGGAAAGAAGCACTATTATTAACTGTTCATGAAAGCTGCAGTTCTACAGCAAGGAGCGTATCTCCAGCCGTAATGCTTTCCAGCAGAAGACAGCCGTGGTGAGTCCCTCTCTCTGGCCTTCTAGGTGGTCTTTCCTTCAGATCTAATGATAGGCCTGTCAGAGTGATTTATGACGCTTATCCATGCCTCTGTGTTTTCCAGCTCAGCTTTGGGTCAGCTCTGGTCTCCAGCGCTCTGTGGTTGTTCTTAACACGTATTCAGTAATTGCACAGACCGAGACTTTGTTTTTCTACATTTATGTTTTCTTTCATTCTGCCTGTCTTAGAGTTTTCAATAACACTCATCACCACAGGACACTACTTACATATTTCATCCATCAGTAAAGCTTGTGTTAATCTTGTGCCACTAGCAGCCTCTCTGCTGGCTCGTGTTTACACGCATGCACACAAACTCAAACTAAAAACGTATGATTGCATTACTGCTAGTTTCTGGAGCCTGGTGGCCTCTGTGCTTGATCCATATCCCATTAAAATCAGTAGGAAGTTTACCATAACTGTTAGCAGGAATTTTAATAAGCCCACTTTAGCTAATGTGGGGATGGACTGAGTTCTGCTATATGGTGCACAGACGGAAATAAGCTAGCATATAAAGACCAATTCCATGCTTCTTCTTGCATGCACTTGCACAACATGAAGGGCTGGTTATGAATTTCTGAGGGAAAAACAGCCCAAGCAGGGCTGTGGCAGGAAGAAATTCTCTGCTCCACATTCCTGGGGCACTTTGGTCACTTCATCATAGCGTAAGCAAAATTCCTCCAGGACTTGGATTGCACATCCCTCCAGAATGTGGGAGCAGCAGCAAATAAAATGCATGACAGAGCCCATAGCCTGGGACTCCTTCATATGATAATCTCTTATACTTGGCTCGCTAATAATAAATCACACATCACTTGCTGCATAGATGCCAAACAGGGCACCACCCATTCATTTTTATTTAGCAACAGTTTCTGAACAATGCTGCTTTATCTGATCATAGTTCTAAAAACCAAAACATCTCTGAGACAGATATTTTTTTATAGGAACAGTAAAATATTAGAGATCTGTGTAGAGTAGTCTAAAGCATTTCCGTTGAAAAATGTATAAAATTCTGAATTCAAGTGAAGGAACAGGCAGATAAAAGGAATTCAGACCACTGTGTTAGTTTTAATTAAATGGGAAGAAGAGAGGGCTGCCGTATGTGTTTTATAGACAGACTAAAACCCTACAGCTTTTCTTGAAGGTAAAAATTAATCTCAGGTCAATGTGAGTTTTGCCCTAATTGCAGAATCATGCTGATATTTACATTCTTTGCCCATCTGAGACTGTATTTCATGATTAAATAAAATTCCACTGAATGGGAGCTCTGTCCAAGTAGGAATCTTCCTGTCCTCAGTTGTTACCCAAAGTGTCATTTCTCCCCATCATTTTAGAAGAATATTCATTTTGGAAAGCAGCAGCCATGAAAAGAAGCAAATACACAAACAAACAGATAAAACAGATGAGAATACAACTGTCATGGTGCTTTATCCAAGATGTTTCACCACCACCTGAGAGCTGTGGTCTGCAAGAAAGGACATTGAAGTAGCCATTGGAGAGCAAAATGCAACTCAGAACAAATTATGAGCTAAAAATTTCCAGGAAGTGTCTAAGATTTGTTTCATATTTTAACTTGGGTTGTAGGAGAGATAGCGGGAAGTTCACTTAATTTGCAACAGTAGAAAAGTAAAGAACCTAGAAGATACTGTATTTTCTGAAAATTCTGAGACGTCATATGAGACAAGGAAAAAACCAAGGTGAGACACCTCATGCCATGGTGATAGCGGTGATTGTAGCTGACCGAGGCAGCTCAATGTTGATTTGTGAGCACACAGCTGACAGGGTTTTTCACTTAGTCTGCACTTGACTGCCAATGGACAAGAAACCTTTTCTCTGAGCAATCCTACTTCAGTTTGGGCCTTTTCTTTATTTAGTTCTATTCTCGCCTTAAAGATTGGAACTTCCCTCCTATGAGATTAGCTGTCTCAGTCTTCATATATTCATATCTCTTGTGAAACAAGAGACTCCATCTCATCGCAACACCTTCCGTGTCTCATAATAAATATCTTCTGGCTGGACCTAGGAAGGAAGAAAGTCAGGGAAGTAGGAGGTTCCTCTGTGCAGGACTAGCCAAGTGTGAGCCTGAGGGCTAACAGCTGGAGAAACATTATAAGAGGCACTAAGTTTTTTGGTAGATTTTCACAGGTGGCATACTAAGCCCTGAGGCCTAACTCCAGTTTTCTTCCATCAAGGGTAGGTAAGGGAGAGCAGTTGCTCTCAGGTAAGGGTAGCAGATTGAAAAATCAAAGACATTTATCCCAGAATTTCCATATGGTTTTCTCTTCAGGAGATGCAACAGGTTTGGAGGTTCCAAAGGTGTGACCTTGCTGAAATAATGTGCTTGAGCATTGTGGTGAACCTCTGTTTACTAACCTTTGCTAGTGTTTTGGAGCTGAGACTGTGTCTTGGCACTGGTAGGATGAAAGGCTTCTGCAGAATGGCGGGAAGCAGCACAACACATCCTTTCCCTATCAGAGTAACAGCATCATCTTGGTTTACAGAATTATTCTTGTAGCTGATGATGCCAGTTATCCAGCTCAGATGTTGACCTTGTACATCAGGAATGACAGATGACTGCCCTGATCCTATGATCAGGGCTTTGGCTCGGCGCCTTCTGAAAACACCCCCAGAGAGACACAAACTGAATAACCCTACTGGACTAAGTAGTACTTAGTGTGCTACCAAGAAGCCATAAAGTCTAAACTGTGATGGACTCCAAAGTAACATTACGTGACTTCAGACTTCATGTCCCTGCCTTTTTGAAATCTAGTTCAGTTAAATAATAATTCTTTGGTTGAGAGAGCTCATGTGATTTAAAGAGCAATCAAAATACAAGTGACATCCAGTTGTTTCAGATAGTGACAGACTACAGTGGCAGGACACAGGATTTCCAATGTTAAAGTGGCTGAAACACCTGAGTGACATTTATTCTGCTACCAGTGAAGCAGCGTGGAAAGTATTTGGTTGTTCCTGACTTCAGCAATGCATGTAGCCAAGCCTGCTAGCTGGGAGGGAGAAAAACGGACATCAGTAAAGAGATATCAGGAAAGCTGTGCTGCTCCCTTCCAGCAGTCATCATAGTGGTAACAACTGGCTCCAAGCAGGTTCAGGGAAGGTCAAAATAGCAGATGACAACAGGAATGAATAGCAGCCTACAAGAAAGGCCAAGAAGTTTGGAGGGTGGTTTGGGAAAAGATAGCCTGCAACTGTAAGTGGATGGCCCAGCTGTATTTGTCCGCAGTGAGGTATTCAATCACACATCTCTAGTGACATTACTAAAACCACGGGTCATTTTCTGCACACCTTGTTTTCAGACACTGCAGCCCAGACAGGCACGTGGTGCTGCTGAATTCCTTTTAGCTGGCTGCTGTTTTGGGGAGCTACACCACATCAGAGAGACCCACACTGCTGGGCTGGGTGCTCTGGGCCTCACTGGAGTTCACATGTGTGAATTAAACTCAGACCAAGTATTTTTCAGGTAACATACCACTTCCAAACCCTGATAATGTTGCTGGGTAGAGTAAAAGCAGAATGTGGTTTGCAAATATGGGACCTGCTCACTTTCCTTGTACATCACTGTCAAAACTGCCCTAAACTTTTCTATTTGTAGTATCTGAACCTTTACAATCTGCTGAACTCTGAGTAATCAGTTCATGGCAATGAAAGTCTTACTCAGCACATCTGGAAAACACTTCACTGGAGTAGTTTGATAGCACTCCATAATTTCATTGAGCCCTATTCCCTGCATTTGCTCCTGTGGTCAGTTGGAAAACCTCAAATGTAGAGAAAAAGGTAGTTTTCCTTTTGCTTCTGTCTAATACACCATTGCATTAAACTTATCACCTTGTTTTAAGGGGGACTGTGCTCCAGATGAAAACGGCTCTTGGGACTATAAGTCCCCACTTAGTGGCTGAGGACTTTCTTATAACCCCCCCCAAGAGGCTAAATTGCCTGCTGTTGTCAGAGAAGCAGGTGCTTCCATGCACAAGAGGTAGAGGTTACCGAGAGGACAACTAAGAATAATGGAGCTACTTGTGGACTGCATCTGGCACATGTAGCTACAGATGTGAGGTTTTTTTCCTATGCCTTTCTGATTTCCAGGCAGCACTAGTGTTTTCACCTCTCCAAGCAAATAGTAGTTAAAAAGAAAAAAAAATTAAAAGTTTTCAGTACAACAGAGATCTCAGTTTTCTGCTTTTACAGTAGACAGAACTCTGAATATGTGAAGTATTGCAGGTCATGAGTAAACCAGGTGCATGAGCAGAGAAGGGCTGTCTATCATGGCCTGAGAGAAAGCTGCCAAGTATTTATCTTCTTTCAAGTGACTCTTTTTTCCAAGAAAAGACTAAAAACATACAACACTTAAAGTGGAATGAGGAAAGGAAATGCGTGGCTGTGAAACTTGTCCAAATGAAAGGGAGCTTCCATAGCTTGTAATGAGTTATCAGATTTCCATTGAACTTGAATAAATGTTTGAGGATGTACAGAGCTATGGCTTCAGCAGAATTTTAATCAATCTGGAATACCAAAATCTCATTGGGAACTAAAAGACCCAGCAAGTTCCTTGCTGTGGTATCTGCTGGGTTGGGTAGCAGAGGATAATTTACAGTCCATTCCAAAACTGCTGAGTCTAGACCATGACTTAAGGAGACTGTGTGGAAACACTGGTCAGGCCTGGCTGTGTTCCTATTCAGGATGAAAGAAAGGAAAGCTGCCCAAGAGATTGAATAAAGATTTCCCTCAAATGTGCTTTTTTGCAGTGTGTCAGGGGTCTAAGTGACGCATACAATTTAGCTTTTGCCATGCCACTAGATAAGCTGGGCTGTTCTCACCATGACCTTAAACATGAAATGCAGGGGTCCTAAACACTGTCTGTGTGTCTTGCATGAACATTTCCGTAGGTCAGAAAACAGCAAACTTAGCCTTATCTCATTGAATACTGAATTGGTGCAACAGTGGACACGAGCAAGTCTATCCATTCACTGAAGTTTCCTGGAATAAGTGCTGGTTGAGAACACAACTGCACTTCTAGAATTACTTTAGAAATAAATCTTCTTTGTTATGCATTGCTCTTTACGGCTATGTTAATGGTCAGATGAACAATTAAATTAGATCAGAAATGTAAAGTTAAGTGAGGATGTAAAGGAAGGAAGTTCCAACCGAAGTGGGGGAAACTATTGATTTTTGTGGCTTGTTACAATGTGAGGATGGGTCACAGTCACCTCGTCTACGGACAATTATGAGTGTAATAGGAAAACAACCCTGGGAGAATACACCAAGAGACAGTAAGAAAAAACAGAAGACGGTAAAACAAAAGGCTGGCATGATAGCAAAGTAGAGATGGAGGAAGTGAATGTGGAAACATTAGAAATAAAGAAGAAAGGGGGAAAATTAAATGGAAGCACTGCAGAAGCAGTAAACTAAGGACAGGATTTTCAAAAGTACCTCGCTGTCCTAAAAAGTTGTAATTACTTTCCCATTGATGCTGGCAACAAAAATAAGTAGTGGTGGCAATGTCAGGCTAGCAATGAGCACTTTAAAAAAACCTCAGCTTAGAATTTGGTTGCTTTCTTACAACTTCTGCCTGCAACAATGGCATCAAGCAATACTCATGGCTACTAAATTACAGCCAGTGTCCACTTAGATATTCTGGGAAACCTCAGATGTCTGTGGCATTAAGACATCCAGCAGCAATTACCACACAGGAACTTTCTGAGGCCCTCAGAGGCTGGTTGGAAAACTGACTTTAAATAATGCAAAAATATTCATTATTGTGGAGCACAGAAAAATCTATTTCTCAGGATAATTAAAATGAAAACCCTGAAAGTCAAATTGCATTTACAAACTGCTTAGGCTTTTACGCGTCCTTTCATTATTTGTGTTTCTGAAGTGTAGCACTCAGGAAAAGTGCCAAATTTATGTCTCTGTGGACAGGGCTTCTCCCTGTTTATCAGAGGCTGATCAGAGAGGAGGGAGCGGCACTGTGAGCTTGCCGGTGCTGCCCTGCCAGCAAGCCCCAGCCCTGACCTGGAGGGACCATCACTGGGCGTGAGAAGGCAGCTCAAGCTCCACACCTCTGAAACCTTTGGCATCCCTGCTGAGCCTCATGAGAAAGCAGCCAGTACTGATGGTGATGTCTGTGATGTGTCCTTTTATCCCCAGGAGACTATCGCAGTTCATTTCTTTTCACGTTTTCCTCTGGTGATTGAATAACTTGCTAATGGCAACAGTTTTGGTCACTACTGCCTTGAACCCAGTTCATCCCTCTGCTTTAGTATCTCAATTTTAATCTCTGGACTCAAATAAGCACCGAAGAGTTTAGGGTCCTAAGACATAAGTAATTTGCCTTTCCACAGGGAACAAACTTTTAAGTCGAACAAATGACATGTTGTACCACTAGGACATCTTGGAAAGCTCAGATCCTTATGTTTATTAGTTCAGAGTGCAATACTTAATAGCTAGAGAGAAGCACAACGGCAATCAAAAAGAAAGCCAAATAAAACCCACCTACACAGATTTCTCACACTGGGCCCTGGGCATGACTCACTGGTTATGTATTAGGCGTTGTGGGTGGGTACTCTAATTTGTATGTGTTCCATTGTTTAGATGTGTTTTGCACACGCTAATTCTGACTTTCTGTTTTGGCAAAATCTTACAAAAAAACTCAAACCCACCACCACCCTCTTGGGTCACAGTCATGAAAGGCAGCTATATTACCTCACCCACCTATCTTGAGATCAGGGTGGGCTCTGCAGAGAAAAGGGATCAGTGCTTGCTCGGGATGCCGGGAGGAAGCACGTCATGTGCAGCCACAGATGCTGGCTGGCTATGGAGGAGTTTTAGCAGCATCTTACCCACTGTGTGGACAGTCACTTTGCGTTCTCTTTAGGCCACATTTCCAAGACCAGAAAATTATTTTGGTGCTTTAAAGCATTCACAGGAGAAATAACTTGGCCTGTAGTTTGCAATGCATTTTTGTGCTCTAACATGCCAGCAGACACAAATATATTAAATGTTAAATGGAGAGGACTTTTAACACTGAAGAAAATGTGCATCCTTTCAAAATATTGTAATGCCTGTGCATGTCTAAACATAAGAAACATTATTAGAAAAAGCAATGAGAAAATGATTAGAACTGAAAGTATTTTCTTGGCATTGGATCATCAATAACCACCTTCATTTATGGAGCATAAAGTAGAAAAAGGAATTCAAATGGTAATTATATAAATTATACAATATAAGAATCATAAAGATATATAAATAGAATACATTCTTTCTATTAATAATGGGATTGGTTATGTGGCACTTGTCACCATGAAGTGAAAGAGGCAAATAGGAGAGCTTGAAGAATGAAGTCTGATGATGACTAGAAAAGCATGGTGATATGTCTGGGAAGCTGACTAGAGCTGCTAACCATTTTGGTCACTCAGGAAAACTGTAAGGCTCTCTCCCGCTTTCACCTTACTACATGTCTCTGTGGCAGCCCGATGCATGTCGCCAAATGCATTCTCAGGAAAACTCTCCTGGTTATGCTGTGAAGTTTGGCAGGAACCATCCGCTGTGTAAACAACCGTGATGTGTAAACAACCGTGACTGTCACTGTCGAGGAGTAACCCTGCAGTGAGTAAAAGAGACACTGTGACACCACGGTGGCTGTCGCACTGTCGCTGGGTGACAGGAGTGGGGAGGTCTGCCTTCTGGGAGTTCATGCACTTTCTGCTGATGGACAGCCTATCAAAGGTATGCGGGGAGGCCAGGCGACTAAAAAATCTCCTGCAGAACAGAAGGAGATGGCAAAACCCCACAAATGCAGAGCTACACCCTCACAGAGCGTCTAAAGACCCGAACACTCTGACCCATATGCCCTTTGGCTTCTCTGGGCTTTCCACACCTCTGCATCCTGGCATCCCCCTGGATGCCTCAAACTTTCAGAAGACCCCACAGCTGCATCCAACTTCACTGTCATCCTTGACAATACTGATGTCAAACTTTGCAGGAGACAGAGGCTAGATCAAAATCATAAGTCTTGATAGTTTACAGCTACTAAAAGGAGGTACTCAACACACCAACGTTTGCTGCCCTTGTTTACTTCACTCACAAAATATGCAACTTTCTTGACCTTAAGTACACTCCTTAGGAGTGTTCAGGCTGAAAGGGGCTCCACACCGGCCAAAAATAAGCATGGCTGACCTTAATAACTACTTTCCTTCAATCACAAGGGAAACACCAATGCTACACCGTGTGCATCACTTTTCCTTTAACGCCTACGTCTGCAAGTGAAAGAACTGTGCAAGTTAACCCTTTCACTTCTGCTACCAATGCAAAAGATTACAGGTTTGAGCAGGGTCCTTAACAGCCTCTCAGGTTTGTTTTCAAGGGGATACTTGTGGGATAATGCAAGTCATTCAAATTTTCCACTACATCACAAAATGACACTCATGCCTGTTCCCACTATTTGTTTAAATATAAACCAGCACTCAACTTTCCAGCAGCAGCTTCCTGTTTAACAAGTATTTAAATGAATGGCTGAGTAGGTTTTACCAAGCACACTTGGCAGCCCTAGAGGTGCACAGCTCAGTGTCTAAACAGCAAACAGGGCTTGCAGGTGCTGTTGAGGCAAACAGCAGGTAGATGGGGCATAGTGACAATGCTGTCCCATGTGTGATGCAGGCAGGGCTGGCTGGCAGGTTGTCTGCAAGGAAACAGAGGAAATCACAGAAGCAGAAAGCCAGGGAGGCTAAATGGCCCAAAATGAATCTAGAAGAGGAACAGCAGACTTCCTCCTCACAGAATCACAGAATATTTTGAGTTGGAAGGGACCCGCAAGGGTCATCCAGTCCAGCTTTTTAGTGAATGGCCTATACAGGCACTGAACCCGTGACCTTGGCATTATTAGCACCATGCTCTGACCAACTGAACTGATCTCCTCAGTCGATTTGAAACATACAGCCAAAGAAAGAAGGTGCCTCATTGCTCAGACACCCCGAAGTAGCTGAGTGGGAATAAAATGCAGTCCTTTATCTTGCTGCTCCCTATTAACAGGGGGCATTGGCGTCCGAACCAGCCTCTGAACTGCACCAAATAGGCAGGGGAAAGGGGACATTTGGCCAAAAGAGACAGTACATTTTGACTTGACAGGGTGTGAGTTTTCTGTGTTTCTGACTTTTATATTCAATGTGATTTCTGTGAAGTCTACGAAATTATGCCAGAATTAAAGAGGTGCAATGCACAGCAGAATTTCATCTTTAGTGTTTAATACTGAGTCTTCTTAATTAATTCATTATGCCAAGACCAGAAGCATGCTAGGTGCTTGTAACATTCTCATTTACCTCTCTATTTCTTATAATTTTATTTCATACTGCAAAAACATTTCCTGTAATTGGACCTCCGGATACCTATTGACTTTCCATAAAACTGGCTGAAAACTACCACTCCGTTCTTAAATTTTCACCCATATTTATTCAACTGTAGGTTCCTTAATGTTTTAATTGGTTGCAGCAGCTCATATATATGAACGGCTCTCAGGCAGAAAACATTCTTCCAATGAAACTTCATATCAAGGCAGTTACTGCACTGGAATGAGATCAGCAGCCTTGTTAGAGGTATATGAAATTCAATTAAATGCAAAATATATACCACTGTACTAATTGACAAAATTGCAGGGAGAGAGCATAGCATGTCCTTGATATAAATAAGAGTAGTGAATTGGCAAACAAAGACCAGTCCAAATCAAGATGAAGTGTCAGAATTTCTGGAACCAAAATGAGATGCAGCACAATACTAACATTAAAAAGGTATGGCCAATTACTGCATTTGTCACTACAGAGTCTTGCAACAAACGATTTGCCATTCAACATCGCACAAGGCAGAGCAACGATTTTATTCCATATCAGTATGATGAACTTAAGCTGCTGAGAAAAAAAGGGCTATATTTGGGAAAGCAGCCAGTGATTCAGGTTGTCTCTGGGGTGGTTTGATGCTTTTTTGGCCTGATATTTGCAGTTTTGGGTTCTAAGAATTCCTCTATTAGTTTCTGGAAGGAACTCGCAAGAGATACTAAAACCCAAATGAGACTCAAGAGCTCCTGACCACATGGTTTGAACTTGCAGGATAGCAGAAACTATGAGTGGACTTGTGTTTAGCTCATTTTGCAGCCAGAGAGGACTGGGGTCTGTTTAAAATCAAGCTGCAGTAAGTTCCTTACCACTGGTCGCACAGACCTAGAAATAAAATTCTGATTGCCTACAGCCTTACCCTGCCATTCAAAATTTTGTTAGGCTAGCTGAGGTGTCTGTGTAACTGTCTGATTAAAATACATTAAAACCTCTGTGAAGGAAAAAAACCCCAGTCTTTAAAGGCATATTTTTAAAATCACTCATACCTTCTGTTTTAAGGGTTCACGGGCTAAAGCATTCTTGCCCCTGGCCTGGCTGATCATGGGCTACTTCAGTTGCCCCACTGCAGAAGAGATGCTGGGGAGAGGAGAGTTGGGGTCAGGCTGCTGCTCGAAAAGATTTGCTGCCTGTGGTTAAAAAAAAATAGAAGTAATGTTTGCTTTTGGAGTTCTGGCAATGAGTGCCAAGTTATACTCTCTTTTGGTTATTAAGTCTTAACCAATAAATGATGACAGATACTGAAAAGAGAGGAATGGAAACCACACACAACAATCTTGATAATGAACCCTTCTCTCTCTTGCTCTTGGATCAGCTCTTTTAGAAACTGTGTTATGGAGTTTCTGGCTACCCATTGAAACCCACAATTTTTAACAAAACCATTTCCTCACACGGGGCACAGCAGCTCATACCAGGAGCCATTCAGCTGGTAACTTGAGGCTATGATTAAGAAAGTCCTGGTCACAGCTCCTGGGCTAACTGCAGCTCTTGTCCTTCCTGCCTTCCAGCTGCATCTGCTCAGCTCTTAACCTGCAGCTGCTCCCTTGAGGTGGTGTCAGGCACAGCTTTCTCTCTTGGTGTGACTGTCTCAGCAGACTGACTTGCCTTCAGCATCTGTGACTTTAGGTGCTGTGACAATAGCAGTCAGGAAATCAAACGGACTTTCCAAACCAGAGATTTAAGAAAAAAAAAAAGTAACCATGAGAGAGAAGAGAAGTATGTTACAAGTCTCTCTGCAAGATGTTCCTGCAAAGCTCCTCAGCAGCTGTCTCAACCACTGTTTCGTAGAATCATGGTACCATTAATTTCGGAAAAGATCTCTGAGATCACTGAATCCAGCTCTTAACCCAGCCCCACTGTGTTCACCACTAAACTATGTCCCCAAGTGCCACATCCACATGCCTTTTGAACACTTCCAGGGATTCCACTACTTCCCTGGGAAGTCTCTCCTAATGCCTGCCCACACTTTCAGTGAAGAAATTTTTCCAAAAATCTGATATAAACCTCCCTTGGTTCAACTTGAGGCTGTTTCTTGTTCTATCACTTGTTGCCTGGGAGACCAATCTCTACCTGGCTACAGCCTTGTTTCAGGTAGAGAGTGATGAGGCCTCCCCTGAGCCTCCTTTTCTCCAGACTAAACACCCCCAGCTCCCTCAGCCACTCCTCATCAGGCTTGGGCTCATAAAAGAGGTTTTCTAAGTATCCACTGATCTTTCAAAATCTAGGTTTTCAAGTTAGCAATACATGTAATGTTTTTTTACTAGAGTTAAAAAGCCCTCATCTCCAGCTTTGCTTCCTACCCTCTCAAGCCTAGCACACTGGTTCTGCCTTTGGAGATACTGCATTGACTGATAGCCTCTAGGATACACCAAATGCAGTTCATGGATAAATCACATAAATTATTATCGTCTATAATGTTGATTATTACAAATCAGCTTTACAGTAGCTGAAAGACCCGTTTAGATAATACATATATGAGACCCTAAGAAGATGCTAAGATTAAGGAAGACATTAAAGACTATGCGTTATCATAGAGAGTAAAAGAATACCAAACAGGAAAAAGCATGTGGATTTAGAGAAATAAAAAGGGAAGAGGAAGAACCAGTGTAAGTAGGAGAGTTACTTACAGAGAGAATTAGAAGTTTAACTCCATCACTTGCAATAACACTGAAAATGTATTGGCTAGCATATATAGACACAGAAATTTTTCTATTGCTACTTCAGATTGATAAAATATTAGATTGCTTCATTTTTTTCTCAATAAATCAGAAGGTTATGATTTACTACCAACAACTTTAAGCTGGTTTTGCCTGCCATATGAAAGAGATCACCTGTCTTAATGAACTAAAAGCAATGTATATAAAATCTTGAAAATGCCAGTGGCAACAGCAGCAGCATGTCCTTGCATGGTGTTAAATGAATGAAGACAGCCTGTGCTTGAGCAGACAGCTTAGCCCATTTAATAGCTTTATGTAGAAGCCCTGGCTACCTGTGCACCCTGTTGCTCTAGCAGACTCTGCAGGTTTTAGCATGGGGCCCCATTAGACTACCCCTGGCTATTTAGAGATTCTGCCTAACAGAAAGGGAACATGAGAAGCATTTTCTGAAATTCCACCTCTACCAACTGCCTTTCCCATTTCTCTGTATAGTCTTTACAATATTACAGCTTTATAAATGCTTCTCTCTCCTTTACTGCATCAGAAATCCAAGCAACAGAGAGAACCAAGAGACCTGGCTGCAGAAAAAGGTTTGAGAAGGAAAGGAAGCCAAGGGAAAATACACAAGCCTTTCCCTAGATCATTCAGTTTGGCAGCACCGGCACCAGAGGTAAAGCATACTCAGAAAGTAATTCCATTTGCGAGTTGACCACTTCCCTTTACATTTTCCCCCTGTGATATTCCTGGTCTCGGTCAGAAGGCTTTAGTGAAATGTTTCTGTTTTTATGAAGGCATTTATATTTTGCTCACTGGTACAGCACCTTCTGGAATGCCTGCTCCCGGTAAGCCCACAAGTTTCCTTTGAGCATGACAAAGGTAGGAAGGAGCCTGCCCAGGGAACAGGCTTTCCCACTGACCTGCCAGTGCCACCAGCACCAAACCCTTTTCCTAGTGAGCTGGCTTCCAGAGATCTGCTCTCTGCCAAGCCATTTGTTGTGGCCACATGCTGCCACTGGAGTTTAATTACACCCTTCATCACACAAAAGCAGTTAATTCATGCTATAAATCATACCCCGACACGCAAAACTTCTGGTGTCTCATTTTGTTCGTCTGAAATTGTTTAATGCAACTGACTTTGAGGTGAGGAACTCTTTTATGTTGTTGATGTTTAGAGAAAGATTAATAGATTATTTGTTACTGGTTTAATAAAGGCACTCCACAAACTACAATCAACTGTCTCCTGTTCATTTCACTGCTCCTATTTGGCTCAGGGTACAGGTTCCACTTCCAGTCTGAAGTGCCAAGCATATGTTTATTGAAACATAATTACCTTAATGTAATTGTTTTGGATTATTACATCTCCATTAAGTAGGACATAGTTAAAATAAATAAAAACATTCCTTGATCAGAGCTGATTTTCTAACCAGTTATGGAAACGACCACAGGAAAAAAACCAACAAACTCCATACTTCAAATGATGTTGCTTTCCTCATGTTAATTTATCACAGTCTTTGTACTCCCATTGAGGCTGTACTTAAAAATGATTCTTTCACCTGCATCACTTTAACAGCAAAGACTGAATGAAGTGAAGGTCTGGGTTTTTTGTAGCACCAAACTCCGGACTCAAACCAATATCAGAAACCTCAAGTTCATGAAGAGTATTTAGCAAGGAATGTTTAAGTATTTCAGCACACTGGGGATTTCCAAAAGCCCAGACTGGTTCCAAATATGCATTTTGCAGTTTTCTTCTATCTTTAATAATGTCCATGCAGAGGCCAAGTCTTTAATGGATGGCAGTAAGAGAGAAGAAAAGATAATCAACTAGACTAGAGTTTGCACTGTTTAAAAATTGGCTTGCAGTGGTACAGTTTGAACTCATTTCTAATTTCCAGGAAACTTGTCTGACCAAATTCAGATGCTTTACATAAATTCCACTTTCCAATTAAGCTATATTTGAAGGCCTGGTTGAATTTTCGCTTGCACAAAACCTGAGGAGTAAGGCTCACAAGCCAGCCTGTCTTAGTCCTGTAACAAATCCATATCACTGAGACTTTGGTGCTCTTGGTTTCTCTGGGTAGAGACAACCATCTGAAGAGGGAGGAGGGTCTTCCTTTAAAATTTTTTTCTGCTGTTATTTTACTACAACATTCGCTCTTCTCTGCCCCCAAAGTTACAGAAACAAATTGATTTTTCCTGTCCCATAGCCTATTTGGAAAAAGTTCTCCTATAATCACAGCTGTGTTTATGGCATTTTAGATATTGGGTAGTTTCTTTACATCGTACAGACAATAAGTATTGTGCCAGAAAATTAGACTTGCCAGCATCACACATTCAGGATACCTGGCACCAGTGTGATTTGACTTTCCCTCTTCAACAAGGACATCAAGCAAAGGTCCCAATTCCAGCCTAGCTTTCTTTTCCCAGGTCCTCTGCTCATGCTGAAGATGGCACTAGGTAGCAATGCTGTGAAGCTGTGGTGTGTGAAGCAATGTAAATTGTTGTGATTTCAAGGCTGACAGTGCTCCTGATTTAACCACAAATCTCCCAGTATTCAATTTCTTAATTAAAACTCCAGGTCCTGGATTTACTTCTGCTTACGGATCTCATGGATATGGAGAAGAGCTTTGAACATTGATCTGAGAGCCACCTAAAAGTATAAAAGTGTAATAATTTTTCAAAGCAAGTAAAAAGAAACCTGTGTTTATTTTTATTAAATCTCATGATCATAAAGTGTGTTCCATGATTTTTCAAGACCTGATTCATGTGTTTTGAACATAAGGGTGTAGCCGAAGAACCACTATGAATTAGGTCTCCCAGGTTGTGCAGTTCATGGGCTGCGTGGCAAACTCAGCTGCACAGTCTCTGTGTACAGCTGGGGAGCCGAGGGCTGACTCAGTGTTACTTAAGACTGAGCCGTGACACTTTTCCAGAGACCAGAAAAGGAAGGGCAGCAGAGGAGGGGACAGTGGTTAAACCAAGTTGGAAAGGCAGCATCTTTGGGCAGGGCAGGGTGCTCCCAGTATGGACTGCTCCCAACATGGGAGAGAGAGGTGGGCTCAATGACCCGGCCTGGGCCTGCCACACTGTTTAGTGCTTATATTTTCAGGAAGCTCTTCAAAGCTTTTAAGGAAGATTTAGTGCACTGCCAGAATGGAATTTCTAATGTCATTACCAGTCCAATCATTCACACCCTCTTATTTTCCTTTTCCCCCTGAAGGGAGGTGGGGCAGGCTGGCAGGCGCAGGCAGCAGTGGGTGGCAGGCTGGAAGGAGCCCCAAGGCCAGTGGGGCAATGGAGTCACCCCTCGCAGGGAGCAGGGTGCAGTGAGCATCAAAAAGGGGTTGATGTTTTCAGGAAAGACCTGTTGGCTTCCTGCTGATTACAGTGCAAGGGCTGTGGTAAGGCAGTGCAGGGGGACAGGAGATGACTTGGAGTGAAAGCAGCCCTGGGATCTAGAGAGACAGGGCTGTGTAAACACAGTTGGCTTTGGTAATGTGGCCAGTGAGCACTCAGCAAATGGCTTTTCGTCAAGGATAAAAACCCCACAGTGCTATATTCCTATCTATCTGATCTACCTAGATGTGCATAAAAATGCCAGTTACTAAACAGGCTGTAAAGCCCTGGGCTCAGCTGGAGATTTCTGTACGCTTTCACCAGTGATACCTGGAGCAACAGCGAACTTGTACACGTCATTTGTGATGTGCATGGATAGCTGCACTTCCAAGATCTCAAATACTGTAACTGCAGGACCCTCAATACTTGCTGGGAAGGTACTTAGCTCTCACTGGCTACCTGGCCAAACCCATCAAAATGAATGTTTTGGAGAAAGCAGAAGCTTTGGTCATTTTGGCTTCAGAGCCCATAGTGTCTGAGTGACTTACTGCAAGTGGGGTGGTGAGGACTGCTCTGAAGAGCTGCAGATGCTGAAGAGCAAAACTAACAAAATTTGGTGTAAATTCCACTGAGGATAAAAAAGACAAAAATTGTGATCTCAGACAAATTCCTTGTTTAGCTGCAAGGCTGGGTGACTCTTGGAAGGGAATACATGGAAACACTGGCTGAAGTGAGGCTTGGAACAGTGCTTCCTTCTTTTTGTAAAAAGGGGATCAGCAACAAACCTGAGGAGCTGAAACAGCAGATTTTTTTTAACGTCAATGTAAGTAAAACATAACATGATGAAATGCAGGGAAACTTCTAGAGGACTTAGACGAAAAATAAAAGTTTCAGATTTGTGGGGATATGGTAACTGATTATCAGGCTTCAGTGCAGCAGTAAGAAGTTCCTTCTAAATGAGGGCAAAACAGTTACAGGTAGCTATCATTTTTCACCAACTATTGATACAAGAAAAATCAAAATGAACCCTAAATCAAAGGATAAAGCTATTCAAAGGAACAGGAGTGGTCTGTATCTTTACATGCGCTGCCCAAAACTCCATAGTGAGACAAGAAACACCATTTAGGCAATCCAAAAACCTATGCATTTGCCCACTTGCAGAAAACAGAAGAGAGAAGAAAAATATGGGATATGCCAGCTAATCATCATGATATTTTGTTTCAACTTGAGCAGCTTTAATTCAATTTTCTGTAATTAAAAATAAAATTTCAAAAGAGGGGCAACTGAGGTTGAAATCTGCTTAGAGGTTTACGTTGCCATTTGGTAATGTTACAGGCAACCAATTCAGCAGCAGCGGTGGGGTACTTGACACTGGTTATATTTGTTGGTTCAGAGAGAGGGACCTTCAAGAGTTTTGGTTTCTCAGCTGCTGAGTGAGTGATTTCCCATTATCTGGGACTGAGTACTCAGCAAATGCTCTTCTATACAACCACAACTCTCCCCACCAGCTCCTGAAGGACGGTGGTCAGTGGATGCAGTGCAGGGAAACAGGAGAGGAGAGGAAGCGCTGAAGAGCAGGCTGAGGCTTTGCAGCCCTGTTGGTGGGGCAGTGGCCAACCCCTCTGACATGGAATGCCATCTTAATGAGGGAAATCTATCCAGATTAGACTACACTGACAGTTAAAGAAACAGCTTATCCCCTTTATGCACCTCATAGATAGCCTTCCAAATTATTTCTTCTATCTGTCCTAAATGCAGCAATGACTATTTTTTCCAAAGAAGCTGTAAAATCATACACTTCATAAAGACCCATATCACTCTTGAATGGGGATGGTAAAATCTTCGCCAAGGTATATACAAATAGCCTAGCACCTTTTCTGACATCTATTATCCACGCTGACCAGCCAGGGTAACCCCTCCAGAGGCAGGCCAAGAATAACATAAGGAGGTTATTAAATATTATTCATTACCTTCAGTGGAACAAAATAGAAGCCTAATTCGCAGTCTTGGTTCCAAGAAAACATTTGATAGGATCCCAAGGGATTTTTTTGTTCTTTACTTTAGAAGTTTTTAATTTTGGCTTGGAGTTTATATCATGGATAAAAATGTTTTTCCTGAAAACTATGCCTTGGTGATAACAACTTGAAATCTCTCCCACCTCACTTCTTGATTTAAGAGGAATGAGGCAAGAATGTCTCGTCTCCTCCCACAACTGGTGCCATCTTAGCCATGCTCACCAGATCATAGGTGAATAACAGGGAGGCAGCAATGCCAGAAGTCATTGTGTCATGTTGCCTTGGAAAACGAACTCAGTTCTTCCCAAAGCATTACCCGTGTCACAGCTAGGACTCAAATCCAATCTACTGTAAATCAGAAGCCATTCCTTTTGTCCCAATCAGTGAATTCTTAGGTGAAATGAATTTGAAATATTTTAGTGTAAAGAGTTTAGTAGAACTACATCATACTTTTCAAGCAAATGTACCTACTTTGTTAAAAAAAAATCACTGAGTGCAGACATCTGGCAA
Organism: Callaeas wilsoni; assembly: GCA_013398955.1. Taxonomy (NCBI): domain Eukaryota; kingdom Metazoa; phylum Chordata; class Aves; order Passeriformes; family Callaeidae; genus Callaeas; species Callaeas wilsoni. Next base: position 43,015 of record VWPU01006766.1, read on the forward strand.
AAACTTTCTGACAACATTAGCCTTATATCCTCCTCAAACCCAAAGCGCGTTTTTTATCCTCTGCTCCTTCACTCATTCAAAATCACAGATAAAAACATGAAACTTGAAACAAGGCGGAGAATTTCTGTGGAAAGCCGACCATACAAATGAAGTATATTTAAAAAAAGAAAAAGAAATAGTGAGGCCATTTTGCATGGTAAAGCCCTGCCATCCAAGTAGTTTTTTGCACTTTCCATTACCAGTATTTTCCTCTTCTAAAAGAAAATGCCCCTGCTCACTCATGAAACTTGAGAAAAACAACTGGGGGACTTGCGAAGACCTTGATCCTGCAAATGCTAATTAAGAGCAGCAGCTCACATGAGTGAAGCGCTTTAGAGCTAGAATGTGTTCAACAGCCATGACTGCACCTTACACCTGGAAGACACAGCTCCAGCTGCATGCTAAATTGATTCTTGGCTTATACATTCCTTTGAAACAACAGCAAACCAAAAAACGTTAAGGCAGAAACCCAATCACATCCTGGGCTGCAGCAAAAGTAACATGGTGGGAAGGGCGAGGGAGGGGACTCTGCCCCTCTGCTCAGCACTGGAGAGACCCCACCTGGAGTGCTGCATCCAGCTCTGGGGTCCACAGCACAGGAAGGGCATTGACCTGTTGGACCGAGTCCAGATGAGGCCACCAAGATGATTATATAGGGATGGAGCACCTTTCCTATGAGGAAAGGCTGAGAGAATTGGGATTGTTTAGCCCAGAGAAGTCTTTGAGGTGACCCAATTATGGCCTTCCAGTACCTGAAGGGAACCCACAAGAAAGATGGAGAGAGGCTTTTTACAAGGGCATGTAGTGACAGGACAAGGGGGAATGGCTTCAAACTGAAAGAGAGTAGGTTTATATTAGAAAAATTAGGAAGAAATTCTTGACAGCGAGGGTGGTGAGGCACTGGAACAGGTTGCCTAGCAAAATTGTTTACATCCCTGGCAGTGTTCAAGGCCAGGTTGGATGGGAGTCTGAGCAACCCAGTCTAGCGAAAGATGTCCTTGCCATTGGCAGGGGAGTTGGAGCTAGATGGTCTTTAAGGTCCCTTCCAATCCGAACCATTCTGTGATTCTACGGTAAGCACTAATGGAGCCAATCAGCTGCCACCAAAAGAAAACAGAGGCTTTTCCCAGCCGGCATTGTTCACCTCAGCAATACTTTTGTTGCCTGATGTCTTGAGGACCTTTGTGGCATTACTTTTGAAGCAAACCAGCAGGGTTATGGGAAAGGCTTGAAGGCAGAAAAGACAGAAAACTCTCCTGGAGACTGTGCTTTAACTGTAAGGCTAGCTCCATCCCAGCTGACCATGTGTTTCCATTACTGGAAACAGGTACTAAACTGCCACTTGAAGACACCAGAGTCATCTCGTGCTGCTTCTTAATCAATTTGTATCATTTGTGCCAATTCCAAATGTGGGTGAGGTAAATGATCCAGCACATGACTTAAGGACTGAGTGGTCGTGACTGGGGCAACATTTCATTACCTTTTAACTTGATTTTGATGCAAAATTATTTATGCATGAAATTACTGATATAATTTATTCTTTCTCAGGTTAACTAGTTAACATATGTTGACATATTCCAACAGTGATAGAGTAAATGTATACATAGAAAGATTTCAGAAAATGAAGAGACAGCAGCACTATCCTCTTAGCTCTTGACTTGGTAATAAATATGGCTGGATGTAACATTTCCAGATAGTACAACACGGTTTAGTCCCCTAAGCCTGTTAAACAAGGAATATTTGAAACTGGTGGAAAATTAAGAAAATTAATTTTAACTGACTAAACATTAGGCACCATGCTTTATTAGTTGTTTTTGCCTATGTTCTTACTGAATTACAGAGACATTCTTAAAGAGGGCAACTTGCCCAATATGATCCATTTCAGCATTGCAAAGCGGGCATCTGAACTGTGGAGCTTTGAATGACTGCCTCAGTGCCTGAGCTGTGGGGAGCCCTGTCCTTCTGCAGTCTGTGAGCCTCTGTGGTCTGCAAGGCCATCCCTGGAGTTAGTGCTGTGACCAGCTGACTTTCATCTGCTAAATCTTGACTTGAGCACCACAAAATCGATAGCAGTGGGTAGCTCCCCATCATGGGATGGACAAAGTGTGTACAGCTGACACCCCATATCCATACTGCCACTGGGATATCCACTGCTCCAAAGACAACTTTTCCATGTGCTTTCTGTTTTCTCTGCACTGTAATCTGTGATTATACGTTACCTAGCCTGTTTCCATTTATCTTCTGGGTACCAATCTATGATTTTGGTGTTATGATTAGAAAAGGTATACCAGGGTTTTGTTAAGCCTAATTATGAATGAGATTAGCTGTTAAGTAGAAACCTTAAATGGCAAGATTTCAGATATAAAAGCAAGCAAATGTCTATTCTATTGAAAGCAATAATTAACTACTCAGAGTTTTTTGAACTACTGAAAGTAACACAACTACAAAGGGGTTATCCGGCCGGATTCTAAGAGACAAATTACCTTGATTTGTAACTAATCTAGCTAAATCCAGCAAACCTGAGGAGTTCTCTATAATTCCACTGGCGGAACAACTTTAAGAAGAAAAGACCCTGTATAAAATTATGTTTCTACTGCACTGAGATCTGCAGAAGCCACCCTTGAGCACACTACAGATACTTCAACGCTACAGAAGCGTATCAGCAAAAGCAGCAGTCCAGATGACCTACATCTTAGCAAGACATTAATAAGAAGCAGATAATAAATCTGTATATGTGTTGGGGTATGGATGTATTATTGGCTTGAACAAAGTGTCAAAGACCAAATTTTTACCTTACCAGACAGATGAAGGGAAGGGGCTATTTCCCTTTGGAGATCTCCTCTGAAGGGATCTGTTTAGTGACTTGGTGTAGACAGCCAGCAGACCCATTCCAAAGAGTGTTAGAGAGGATAATGGAAAAAGGCACATTTGAGAAAGGGAGAAAAACAGTAAGCATTTTTATTAAAGAACAGAATGTAAAAATGTTGAGGAGTGAGTGGGTTGGAGGATAGCCCGGGCATCATAGTAACTCAGTTAGATGTCTCATTCCAGTGTGTGTGTTAGCAGAAGATATTTAGGGGCTGAAGTCTCCTCCAGCCAATCAGCCTGCAATTTACGGTATATTTAGGCACTTCACGGTGATGAGGAGTCTTGGGCAGGCATTCTCAGAGAGTTACTGCCTTCTCTGCAGCCCTTACATCACCATCCAAACTCTGCAGTCATCATCTAGAAATTTATACCTCACAGCTAACTACTGTTTCAGTGGAGCAAACACCACACTATTTCTTACCTAGAAGACAGCTTGTGATGATATGCAGCTTCTAAGTGTCTTGTGAGATCCTGCATATATGATAATGCACTGCTGGCAGCTTGTCAAAGAGAGAACTGCAAAAGCAATCGCGTTGTTTTGAGGAAGAGACAACGATTAAAGTTTGGTTTCTGTGGCTTCATGAAGAACTGACAGAGAGAACAAAAATTATGAGGCCAAGCACATAGTTGATATTAAATTACCAACACTTCATTTACTTATCCTCAAAACAACCACTAGAGATCTCTTACTTACTGAAATAGTTAAAAATAAAACCTCTAAGAACATTTAATGCTGGCCACAGGCATTTCATGGAAGTCGGTGTTTCCCAGCTCCCCATAAGCCATTAGGGTTTTCCTCCTACACCTTGACATGCTTCAGTTAGAAACAGCTGAAGGCACTAAGCTTTTAAACAAGAATCTATTTACATGAATCTTTTTTTGGTCTGCAATTTTCCACTGGCAGTAGCAATGATGGGAGTCAGAGTAGGCAGGGCCTCAGGCAATTTAAGCATCTGTCTCTGCTGAGAGCACATCTGCACAAGACTGTGCTGGAAAGGCCAGCAGCTCAGAATGCACCATTCACCTTCCCATTCTTCTCATGGCTGCTGCTTCAGCAGGCAGAGGGCCAGGCCTGGGGGGAAATGAGCCTCAGGACTCAAGGCATCAGTCCTGTGGAGCAGGTGAATCCTTGGGATATATTGGCTCTGCCTGCAAAACTAGCACACTTTGTGGGGTTTATATTCTTCAAATGTTTTTTCCAGTGCCAGTGTAGTCATTCTCTCATACACCATGAGATGCGGTGCCGTACACACCCTCCTGCAAGGGCTAACAGCTAAGTGTGAGGGGAGCCAATGGTGCACGTTTTGTTCTCAATATCTTTGAATCAGACTGAGCAATTACAAACACAACTGTACTCTCTGTGACTAACACTCTTAATTATATCATATTTTTTGTGATACTGACTGGGCAGTACCTCTAAGTACACAGAAGACCAAAGCCGGCTTTAAACACAGACAGTTTTCAATCAGTCTGTCTGCTCTACTATATTAAATAACGTTGCTGATCTTGCTGGTTTAGTTTGGCCGCAGACGTGAAATGATTTGCGGGTTGCTGCAAATATTTAATGGGTTACCCCCACCTTAGCTTATGCCAAAATCTTTTCCTAAATCTCTAAGGCACGTAAGGGTGAGCTCCTGCTGGTCAAACAGGGTGAAAAGGCATGAGTACTCTAGTTTTCTGGATAGCTGTATCACCTCGTCACCCCTGATGACTACAGAGCACCTCTCCAGCAGATGTGGCAGCTTGCCTCCTTCCATGTGCTCAGACTACACAGAAGGTAGATGCAAAACAGCTGAGAAACTGCTGAATCCAGATGCTTTGCTTGGCCTGACCATCTCCTGTTCGTGACCTTGCTCTGAAACTCCCCAAACCACCTGACATGATTGATCTGTTTCTGGCTGAGGAGACTGGGAAAAAACAGATAGAAAAGGAGGAATGTGGGAAAAAGACATAGAAGAAGAAGGATGGAGGTCATGAACAGAATCAAAATGTGGGAGAAGAGAAAAAGGCAGAGGGAAATAGGAAGAAAAAGTATTACTATAGTACAATATTCAACAAGAAGGAAAATTATGTGGAGGGAAAACAGACATTGGAAAATACCCAAGAAAGGAGAAGAGAGGGAGGTGAGGACTTGGCAGGGGAGATAAGCAACATCAACAAAAGCAGTAGATTTCTTATTTTATCTTCCAAAAAACTGCTGCCAAAATAAGATAATACTCAACTATAATCACCATTATTAATACATGTATGTGAACAATGTGAAGGTGAAGAGGAGATTATCGAAGAACGTAGCTCTGGCAGGATGCCAGGCAACAGGGAATCTCACAGGAGGACGATGCAGCAGTATTCCTGAAAGGAATGGAAATCGTCTAGGGTAGCCTGGATAGAAAGTTTGGAGTAAAGGCCTCTTGCTTCTGCTCACCTGTGGAGGAGGAAGGGCTGAGCAGGTCATCAGAACAGCCTGCTGCCTTTTCCAGTCTCGTGTCAGGCTTGCGTGAGGATGCCACAGTCACATAGAACAGATGATTTTCACAGCATATTTTGGGTCAGAGGAACCCAATTTCTTTTGTAGGCTGCATTGCAATATTGGTAGCAATTCAACAGTGCTTTTGCAGCTGAATTGTCATTCGCAGTTATTATGATCTAGTGGATTCAGCTTTGCAGCAGCAGGATATTCTTGCTATTCCTACCTGGTATCCTGGGCAGCCTTAAGCATGGGAAATTCCCTGACTGTTCCTCAGTTTCCCCATCTATAAATCAGATAGTTGTACTCACTTATTCACTAAGGTACTTTGAGATCCACAAGAGAAAAGCACCAAATAAGAGCTGGGTGTGACTAAAATTACCCTTTCCCACCATGTACAGAGAATTAATTTCCTTCTTCATTTTCAAGCCTTTCGTGTGTTCTACATTGCTTTTCTGTTCTGCTTAGTACCTTGATCACATCAATAAATTTATCTTCTCTCTTGCTTTTCTTCGTCATAGAATTGTAACTATTTCATAGCTTAGTTCTAAAGTAAAAGAGTGAAGAATATGAAGTAGAAGAGTAATAGTAATGTCATGAAAGACCCCAAAAAAATAAAAGACCCTCTCCTCTTAGTTCAGGTATAATCTGCTAAATCCCTTTACCCTGCTTGGAAAATAGATACTGAGTTTCAGTGTTCATTAGGGAGTATGGAGAGGTCAGAGGCCCTCCACAATACACATTCCATATTCCGCATCCAGCTATCTGTATGAATAGTGGAAAACACCATAACCCATGCATAACTTGTTTAAATCTTAAATTTAAGTATATATTTTCCTACAGATTATATTGCCCTAGCATTTTGAAGGTATTAGCTTTGCCAGGAAGTCTATTTTTAAAAACTATTTTAAAATATCCTCCCCACTATGCACAAGCACCTATGAAAACCTCCTTTCCTTGTATCCTTGAGGCTCCTACACACTATCAGAGATCTAAAATACCCCACCTGCTTGGTCCTTATATTTGTAAGCATTAGTGAAATTATTAGTCCCCTCAATTTATCCAGTACAAGTAATAGACAACCTTCCAGTCATATTCACCTATAAAAATAGCAATGTAGCTCAGCCCAATAGCTGCTACATTCAGTAGAATTTTCGCTAGTGGTGGCTAGCCTATAAGGCTCCTAGGAATTACACTGTAGGGGAGGAAAAGACAGGTATCTATCAACCAAATGAAGATCAGTCCTGAAAGGGGGAGATGGAACTAAACAAGTCAAACAATAAAATTTGATAATATGTTTGTAATTAAAAAGTTATGAGTGACTTCCAGATATCAAAGAAGGAAAAAAAAAGTAATTATTTATATTTGGCATGATTTTCAAAGTTGTCATTGGACTCACAGGTTCTCATTGAAGTCACTGTAAACTGCGGGTATACAGCACCTTTGAAAACCTTGCCAAAATTGCCTTTAGACTGTAAGCTCCTTAGGGCAGAGACCTGTTACTCATTTGGCAAATTGTATTGCAAATCTCCTTTGCCCAAACAGGGCTGCTTGCGTAATAATAATAAGAATAATAATAGATAACAGATTTGTGCTGGAATTCAGAAATATCTGATGTGGTTCTATAGCCTTCTTATTAACACAGTATTTCAAAGCATTAAATAAAAGCTCATTTTATAGGCAAATCACCAAGGAAGTACGACCAAAGGAAGCTGGCTGAGAACAATTTAGAATCAGAGAGGTGTTTGCTTGGTCAAACATGGAATTTCCCTTCCACCACACGTTTGAGTTTCACTTTATTTGACTCACAGGCTGTCATTTGGGAGCCTTGTTGGACAGGTAGGCCATGAAATACGCATCTGCCTGTGGTCGGTTTAGAGCATAGACTAGATTCATGTAAGTACATACATCAGCGCACACCCTCAGCCCTGGGGGTGTTGCTACACTCCTCAAATTCATGTGCAATTCCTCTGCCTATGCCAGAGACAACTACGAATGAGGGTTGATTCACGTCGCCTGGGAAGTGCCAGAGCATTAGGTTTCAAATTCAAAGGGTATCAGCAGAACAGATATTATTCTCTGCTCTTACTTCAGAAATCTTGCTCATTTCAGTAACTCAGCCTAACCCAGCTGTAACTCAGTACAGTATTTGCAGTTTAATTTACAAAGTAAACTAATTACACACCTTCTCAAGAGATGTATGAAAAGCCAGCAAGTGACAGAAACATCACTCTCACCCCAGTAGTTTTAGGGGAGCTGCAAGTAGTCCACCTTAAAATTGTTGGCTGATTTCTCTAAGCCCGGCTTTCCTCCAGCTGTTCCTCAGCTGTGGAGTGTGGATGATGGTACCCATTTTTCTGAAGGAGCTGGAGGTGGATGGGGAAGAGCACTGCCCAAGGAAGGTGTGTGGTACCATCAGAGGAACATCTGCTGCACCGCTGGATTGGCACCACTGTGGCTCCAGGTGCTGGCTATGTCAGCAGCCAGCATTGCAGAACCTCTTTCACAGTAATATTTATCCAGAAGATAATTATGAGGAAAAGGAAAGAAAACTGACCAGTCCTAATAAATACCAGCCCTTTCAGGAATGAATTTGAAAGCTAGCTTTCTAGGTATCACATGATAGGAATCATAAAGTTAAGCATGTGCTTACTTTAATGAACCTGGTCAAAAGCGCTGTCTGGAGTGTTTATTTATTCATTCATTTTTACTTGAGTAGACAAAGTTAATCTACCTTTGGTTTTCATAAAATCTTTCTTGCTACATTTTATTTAGTTTAAGTTGGCATCTATTTGATTCAACATGGAAAGCCCAGCCAAATCCAATTAGTGTCATTGAAACTCATGGAGTTAACTTTTTCTCTTTTTTACTTTCACTTTAAAAACCCAGAAAAAGAATTCCAGAGACCAAAATTTAGAACTGTTCCCATTTCTCACCTGCACAAGGGATGAGATGGAAAGGAGAAAATAATAATGATAATAATAACCATAATAATAATAGTAGTGTCACAAGTACAAGGCCAGGATGGACAGCGCTTTGAGCAATCTGTTCTAGCAGAAAATGTCCTTACCCATGGCAGAGGGGTTGGAACTAGATGGACTTTGAGGTCCCTTCCAATTCAAATTAGTCTATGATTCTATGAGAAGTAAAAAAAAAACCTGTCTGTGTAGCCTGTTTTTGCCTGGCTGGCTGGTTGGTTGGTTTTCCCCTCTCACTGCAATACTGCATTTATGTCTGTTAAAACTCCTGAGCAGCCCATCTCAAATCCCAGTGGACTCAGGCGCGCGTGGCAAGCCATGGCGGTGCTGCTTTTACCCACAGACCTCAGTGTGCTGCTCACAAGCAGGGAACCTGAGGCAGCACCTGTTTCTTCTGGCTCCTCCCATCCATCCCTCTGCCACTGGAAAGCTCCACATGGAGCCTGGGCTGGCGAAGGACAGCAGAACGTGGTCTGGCAGCCACAGGGAAGCATGCAGTCCCTGTCTCAGCTTCTCCACCCTGGCAGGTCCACGGGCCTCCCTGGGTCACCGGCTGCCCCCACAGGCACAGCTTCTGCCTCGGGGAATAATGCGGTTTCCCCGCCAGCTCCCAGCTGAGGTGGCTCGCTCCGCTTCCCAAAAGGGTGTAGCGGGTGGCAGAGAAACAAGTTAATTTTGCTCACAAAAGCTTCGGTGGCTCATTACAGAAGTGGAGCCTTCAAAAATATTGCTAAAATATGAATGTTTTGCAGGGGTTGCCACAGAAACTTGTAGAGCATATAATCCAAAATAGGATGTCTAGACAAACTCCTACTGTCTGACCTTTTATGTATTTCCTAATCCAGCCAATCTTGCCAAGCAAATTGGTGACTAAGCAGCAATTCCCTTTACATGGTGTCGTAAAGGCCTGACAAGGCCCAGGTCACGGTTATAAATTTCAGTCTGGCTACTTCAGCAACTCTCGGCTTCCTTTACCAGCATGGCTCCCGTGTGGTTTCTGGGCTATGATGTGTGCTCTGGATCATCGTGAAGTAATTTTGGGGCTGTAAAATCCAAAAGCCACAGCTTCGCTGCGAAACAGAGAGCACTTTCATCCGGCAGGACCCCAGAGTTTACATAAAATTGTAAAATAGGGAGGCTGGAGAGAGTCTCGGGCGAAAGTGGAATGAAAGACAGCGGCACCGGAGCCTGAAGCAGCTGCCTTCTTCTGGGGGCCCAGGGCTAGCTACACCCCTTTTCCCAGAACCCCAGGTGCTGACTGCCTGGAGCCAGCAGCACCAGCATGTCATGGAGGTCCTTCTGCTCTGGGTTCCCATTTCCTCCTCCTTGAAGAAGCCCTTTTGTTTTCCTTTATTTACCAGAAGTAACCCTACATAAAAAGGCTTCCATCTTCCCATCACAGCAGAAAATAAACAAAGTGCCCTTCAGTGATGCGTCATTTTTCAGCATGGTCAGATTCCAAAAGAGTAAAAAAAATGGCAATAAAAACAGGGAAGGAGGAAGGGGGCATTGACTCAGTACTCAGTGGCCCTAAAAAAACTGTGTAGTATGTAGGTGTAACTCAGAATACTCTGTGCTTCGGTAGCGGTTTCTGTGATACAGAAGTAAGCAGCTCCCTCTCTATATATATGTGTGCACACATGTGTGCATACATGCATTTGTATACATACAGATCATAGAACCATACAGTGTCTTTGTTTGGAAGGGACCTTAAAGACCATCTTGTTCCAACTCCTCTGCCATGGGCAAGGACACCCTCCACTAGACCACATTGCTCAGGCCCCTGTCCAACCTGGCCTTGAACACTTCCAGGGATGGGGCACCATTCTGGGCAACATGTTCCAGTGCCTCTCCACTCTCTGAGAAAAGAATTTCTTCCAAATATTTCATCTAAATCTCTCATCTTTTCAGTTTAAAACCATTTCCCCCTTGTTCTGTCACTATCTGCCCTTGCAAAAATTCTTTCCCCCTTCTTTCTGCAGGCCTCCTTTAAGTACTGAAAGGTGCTGTAAAGTCTCCCCAGAACCTTCTCTTCTCCAGGCTGAAGAACGTCAACTCTCTCAGCTTGTCCTCATAGGACAGGTGCTCCTTCCCTCTGATCAGTCTTCATGTCCCTTCTCTGGACCTGCTCTAAGAGGTCCACACTGTTCTTGTGCTGAGGACTGCAGATGTGGGGATGCACAAGCTTATAAAAGAGAATAGGTTTTCACAACAAAAATAATCTGAAGCAGAAGCTTTTTTTAATGTATATATTTTGTTCCACATTGTCCATTCCTCTCTTCCCACAGAGCAAGATTTGGGGCTGTGCTTAGGCTGAAGGTAGGAAGGCTGTCATGGCCAGTGGTCTGAGAGTGAAAGTATTGGTGTTTCCGAGTTAAGTTATCCCAGGTACATGTTCTGGTAAGCTTAAGGAAGTCTTGTACACACCTCAGGGACAGGGTTGCGCAACACATATGTTACTGAGCAGAAAGCAAGTGTGAGAGAGAGAAAAGAGAGCTATTGTCAGAAGGAAATAGGAGAGAATTAGTAAGGAAAAAAAGTGAAATTAATTTCAAATTAATCAGCCCATTAATAGTATCATGTGCTGTACAGTATTATGTAGTGGTAATTATACACTATGAGTATTAAACAGTGGTAAGAATTAACAACTTAGTATCTGGCCTCTCCATATAGCTTGTTATAGAGAGGTGTTGGATTTTATATATATTTTCTGTGAACTTTAATTTTCCATGTGGTGTTTGATCAGGAAATGGAGAGCCCCTCAGGTGGAGTGCCAGGAGAAACCTTCCTGAGGAGGATATGTTCTGAAGTGTGTGTGGAGAAGATCCCAGGGGCTAGTATTTCATCTTCTGAACCATTCACTTATGCACAATATGTTGTTTCTACCACAGAGGTTTCATTCTTGAGACATATTAAAAAGCAAAGGTGAAGAAAAAGATTTCTGTGATGCATGGACAATTCATACAAGTGCAAAAGAAATTAACAGCTTGTGATGAACTAGAGAGAAACAGGAGGCGCGTAAGGAAAAGCATTGTATTGAATCCAGGTCCTGCATTGGTGATAAATAGTTGCTCCTTCCATCTGGAGCTTCACAAATTTCTTCTTCAAACAAATGGTTAGGCCACCACAGCAGCTGAAACCTGGAAAATTTCCCAGATCCTGAAAAAACTGTCTCCTGAAGGGGAGCATCAGGCAACCCATGCTTTGTATGCGGAGCAGGAAGCTCTTCTTTAGGTATAAACATACAGGAACTAAACAGCACTCATGCAGCCTGGGCTGTGTGGTCCACATTAAAAATAGGGGGAACAATAATGGGCATGACCAGAGGGTCTCAGAGGTCCAGAAGAACAGATAAAAAAGCATTTGAAGAATTCCAGTAGTGCAAAATATATAAGATCGTGAAGACTAGTCGGAAATTAGCAGCCCAAAGTGAAAGCAAATCTAGAAGTTTCTAAACCTAACTCTCACCTTAATAATAATGAAAAAACTGTAACTTCAACATTAACCATAAACTTAATCCTAACCTAAAAACTATAACCCAAAGCCTTACTCTAACCAACACAACCTTAACTCTAATGACCCTAACCCTAATAACCCTAACAGTAAGCCATAACTCTAAATGCCCTAACCCTATACCCTAACCCTAATCCTATGTCAATGCAAAATTAGAAGTGTCTAAAGCAAGCCTTACTCCAAACCAGGTTAAGGCTGGATCAGATTTCTCACATTAGAAATCATTCCTTTCAGCTTTTCTCATAGCAATTGCCCGGGGCCATTTTTCTGGCCAAATTGTGTTATGGTTCCTCCTTTTGGCTTGAATGAAAGTGATGAGTGTGTACGGTGGTCATTTGCTTCAGGGGCACTCTCCCTTGGTGGAACAGAGACTTGTGCTCTTCAATCTACGCAGACACAGGTTAATCCCCCCTGCTGGTGTAGCTGGCAGTCCCTGTGGGTTCATTTTAGCTGCTGGCTGCAAAGAGCTGCCTGCGTGGGGTGCAGCGATGCTGGCCTTGCTCAGGAGGTCCTGCCACATCCCTCCTTCCCACTCCCTGCTCTTCCTAGAACAAGGACGTACTCTTTTTTTTTTTTCCTTTTTATTTTGAAAAAAAGACTTGTATTCCTTTCAAATGGCAAATGTAAGCAAAATTATATTCTGATGTATGGCTAGATTTCACTGAGAAAATGGCAGTCTGATCTCTCTCTCTGTTTCAGCCCCTTCACGCACACAATTATTTGTACTTGTGTATATGTCTGTCATTTTCTGTCATATAGCTGTCAAACTGCACCACAATCCCACCCACGAGAAATGGATTATTTAGTTTGATGTTGGCTTTAAAGTCTGAGCAGGGCTGTCGTGTGTGGCTGGTTACTGGTTCTGGCAGGCTTTCGTCCGAGCACAGCACTCATTGCTGTTTCCTCTGTTGCCTATTAATGGTCACAAGATGAGCCAGTCAAGAGATAGTGCTCCTCTGGAAAATATTTATAAGGGAAAGACAAAGCAACATGCTAGGCTTTTTGAACTACAGAGTTAGTTGGCTCATAGTTCTCAAGATCTTCTCCATTTTCTCAGATTTATTTTCTTATAACTGAACAGAAAATGCAGTTGGGCAAAATACCATGGTCTGCTTTGTTACAGAAAGCATAAAATGTACCCTGATGTACAAAAGGAATGCACTTTCATCTTTTCAACATAAACGGGAGGCAGGTGGCCAGCAGGAACTATTGACACCATCAATCTTTTTCCTCTTTTCATATCTTAGAGAAATAAAACCTAACACATACTGCAAAGTTACAAATTTTACACCCAGTCTATAAAGCTCTGTCTCCTGTCACTGGTAGCCTCATCATTTCTCTTAGATTACCTCTACTCATTTATCACATCTTCTTGTTGCATCACACAATAATTTTGATTTTCAGCTCCAGAGGAGACAACTACCACTTGTAGGATGGTGCCTTGATATAATGAGAATGCCAAATGAACAATTATTAGATAGAAGACAGCAGAAGTCAGCACCAACACCAAGAAACCCAAACAGAAACATCTTGGTGTCTTTTTTTTTAATAAGGAAAATAACATTTTTGTCTTGTTTGAAAAACTAATTTTCCTGATACAAACAAAGGCAGCTCCTACCTCAGATTTTGTGGCCTACATAACAGTCGGCAGAGTGGTAGGAATAAGTAAGTAATATTAATGTTTGTTTGGATTAACATTGGATTCGACAATGAAATTGCCCAAGCAACCAAATGCTGACTCTGTCCCAAAAATAAATGCAAACTCCAGGCTGACTGGAACCTGGAAATCTTATGAAGACACTAACATTAACTGCTCCCCTGGAACGCCTCAATGCTGTCTGCATATTCAGCTGGTCTCACTTTACGTGTTCCCCTGTCTGAGCAACAGCGAGCTGCTGGCAATTGAGTCAGCAAAAGGGAAGTGAGTGCTGAAGTGAACGCACACAGACACAGCCCAGCACTTGCAGTTGGTTCATTTAATGGCTGTAGTCACTGACATCTTCATAACGCCATTAGAGGTCAAGCTGCTGTTGTCTGAAAGTGGGTTTTGCCCTGTGAGGCAGAGGAGAGCCTCATTTAGGCTGCACATCACCCAGCTGAATTGTCCTGTCTGACACAGGCTGGTAGCAAGTACTCATTTCACACTTTTCATCCCATCATCAGGAAAAAGACTAAACCCAGTGGCCACAGTGACAAGGAAACAACCTTCTTGTCTTTGAAAGGTCCAACATCTTACACGTGTCTTTCAAAGTCTTTCCAATCCAGTCCACATCATCATTTTCTGCAGCCCCTAACTCCTGTGTTACAATACAAACAACAGGATCATTGTGTTTTACAGGACAATTCCCTGGTGAGGAAATCTATTTGATCTTTGACCTTTTTCTGTGTACAACTTCAGGATGTTTATCATCACCTCAAGAGGTACAGCAGTGACACTATTTCTAAAGCAAATATCACTGTCCATAAACATGAATGATGTTGCCAAAGGTCTGTTGGCTGAATCTTTTAAATAAAAACAAGAAAATGAAAGTTAAAATGGGCACATTGTGGGCTCAGAGATTATGAGAAGAGCTGTAATTTGGAAAAAGAAAATGGAAAGAGAAACTCCTCCATTTAATGAAAAAATTAGTAATTTTGATATTTGATACTAATATGAAACTCATCAAAAGAGTGATTTGCATCCTTTTTATTATGCTGCAGTTAACTACCTCTTGCACTTTTCATTTCAGAGGAGCATCTCTGGCACCCCATTACATGAGGTCCTGTCCAAGTAAGCAAGGGTTAACCAGGCTGGCTTGGCAGCTGTGAATTGTTTTTTTAAAAGCACCTTACCATTAAAACACATTCGATATCAAGCCCCATTTTTTAACAATTAAATTTTGGAAACCAAAGCGAGTAAGAGAGCATTACTTCAAACACATTTGAATCTTTGCCGTACAGTTTTTGCTGTTTTGTTTTCCAATGAACAAAGAAAGTTTGATGAAGGGAATTTAGACATTCTCCATACCAAAGTAGGGACTTGTAAGAAAAGCTAATGAATATTATAGCACTGTATTAGTGAAGGACAGAACACTATTTCATAGAGCAAAATTCAGAAAAACAATGATGCTAACAAGCACATAAAAAAGGAATATCCATTGGGACTCACAAGGTTGCTTTTGATCAAAATGTCCCAGTTCTTATCCAAGCGGGTTTCCTCTGGCACATGTTCAGTGCAGAAAATTGCCACGGGGCTGCTTGCCAAGTTCTGTCTAAAGGGAAAGAGCCAAGAGCAAGGGTAAAGAAAGAAGTGGCATGTTGTAGGAAACACCTCAGCAGGTAATACTGCAGAGAGCCCAGACACCATTGTTAGCTGGAAGACTGCCACCATTTACAGAGGGTGTCCAAGTACTTGCCCTCACAACAAAAAGGAGGTGTGATTGCAGCCTGGATAGACCTATCTGTGATAGCTTTTGTCTGGCAGCTCTGCAGGACAGCAGCAGTTAAGGCATGCTAGCAAAGGCATCAGCACCTTCCTACAACACAGCACCTCCCTCAGGGCCACAAAGCCCCACAGACCCTGATTTTTTGATTGCTGGGTTGTGGGGTAATCTTCACTGCCTTTATGCCCAGACTGGCTAGAAGCAGTTTCAGGCAGCAGTCAAGCTGCCTGCACCCTGTGCAGCAAGGTTTGGGGTGTCTCCTGCCCCTAGCCAGTCAGAAAGCACATTCTTTTTAACCTAAGACCATCTATTCTTTTCTAATCTAATCTATTCTAATCTACTCTATTATAAGGTTTTCTTTTTAATCCAAGACAGAGTATCTAGAATCTAGAAAGAGCTCCTTGCATTTAAACGGTAAGCTCCAAAAATCAGTTCCTGCCTTTGCATTTTGGGTAACACAGAGCACAATGCCAGTCCCACCAAAAGGCTTTGTGAGATATGAACATGTGTGAAAACTATGCAGGCCTTATTCTGATCCTACCACTTTTATACTGTGATTAGTCTGAGTTTCTCAGGGTAACTGGGAGCAAAGTCAGGCACTGCACTCAAATCATAGTATTGTGCTGAGCAAAGCAAAGTCATTAGTTTTTCCCTTTCTACTTCCTTATTTCTAATTTTGAATAAGGAAGCTATCCTGGAGCATCTTCATTCCTCATTTCTCAGTGTCATAATGTATGTTCCTCTTTGACACATGAGTAGTTTTCTCAGGCTGGTGGTTTT
Source organism: Callaeas wilsoni (assembly GCA_013398955.1). Lineage (NCBI taxonomy): Eukaryota > Metazoa > Chordata > Aves > Passeriformes > Callaeidae > Callaeas > Callaeas wilsoni. The sequence goes on from VWPU01006766.1 coordinate 59,079, forward strand.
CTTGTATCCCCTCAAAACGTTATTTCAAAGTAGTCCAAGAAAGCCACATCCACACAAACTAGAACAATGTAAAACTGGCTTAATTTCAGGATGCTACAAATTCAACATGCAGATCCTAACCATTCAAAGATTTTATGAGTTCACGTTTATTCAAATCTGGAACTCAAGTCAATGTGAAGGAATGCAGGAAGAGAGGGCAGGCCAATCATACAGAGTCACCCTCCCTCCCGTATTTGCAGGAATCGCCTTATGCTAAAATAACAGACTTCTCTGCAGACTCAGATGTTTCTTCTATTAAGATGTCTAAAAAACCAGGGTTTTATAACATGCAACTTTTCCTAGAATTGTGGTTCTATTCCACCATAAAAGTTCATTACCTTACTTACTAACTAGTAAAAACAGGCCTTTCAGGTTATTCTTTTTCTCTCTGAATCCAGCCTACAGGATGGTTCCAGCAGCCCATAGCACCCATACAGGAAGAACTCACAGGATGGGAGACATGTCAGGGGCTTAGAGACAAGGAGTTGCCATTACTTCTTCCCAGCCCCAGAAGAGACACCAAACTGGTTTTGGATGTGCTCTGCCAATGCAGTTCAAATAGCCTAATCTACTTGAAATAGTCAGTATTTTCCCTCAGACAGTCCCATCTGCTTTTTTACCTCCTTTCAACTTCTTTAAGGCTGGGATGGTTGTTTCTATACTCCTCTGTATGAACATCACCTGAATACAAATTTACCAGCTCCAGCAGCCCTCCCTGCCAGAACCCCAGATCAGAGTACGGATCACAGGATATGACCTATACAAAATATAGTCAAGAGGAGATTTAGACCCAAGGCAGCAAAGAATGCTCAAAAGACTCCGGAAACACTGCATGCATTTTGCAAGCCAGGTGAGAGAAGGCATAAAGCAGTGGGGTGATCCCCCAGCAAAAGCCAGATTTCAGGAGGGGTTGGCCAGTCTTTGCTGAGGCAAGGTGCTGATGACGCCGGCTGTTTGCTGGTACTTCTGCAGCACTTCCCCTACACTTTGTTCTGTCCTTTCTGTTTGCAGCAAGACAAAATTTCCCCTAAATAACTGCTGTATTATTTTATAGATTTAACCTTGTAACTCTTTCCTCTTATTTCCCTCTAAGTCACACGTTATCTCTTTCACTGTTAAATATTTCCTGTCTGTTCATTCATCGGCTTATTTTAGCTTCTTCCTTCCTCTTAATTGGCAGCCTGCCCCCTATATGTCTGCCTTACATGTTTATACTCTTAGCCATTGTTGCCTGTTTTCTTGGCCAGTGAATTGGTTCCCATTCTTTGCCATTGTGAAACTCTTAAAAAATAACTGACTTGCTTCACATTCCCTTTGTGTGAATCATGACTCTTGCGGTCTCCAACACAGCAGCCATCCTGAACCTGTGGCACTTCCCTGGAGTAGAGCTCCACAGCAGGAGTAGGTACAGTCTCGGCAGTAGGCCTTCATACCTTCCTTATGTTTAGCAGGTCACTTCAAGCTTCATCTAGGTTTTATTTAAATTCTCTTATTTCCTTTCTCTACTGAAAACAAACCTTCCCTCCTTTTATGAAACTCTTATGGGATCCCCAGGGACTCAAAGCTAACTTGAACTTTGGAAAGCTGCATTCCTGATACATCCTAACAACCCATTGAAAGGAAGTAAAAATTCCCAGATACCTTCAGCCACTGTCCTTTTGCCCAATATAGACACAAACATATAGATGTGAGGGGTTTTTTTATCCCCATGAAGTGCAATAACATACAACATTAAGATGCTAAGAGCCTATTCTCTCAGTTCTTGCTGATCTAAGAGGCACAATGATCATATCCCAAAGTAGAATTCTTCAGAAAAAGGTGTTTTCTTTTTCTATATGTGTTCTACTGAGATGTTCTTTCCCAGCACATATCCCCTGCTCTTACTTAGGTGCTGTCTTGTTGTTTATATTAGGGATGCTAGAATGAAAAAGCAGCAAGAGGGTGAGTGGGAGCTCTTATGTCTCAGATTTGTTTGATTAGCAAAAAGCACCCAGTGAGCTCCTGAGAGCACAACTGAGGAATGGATGGGATAATCCAGGATTAGATTTCTCTACTACTTTTTGACTTTTAAATTTTTTTGTTAAAATGAAGATTATTGCTGCGAGTCAAAAGTTCATTAAAATATTGAAACTGGAAAGAAAAATATGTTGAATATGGCTGAAACACAGATCACAAAGAGGGAGATCTATCTTGCAGCCTTGCATATGTAGTCCACACTGTTAGAGACAAGGAATGTGCATGCCAGATGACCTGGTGCTATGCAATTGCAGGGGCCACGGCATTCAGTCCCATTGGAAAGTAATTCTGATTGTAAATGCAGCATGTGCTGGATGTAACTGTGCAGTAAAAATAAAAAATGGCAACCCAAAATGTCAGGTATATTTACTAAAATAAATAAAATCAGTCTGACTGTTTTCTACGAGTATTTTGTCTTGTATCAGCTTGACATTAAGTTGCAGACTGGCTTTGTATTTATCTGAGTACAAAATAGTCCTAAAAAGATGAGGAAAGCATCCTTCTTACTCCACAGCACCTCAATGCAAACTCTTAAAATAAGTAACTGAAGAGGACAATCATCCTTAGTATCTTAGATGAATGCACAATTTCTGCCAATTTTTAAAATCTGCATTTCTCACTTTTTCTAGGTATACTCCTCAGGAGAAAAAAAAAAAAAAAAGATCGTTTCCAAGGCAGACCTTTGATATACAAGAAGATTTGTTGCCAAGGTATATACAGGCTTAGACACATGTTTATGCTTCTATATGCACCTTGTGCAGTAAGTGTGTAAGTACTGCCATTTTTGGGGTAGCTTCCTGGTTCCTCTCTGTCTCATTATGGCTTCAGCATTTACTTGTGGTTTTTTCTCCCAGTCACTGTAGTGGTGAAGTGACACATGTTTTTCAGTTTCTTGTACCTATACTGCTCCTCACTTAGATCACCAGGGCCATGTACTACGTGATTAGTTAGTGAATCTAAAATTCCAGGTTCACTAACCACTTCAGGAGACATTGTGGGGAGCTGACACAAGGCTACATCTTTGGTGAGTACCTGCCCATCTCAAAAACCACATTCAATGGGAATCTCAGCTACAAACAGCTTGTCATATGTGTACACACACTGGAAAGCTTGCACTTTTAAGATTTGTAAATTGGAGCACCTTAGAGGAGATGCTATCACAGCTCAGGAGCAATCTCTCCTTTCATTCTGCTCAGTTTTCATTACAGGAGTGCTTTATACCACTCCATAAGTAAATAGTTATTAATAGATAAAATGCCAAGAGAGTGACACCAGCAGTTGCTCTCCATCCTAGACAACTCCTCAGTTGTGCAGGAGTAATAAAATACCTTATCGTACACTGCAATCAGGTACCCTTTGTGTCAACTCTTGGGCTCTCACTGCAGCTGAATTCCACGTTTTTGCAGACAAGTCCCTATGGCAGCACTAGGGCAGAGCTCAGCTCCAGCTCATGGCAATTCCCCACTGCACCACCTCACCCAGCAGTGGGGTTTCTTGTGTGCAGCGTGCGGCTCAGCAATCTCCAAAGTGCACGGAGATGAAGGCTTAGCTCAGCATCAGGCTATTCAAACTGCTTTTAAACAATTTCTGTTCCAAGTATTGTGGGTTTCCCCATGCATTACCTCTACTTTGATTATTGTGGCCTTCCCTGATTGCTTAGATAAAGGCTTCCTGGAGTTAATGGGGAACACTGTAACTCTCAAAATGGGAACCCACCTCACTGACTGATATAGCTCTCGAAGGGAAGCTCATTCACTGTGCTGATAGCATGGACTCTCCTGCGCAGCCAAGCTCTCAACTCATGATCTTTCACCACTAGCCCGTAGTGAAAGACAGGATGGCTGCTCTAAGAGGCCTGTCTCCACCTAAGGGGTACTGCAGCTAATTGTTACCAATTCTTGTACAAGTCTATTTCTACGGCTCCAGTATTAGCCTAGGCTTATTCCTTCCACAACACTCAAGCTTATAAAATCACTGATTTCTAATCAGCTGTGACTTCCTGGCATAACTGGATTATCTGTCCTAGCCATTCACCTCAGAGATGGGGATGCCACATTCAGATGCCTTCCTGCCCTCTCTTCACCATTTTGTACTGAGAAGTTAAGCAACCTGACGGACCTTCCGAATCACAGCCTTAAACATATTTCCAGCAGTTGCCCTCTGATCAACAGGCAAGTGCAGAGAGAGTAATTAAATTGCCAGAGATTTCCTAGAGCAGGAAACCAACTTGGAGTCTTTCAGGTGTTGGGCTAGCACTCAAATGTGATGATATTTGTAACTATGTCAAAATGCACATGGGTTGACTTATAGACAGTCATACCTCCAAATGAAAGCAGTATTGGACAGTTTTCGCATGAAAATGCCACATAAAACCTCCCAGGTTGAAAGTAACTCTGCTTACTGATCCTCACACTCTAGATACTCTCAGTTTCCCTAACAATGTCTATTGTACACTCCAGCCATGATGAGCAGACACATTTACACTTTCATTAAAGCCAAACATGTTCTGAAGAAGAAAAGATCTCCCTTCAAAAAGTGCTACACAGTTAATGTCTATGAAAGGTGGACAGTATTTTAAAGAAATGGGAGAGATGAGGAGCCACTGCCCAGTATAGGCAAAATGCTGTGCTCTACAGTCATACGTCGAGTCACACATTCTGACTACTACTCATACCATTTCCTCCAGACATCTAATTTGAGTGCCATGCAAACCCACAGTCAGAAGTCCAGGTTTATTGCAAAGGGAAAAAGAAAGATATTTCAGCCGGCAGCTCAGAGCATACAAGTATGGACACTTGGTCTACAGTCAAACTGCAAGATTCATCCCAGCTTGGATCTTCCTTGATTTTCACAGTTTATGTATGGGATGTGGTAATTTACAATTTAGGTGGATCAGTTCAACCCAGTCCTCAAAACAGGCAGTTTGGCAGGATCTGCCTTGAATCAAAGCTGCTTCTTGTACAAAATAGGCAAGTCTCCCACAACTGAGAAACTGAATTTATCCAGGTTTCTAAATGTGCCGAGACTAACTGGATATTTGACTTTTACAAATTCATAACACAATTATTTTCTGTTTGCAAAGTCATGTAAGTAGTAACAATCCAACATATCTAATGTTTTTTCTGATAAGGCTGAGCACAGGAACCATATCTTCTGATGGCACCTACAGTCCTGAAAATGTTGCTTTGTAGGGTAACAAGTGAGGCTGCACCTTGACTATTGTACTCAGTTCTGGGTCCTTCACTTCAAGAAAGACATTGAGGTGCTGAAGAGTGTCCAAAGAAGGTCAACAGAGCTGGTGAATGGTCTAGAAAACAAGTCCTATGAGGAGCAACTGAGGAAACTGGAGTTGTTTAGTCTGGGGAAAAGGAGGCTCAGAGGAGACCTTATCACTCTCTACAACTGCCTGAAAGGAGGTTGTAGCCAGGTGGGGGTCATTCTGCCATGTCTCAAGTGAAAGGACAAGAGGAAATGTCCTTCAGTTGTGCCTGGGGAGTTCAGATTAGATATAAGAAGAATATTCCACTGAAAAAGTGGCAGGCACTGGAATAAGTTGTCCATGGAGGTGGGGGCGTCATTGTCTCTGAATGTGTTCAAGAAGAATCTGGATGTGGCACTTGGGAATATGGTTTAGGGGTGACTATAATGGTGCTGGATTGATGGTTGGACTAGGTGTTTTTAAGGTCTCTTCCAACCTTGATGATTCTGTGATTCTGTAATCCTTTGCTCTGGAGCTTTGTTCTCCTCTGCTCACTGGGCGAAAAAAATCCTGAAATTGATGCTGAAATAATTGTTGTCCCCAAAGGCTTAAACAAGCACCTCTTTTTCTCCAAAGACAATGAACCTACAACACCACTAGAACAGCCACCATGAAGGACCACTAGAACCTCCTCATCTACTTAGAATGACAAATGTCTGTTGTCAGTGATTTCGGTATCCATGGATCTCACCTTGTTGGCAATCACCTTGACAGTGGAAACCAGAAAATATTCTTCAATCATCATGTCAGCCATTTTCCATCTCATAATTGATTTCAAGCCACTTGCAGCTCTGACCACACGGAGCAACTCCTGCAACAGAGAAAAATTCACCTATGGAAGCTTAAAAGTACCCAACCAGCTACAATTGCTTGAACTCATGGAGCAAAAAATTAGAATCAGCTGTTTAGCATAGCCTAAGAGTCTCCATGTTACAGGAGCTACTGCTCCTAAACTGAGAGAAAGCCAAGAGGGAATATATTTTGTCACGGCTCTTTACAACAGTGGTGGTAAAAGTCACTTTGAATTCATGACTTGCTGTTGCTTTAAAAGAACCTCACTTGCTGTCTAGGTATTGTACAGGTGGAAATGGGTGTGATTCGGGAAAGCAGATTGTTCATTCATTTTCTAAGTCATGTTTTCCCATCTAAACCAGAATTTTCCATGGGCTGTTGCCACCTCTAACTAAAAGCACAGCTTCTGAAATACCTATGACAGCAACACTGAATAGCTACTTTTCTGCCAAGTGGCTTAGAAAATAAGTTGCATGGGGCAAGTATAACTTAAGAGCAGACAACGTGTCTTGCATGACTCACACCAAGCCCTGCCTGCTATTCTGGTAGGCAGGGACATGAACTGGTTTCACATCCAAGCAGCTTTCCCTCCTCAGACTCTGTGGCACTTATCATTGGGGTGAAATCAATGTTTGTTTACTGTCTCTGAGTAAACTAGGGGTGTGGAAAGAGAAGGAGTCCCAAACCTCAAAAGCCAAAATTAAGAATTCAAGGAAAGTTGAAAATCGTAGCAGTCCATTTACCACAGATGAGAGAAGAGAGGAATTTTAACTTGAAGAGAAGGTGGGGAGACTTTCCTATCGCTGCTTCCACCTTTGTCCTTGGTTTCTGTAGCACTGCTCCCAGCTGCCAGCTGGAGGAGAGCAGTCTGTGCCTTTGTGCACACTTACAGGAGTAAGCGCCGTGTCCTGGGATCGCTCTCTGCCTCTGCATTCTTAAGAAAAAGTATTTTCACTTTTTGACATTTTTAGTCAGAAATGAAAGCGGCCAAGCGCGTTATTAAATTCGGCCTCAGTTTCAAGAAAGGGATGGTGTGGGTGTGTCTGACCATGACTACAATGAGGAGATAACTGTTTCTAGGAGAAGAGTGTCAACTTTTATTTTTGGGACAGCCAAGTTGGCAGATAGTCCTGGCTTCCACTGCACAATTCATGTGAAATGCAAAAATTAAAAAAAAAAAGAATATAAAAGAAAAGAAAAGCAATTTAACTAGTGCTGCCCAAGAAAACCAGACAGACACACATGAAAAAGGAATGATGTACCATATACAGCATTAAATACACACACACACAGGCAGGACTCTGCTTTATAGGATTTGAACCATATGCACATCTACACATACACACGCACTAACTCACACCAATAAATCATTTTAGCCAGACTATCTGTCTGGTGTGTGGAACAGAAACACACTTATGAAATCTATTTTCTTATTTTAGCAGCAGGCTAATAATTGATAAAGAGCCAGACCGGGGGCTCTGAGTTTTATATGACAGATATACAAGGCTGCCGTTCTCCTCCTGTGTGCCTTGCCCCTTCTCTCGCCTGCAGCAGCTCCAGCCTGAGAGCGAGCAGAGCCCCTCCCTGACTGGCACAGACTGGGCTCCTCAGCAGCTGCCCAGCAGCCCTGCAAGGGCAGGGCAGATCTCCTCATTTAGCTAAAGCAACAAGAAAGAAGTAGCCAGCAGAGTGACTCAACATGGGCAGGAGTCAGCTGTGCGTATGGCCCTGGACTTGTTTGGGTGGTGGTGGCTGCTGGCACAGTCCTTTGGGTAAGGTCTGGACACAGGGACGTGCTTCCAACATGATCCCAAGGTTCCCTCAGCGGCATGCTAGCAGACAGCTTTGGCATGGGGTTGGCAGTGAGGTCTCACCACAAGGAGAGTGTGGGCAAAGCAGCAGAAGGAAAAATGCCCTGGTGGGCCTTCTGAAGCTGCCCCCACCACCTCTGGAGACACTTCTAGGCAGGGAAGCATGGTCAATACTAGTGAAAATCATGGATTACTCTGAGCATCAGGGCTCCCCTCCCTCCTCTGTGTGTTACTTGAATTAGAGTGCCAGCGCCAGACACTATATCAATGAGATATTGTCTGCAGTTTATTTTTCTACGTTTTTTCCCCTCTATCTCTTTTCTGCGTGGACTGTTCCCCACCCTTCCCAAACAAACTCGAAGGCAAAGTTTAGCAAAGTTTAGTTTCTCAGTGCTAACCCATTTCTGGATGCTGGTGTGACTTCTCTGGTCTGTTGGCTTTGGGCAGCTGCTGGCAAAGGGACAGGTCAGGCAGAGGAGAGCCAGACTGGATCTGGGCCAGGTGGAGGAGAGATGCCACACCTTGGGACCACCCATCCCAGGCTGTGTACTACCCCTGGAATAACTTCCCCTGAGTGATCCTGTGGTCCTTCTGAGTAGTCAGCTCAGACCGGCTGCTTCTCCCAGGCTTTTTGCACCATCTTCCTCGCTCCACTCTACCTCTTTACACACTACTGACCCTTTGTTCTTTTAACGTATAGTCAGATTGTGGGAAAAAAAAAGAAAAACTTAGACTTAAAATAAATTGAAATTGTGGGGAAAAAAAATAGTGAAACACAACCCACTCTCAAATTATTTCCATATAGCTTGTTATATCTAAGGGGCAACTCTTTCAGGCAGTTCCATTTTTTTGGCCACTTAATACCCTTACATGAAAGGGCCACAACTGGCTCCTCAGACTCTCTTGAGAGGCAGGACAGAGATAAGCCTCACTTTGGTGAAACTTGCAAAACAGAGAGTGTGTTTATTTCAGTGCCCGGAGCCTGCCAAGTAAGACTGCCAACTGGAGGTGTTGCTGGCTTGGAAAGAGTATTTACCAAGCTTCCCACTAGCAGAAATACCTGATGCTTGTAGTGATCTTCCTTCTGTTAGGCTGTAAGGAGTCCAAGGCTCAGGGAGGCTGCTTTGTTTGGGCTAAGCCCTATGCAAAAGCAGCTGGAGAGAGAAGCTGCACTGGAAGTTCTGATTTTCACTAATTGCATCTGCCTTGATTTCCTCCCCCGCATCATTCCTGTGTAAAAGGACTGGAGCTGCCTCAAGGATATGCCTCCCTTTTTGACTCCGACAGCTGGAGTGGTGTTCAGCTTCAAGAAGGCAGTTGTACCATGCATACCCTATTGAGTAAGGGGAACAAGATCTGTGAGCGTCACCAGAAAACTGGCTTCTCCTCTTCCCTACAAGGTCTTCTGCAACCCATCAGAAAAGCAAAAAGAAGTGAAAATTCAGCTTTGGATTCTGAAAGCCATTTTAGGTATCCAATTCTCAGTGAAACCATCAGGATTTAAAAGTTAAACTGCATTTAAGATAGCAATCACTTCAGATTATGCTTCCATTACAGTGGCACCAAAGTGCTTGAGAGCGGCTCTGAAGGGCGCTGTCTCTGGGGAACTTTCCTTCCAGGGGCAGAACCACACACTTCAATTCCTTGCTGAGCTACACAGGCAGTCACCACTTCTACTAGGTCTGCTCAGCAAAGTTTGCTCCAGGTTATCTTCACTTTGTGAAATGGTGACTTGTGCCCAACAGGGTTCTCCAATACAGCAGAAAGCAGTTCAGTTTGTAACTGGAGCATGTTTGTGCTCCTTTGGGTATGGGAGGTCTGTACCGTGTCAGGGCTGTGGGAATTTGCCAGCTGAGTAGAGATACCACACACTGGGACTGAGGAGAAACAGAATTCCTTGCACATCAGTGCTGACATTTTAATATTAGATCATTGCAAATTATGATGATTGCAGAGTACAGACCTTGGCATCTGCTTCTACCTTGGCATCTGGTTCTAGCCAGAGAGAAAAGGGTAGAGAAGCAAGGCTCTGTCTTTAGCTTGTGTCCTCTGGGCTGGAGTTTTCCTACCCAGTTGTTGACTGCCATCAGCAGAGATGTTACACTGAGCGCCTATAGTTGGTGCAATGCGCACCACCTTCGTCTGACTTTAAACCTAGTAACCCTATGTACATCTTCAAACAGTTTGATCCAGGAATTTAACGGGAGATTTACCTCCTAATCCCAAGCTACATTTGGTTGAGTTTGGCCCTGTATGTGGGAAAAACCCTTTGGAGAAGCACAGTAGTTACTGTACAGACACAGCTGCTGTTTTTCCAAACGAAACAGTATTTCATCTGTTTCAGTGCTGTTTTAAGTCAAATCAATTTGGCCCATGAGTTGCTCTGTATTTATTTTGCCAGATTTGAATTTCGTGTTTGGAGTTTGGGTTGGTAAGTTAATAATGACAACAACATGTCTGAAACAAGAAGAAATTAACTCTATTTATACCAGCACAAGAAGAACTATGAGAGACTCACAGAGCCAAATGTCAAGCAGGCTTTGTTATGCATGGAATACATTCAGGAGACTATAGAGATTGGCAACAGGGAAATACTAAGGAGCTGGGAGGAAGGCTGGTTGGAAAGTAGATTCAGGCTTTTGCTGTGGTGGGGAGATTTGATGAAACAAGCCATCTTAGGAGAGGACTAGGTCTGGCGTAGGTGCCTGGACCAGTGATAACCCTGTGCCCAGTGCAGACCCTGGTGTGCAGCACACTGGCTGTGACAAGTGGGCTGGACTGCAACTACTCGCTCCAAAAATGAAATGGTTAAGACAACTGCAGAGCTGTCATGTACAGAGAAGTATGTGACATCTTACCAGCTGAAATATTTGAGGCCAAATACTGTTACTCATTGGGAGCTCTGCCATTAAGCTCCCTCTCCCCTGATACTTATGATTAACGCTTTGAAACATCTGCATTGCCTTTTTGACTCACAAGAATTCCAGTTAAAGGGAACAAACTTTCTGTAGCAAAGTTTCTGACTGTCACAAAAGAGAAGACTTACCCTGTTCTCTTCCCAGGGCAGTAAACAGCCTTTGGAAAGGAGGTGTCTTCCAGTGCCCCAGCTCACAGTTCTGTGCCCAGAGCGCTCCCCCCTACCCTGCTGAGTATTAACGGGGCACCAGCCCCCCTCAGGCTCCTAGGCTGCTGGAGACACGTGTGGGGGGGCAGTAGCCCTGCATTTGTCACCCCCCTACCTCCCCCCCCGCATACATCCC